>JADLZN010008963.1:52500-201145 GCA_018155175.1 Sinocyclocheilus anophthalmus
ATCTTCATTTGTTGGTCTTTGTTTGTTGTGCAGACTCTATTTACACATCTTAACAAATAATCTATGAATTATTTGTTCATGTTTTTGCAGTACCCAATCTAAAGTGGAAAGTATTCATCATTTGCTAATGTTTATAAATGTTTACTAATCCTTAATACCTTTATGAACAGTCATCTCAATGGCAAAAAGTGTGCCGAAAGAGCTGCATTTACCCTATTTACACATCTTATCTAATCATTTATTAATCATTTGTTCATGTTTTTGCAGTAGCCAATCTAAAGTTGAAACTATTTATTTGTAAATGTTTATAAATGATTACTAATCATTTAGTATCTTTATGGGCATTGGACTTATGTAACAAGGTTTGTGTAAAGGGTGGCTGGTTAAATAAGTTTAGCTATATGCTGGGTAAAGACATAACTGTACAACTTCTATTCCCGTTTAGTTCCTGTTTTCCTTATTTGGTCCTTCCTGTTCCTGTCCCAATCTAGTTTGATTTGTTCCAGGTGTGTCTCATTATTAGTTATCCTCCTCACCTGTCTGCCCCTCGTTATCTGCCCTATTTAGTTCTAGCCTGTTCCGAGTTTCTTTGTCTGGAATTGTGTTTGTCAACTCCTTGTGCTACGTGTGATTCCCTGAAAAAAAGAATTAAACTCCTCTGTTTGTACTCCTGGTCTCTTCGTTCCTCGCTCCAACACAGTAGCACCGTGACAATAACAGATGGTAATTTAGGTTCAAAAAGTTTTTAGTGCCTCAACACAACATTCGTATACTACTCTTCAGTATATCATGAAACAGGATAGATATTCCTTGAATTATAAATAAACAAGTGAAAACTAATTTTCAAAAGAAAATACTTGTTCATCAAAACAATATAATTAATATAAACATATTGAACCGTGTTCCCTTATAATAATCATATAAGGAACATAATTTAAGAATCAATGCCCATAAAGATACTAAATGATTAGTAATAATTTATAAACATCTACAAATGATGAATAGTTTCAACTTTAGATTGGCTACTGCAAATGATTAATAAATGATTAGTAAAGATGTGTAAATAGGGTAAATGCAGGTAAATCCCCTGTATACTGTTGACCCCTTAACCAACCCTTAAATCTACCCATACCACCAAACCTGTCCCTAACCTTACCCATATCACACCTCAATAGCAGCAAAAGTTTTGTGCATTAACACAAGCTTTTAATCATTTTATGATTATCTATTATTTTATATCTGTTAAAATCATTTGTAGATTTTCAATAAGTGCTTGATTATATGGAACTGAAAGTTTAATGACATTTGCAAGTATTTTAACTTGCATGAAATAATGATTTGTTTGAACATTATCTAATGTTTAATAAGTTTATTAGCAAACATTAACAAGCACATTATCTCACGTTTCTAACTCTTTGAATATATATTAACTAATGATCCATTAAGCATTATATAATGTTTGTAAATAATTAATTAATGAAAGTTATTGTAAAGTGTTACCACCATCTCTTCTGACCCAAGTGTCAAACGCAGATTCATGAGCTCACACTTGACATAAACATCAGCATGTTGAGAAGCTTGATGTTGAGAATCTCATGCGAGAAGTGATGTGGAAGCACAGAGGATCATCACTTATCACACGATTTTCACAATGCACTTACAACCTTAAAGAAATCTGCAAACAACTTTTACAGCTTTTATCAGTACAAACTTCTCTTTTGTGAGCCTTTTTTACAGTGAGCTTTAAAGGAACAGTTTACCCAATAAAGAACATTGTCATCATTTACTCACTTTTATGTTGTTTCATATTGTTCCTTTCTTTTGTGCAATGCAATAGAAGATATTTTGAAAATTGTTGATCTATGTATGCAAGTATGATGACAATTTTCAATTCTGGGTGAACTATCACTGTAGTGGTGTTCCTTTTTAAGTTTTATTTCACTGGTCAATGTTCTTGGACTTTACTGTGGATATAGCATCATGTAAAAGCAAAATACTTAGTTCCATCTTGATTTTTGGCTCTTGTGCACAGCAATTTGACTACCAAGTTTGGAATTATTAAAAGAAAGTAATTACATCATTATACAGCATCAGAGTGGGTGGTAGATGGGTGGATCAGTCTGATCCACACACTGAATAAATGAAAGGACAGTAAGAAGAGCAGAACAAACTCCTAACAGGAGGAGACTCACACATGGCCTATGAGACAGATGATCATGAGATTAAATACTGCTTTCCTGCCATCAACTCATCATGTATCAAGGGAAGACGCTCCAGTCATGAATACAATATAATGTACGTGTTTTTTTCATTGTTGTCAGCATGGACTGTGTTTCTGAACCTGCTGGTGATCATCTCCATCTCTCACTTCAAGAAGCTTCACACTCCAACCAACCTGATCATTCTCTCTCTGGCTGTGGCCGACATGCTTGTTGGGCTTATTGTCATGCCTGTGGATGCCATCAAGCTAATTGAGACATGTTGGTACTTTGGAGACACTTTCTGTGATGTGTTTATGATAATCATGGGACTGCTCATCTCAACATCTATTTGTAATTTAGTTTTAATTGCTGTCGATCGTTATGTGGCTGTGTGTCACCCTTTACTGTACCCACAGAAAATAACAATGACTAAAACTTTAATAAGCATCTGTCTCTGCTGGTTTTTCTCCTCAACCTACAATATTGGCTATTTAGTTAGTGGCAGATATTTCGAAGCTTCCCAAAGATCAGATGTGTGCTATGGAAAATGCTATTTAGTAATAAGTTTTTCTTGGACATTCACTGACCTTTTCTTTTCCTTCTTGTTACCTTGTACCCTGATTATAACTTTATATTTGAGGATTTTTTATGTTGCACATCAGCAAGTGAAAGTTTTGAACTCTCTGATGAAGAGTGGTCAATGTGTAACTGAGGGATCAGTGAGGAGGAAATCTGAGAGCAAAGCTGCTCTGACACTAGGAATCATTGTCACAGTTTATCTGCTTTGCTATATTCCCTACTATATATTGTCTGTAACAGGTACTACAGTAATATCTTCTGCCACAATGACATTTCTAATATGGACTTTGTATGTTAACTCCGGTCTGAATCCTCTTATCTATGCTTTATTCTACCGCTGGTTTAAAATATCAGTTAAACACATCTTAACATTTAAAATATTCGAGCCAGCATCCTCTCTCATTGACATTTTTACAGATTATTAATGATTTTTGTGGAGGATGAAGCACAATTTCTAATGCTAACATACAGTTCTAAAGTCTTAGTTGAGTTTTAAATTTAATGTGGAGACATTTAACAGAAGAAATAAACAAGTACTTACCATGATACTCTTGTGTTTCATTCTATGTTCTTGTCATGGCCTTATTTTTTATTTGGCTGAGATGATTTTTAACATTGAAACATGTTAACATGCTGATAGTTTTGTTTGTGTGTTTAATGTTCATTCACTGTGTAATATGTATCACATATTGGTCTGGACAGTCACAGACACACTGTGTTCAACCATGTGACCACGGAGTATGCAGTGCAGATATTCTCTTTTACTGTGCCTACAGAACAGGGTCATCAAGGTTCATGATAAATGCATTGCAGAGTGTGGGGTTTTGAATATACAGTGCCTTGCTATTTTTTTTCCCCTGTTTTCACATTTTGTTATGTTGCTGCCTTATGTTAAACTGCTTTAAATTACCTTTTCCCACATCAATCTACACTCCATGCACCATAATGGTAAAGCAAAAAAATGGTTTTTAACATCTTTGCAAATTTATTAAAAATTAAAAAACTTAAATGATTCCATTGCATAAGTACTCATACCCTTATCTGAGACAGTTGAAATTTAGCTCAGGAGCATTCATATTACTTGTAGATGTTACTACACTTTGAGTGAAGTTAACCTGTGGCAAATTCAATTGAATGGGTATGATTTGGAAAGGCACACACATCTTAATTAAAGGTCTAACAGCTGATAATGCATATCAGAGCAAAAACCAAGCCCTGAGGTCAAAATAACTGCCACACGTCTGGGGAAGAGTTCAGAAAAAAATCTGCTTCATTGAAGGGTCACAGAAGCATGTAGTCTCTGTTATCCTTAATGGAAGAAGTTTGAAACAACCAGGACTCTTCCTAGAGCTGGCCTCCTGGCCAAACTGAGCAATTGATGGAGAAGGGCTTTGGTTAGAGTGGTGAACAAGAAGCTGATGGTCACTCTAGTTGAGCTCCATGATCATATGTGGAGACAGGAGAAACCTACAGAAGGACAAACATCACTGCAACACTCTGTGCTTTATGGCGGTGTGGCCAAACTCAATCCTCTCCTCAGTGTAGACACATGAAAACACACTTGGAATTTAAAAAAAAGCACCTAAAGGACCCTCAGACTGTGAGAAACTGTATTATCTGGTCTGATGAACCTCAATTCCAAACATCATGTTTGAAGGAAACCAGGCACTGCTCATCACCTGCAGAGTACCATCCCAAAAGTAAAGTGTGCTGGTAGCAGCCTCATGCTGTGGGGCTGTTTTTCAGCGACAGGGACTGAGGGAGGACTCATCATAGTAGAAGAAAAGCTCAATGCACCAAAATATTGAGATAGCCTTAATGAAAACCCAGTCCAGAGCATTCAGAACCTCAGACTGGGCAGAAGGTTCACCTTCCAACAGAACAATGACCCTAAGCACACAGCAAGAGTGACTTATAGACAACTCTGTGAATGTCCTTGAGTGGCCCAGCCACAGCCTGGGATTGAACCCAGTCAAATATTTCTGGAGAAACCTGAAAATGTGCATCTGCCCCCATCCAACCTGACAGAGCTTGAGAGGTGAACAGGCGAGGTGAAGAATGGCAGATAATTGCCAAATGATGAGAAAGCTTGTCACATCAAACAAAAAAGACTTGAGGCTGTAAAGGTGTTTCAGCTAAACATTTCGTTATCATTTCGTTATTCGTCAACATTTGCTTATCAGTTTTTTTTATTTTTAATACATTTATTAAGTTGTGACAATTCTGTTTTTGCTTTGACATTATGGTGTATGGAGTGTAGATTGATGTGGAAAAAAAGTAATTTAAAGCAGTTTAACATAAGGCAGCAACATAACAAAACGTGAAAAAAATGAATACTTTCGCAAGGCACTGTATCTGTTTAATGATGTTTATGAAGTTACATATTGAAGTAGGTTTTGACAATGCTGTATTACCTGTCATTTACAATTACATGTGCTTTGTAAGTTCAATTAGTTTATATAAAGGTCAGTGTGGTGATTAATTTAGTTTTGGTTATCTGCATCCTATCCTCTCTGACAGAATACAATAGTTTTGTGTGAGGTACAGAGCAGAATTTAAGTTGTTAATGGCTGAAAATATTATATCGATCCACTCGATGAAGGCACGCATTTCTCATTCACATCACCCTGTTTATGGACGCTGCCAAGAATGGAGATTAAGATCATTGAATAATTCAAGTTTTATGAACTATTTGATTAAAATATGCAAAATGAAGCATTATCTATGTAATGAAATTGATATGTAATGAATTTTAAATCAACAGACGCAAATAGATAAAGTGCAGTAAAAGCACTTAAAAGTGTATTTGTTCACTACTTTGAAACAACACTTTAGAAAAAGGCAAATAGCCCAAAATATCAAAATTGACATTATACAGACAGAGGATTATGAGACTTAATACTGCTTTCCTGCCATCAACTCATCATGTATCAAGGGAGAATGCTCCAGACATGAATATAATTTCACGTATGTGTTTGTATCAGTTCTGTCAGCATGGACTGTGTTTCTGAACCTGCTGGTGATCATCTCAATCTCTCACTTCAAGAAGCTTCACACTCCAACCAACCTGATCATTCTCTCTCTGGCTGTGGCTGACATGCTTGTTGGACTTATAGTGATTCCTGTGGAGGCCATTAAGCTGATTGAGACGTGCTGGTACTTTGGAAATGCTATCTGTGGTCTGTTTATAATTATCCTTGGACTGGGTCTCTCAGCATCTCTCAGTAATTAAATTTGTATTGCTGCTGATCAGTATGCAGCTGTAAATCACCCACTAATGTATCCACAGAAAGTAACAATGACCAAAAGTTTAGTGAGCATTTTTCTCACCTGGTTTTACTCCTCCTTCAATAACACTACAATTGTAATCAGTAATGGATACTTTGATTCTTCACACAGAACAGATGTGTGTTATGGAGAAATTTTGCCTGGAGAGTCACTGACCTTCAGTGTTGCACACTCTTAAAAATAAAGGTGCTTCACGATGCCATAGAAGAACCTTTTTGTCTAAATGGTTCCATAAAGAACCTTTAACATCTGAAGAACCTTTCTGTTTCACAAAAGATTCTTTGTGGCGAAAGAAGGTTCTTCTGATTACAAAAAGGTAAGAAAGAGATGGTTATTTAAAGAATCTTTGACTGAATTGTTCTTTGTGGAACCAAAAATGGTTCTTCTATGGCATCGCTTGAAGAACCTTTTGAAGCACCTTTATTTTTAAGAGTGCACAACAACAAGTGAAAGTTATAAACTCTCTAAAAAAATATATAAAAAGGGATACAATAATCCCTTCCACCACAGCAAATTTTCTAACATGGACAATGTATGTTAACTCAGGTCTGAATCCTCTCCTCTATGCTTTATTTTACCCCTGGTTTAGAAAGTCACTTAGACATATCCGAATACTTCAGGCAGCATCCTCTCTGGTAGACATTTTTACAGATCATCTTTAATGATTGATACAGTGCTTTCTACAAGGTGTAAAACTTGTCATTGGGGCAATACCTTTTCAAAAGGTACACCTTTTACCTTTCTTACCCATAAAGGGTATTGTACATATTTTTACCTTGAAGGTATTAGTACCTAAATGTTTTAGCACTAATATTAGTACATTTTTAAAAAGGCATCGCCCCAGTGACAGCTTTTGTACCTTTTTTTCTGAGAGTGATATCTTCCAGCTTAAGTATGGCACTTGATGAATTTGCTTTATAAAATAATGTTTTAATGAGAATGTGTCTTTGATTATTATGTAGAGTAGAAGCCATTTGATCCAAACTATAAGGAACTTGTATTTAAATTTAAGGTGTTAACAATTATAAAAATATGCATCAGTCAAAAAATACCTGTGTATATAATACATGTGTATTCAGACACTACAAAATGTTTTGTAAGGTAACCTAAAAAAAGTGGTTACTAAAATAACAGTAGTTTTAGTCAAAATATTATTTATATGCCTGCTGTCCCCTGCAATAAAAAAAATCGCCTTTCGGGGGCACTTTAATAGGACCAAAATGACACCTTAGTGTTCATGATTAGGGGCAGGGGCTCAAAGCTGGAGCAGAATATGTGTGTGTCTCAGAGCAACACTGCTGTGATTTGTCCCTGAATTTTGAACTAATAGAGTGAGCCAATGATTCAATGATCCATTCATAAATACAGTCACTTCCTTCGTTTGTCAATAAATCAGCCTTTTTGAATCATTTGAATGAATGGTTCAATGAATCACTCATTAAGACAGGGACTTGCCACCACCTGACGGTTTTATTGTCATATTTATTGATTCATTGGAGGCTTAAACCAGCCAATGTACAGCACAAAAACTCATCCAAAAAAATAAAAATAAATTAAATACAAAATGTATTCTTTATTTTAACATGAAAAAACAATAGAACAAACAGAACAATAACCACAGTAACATCCACAAATACATTACGACATAAACGCATGTGGAATACAAAAAAAAAATATATATATATATATATATAATAATTTAAGGTTCATTTTGACCTGCCAAGGCTTTGAAAAAAGGTATGTGAATCCTGGGACCTATATACTTAAAAAAGGAGTCCATGTTTAATAAAACATATACATTAACCCTTTTGACCAGTAGGTAATATATTCCAAAGAAAAAAAAACATATTACTTTATGCCACTCCGACACTGTCTGCGGTTTATTAGAGATCCATTTAAGAAAAACACTCTTACAAGCAGCATAAGAACATTAAACAACTTCCTGTTCAAAATGTTCTTTATATTTCTAGCAGCAACACCTAACAATAAATAAAGTGGATTGAGGTCACATCCTGTATTAAATATAAGACAGCCTCCTACAAATCTGTACCCAGTAGGATTTAGTCTTTGATACATGAGATATTTTGCGTGTCTGCCCTCTTTTTCTCTGTAATTTTTTTAAAGCTTTTTGCTGGCATTCTTACTGAAGACGATCTCCAAAAGTTTCAAACTTGTGTTTTTCGATAACAATGGCTCTTAAGAAGTTTAATTCATGATACGTTTTAACAATTAAGCCAGAGCACAAATACCACTTACTCGGTAGCCTGCATCTCCATGCCCCCCACTCTCAGCAAAATTATCGTTATTGACAAAATGCTCAAGAGTAATGGCGCAGTAATACTGATGTAATGGGGTCACAGGTATGTGTTTCTTGAGTAATTTACTCACGGCTTTAAAAGTTGTTTAGCTAATCATAATCAAGGACCAGAGCTATAAAGAGTTTTTTTTTTTAATCTGTTGAAAATTCAGATTCAGTCTTATTATAAATTCCCCACAAAAAACAAAACAAACAAACAAACAAACAAAAAAAACGGTGAACTCAACCTTAGACTAAGACTTATTTATTTATTTAAAATTAAACGTATCTACCTAGGATTCATTAACTTTATAAGATTAGTTTCCTTGTGCAGCATCAGAATGGGCGGTAGATGGGTTGGTCAGTCTGATCCACACATTGTAAATGAAAGGACAGTAAGAAGAGCAGAACAAACTCCTAACAGGAGGAGACTCACTCATGGCCTATAAGACAGAGGATCATGAGATTCAATACTGCTTTCCTGACATCAACTCATCATGTATAAAGGGAAATCGCTCCAGACATGAATACAATATCATTTATGTGTATGTATCAGTGCTGTCAGCATGGACTGTGTTTCTGAACCTGCTGGTGATCATTTCCATCTCTCACTTCAAGAAGATTCACACTCCAACCAACCTGCTCATTCTTTCTCTGGCTGTGGCCGACATGCTTATCGGACTAATTGTAATGCCCATAGAGGCCATAAAGCTGATTGAAATGTGTTGGTACTTTGGAGACACTTACTGTGGACTGTTTACAGTGATCCTTGGATTGCTTCTTTCTGTGTCTCTCAGTAATTTAGTTTTGATTGCTGTTGATCGTTATGTGGCTGTTTGTCACCCTTTACTGTACCCACAGAAAATAACCATGACTAAAACTTTATTGACCATCTGTCTCTGCTGGTTTTGCTTTTCATCTTATTTCACTTCCTATGCAATTAATTATGGATATTTTAACACCTCACACAGATCAGAGGTGTGTTATGGCGATTGCTCCGTTATACTAAGTTCCCTTTCAGTCGGTCACTCTCGACGTCACGTCGGATGACCGACGAAATTGGGATCTCGCTTAGAGAGACCAATCTACTTCAAGTGTAAACTAAACGAGCCAATGCACATTGGCATGCGATTATTGCATCCAGCTGCCGCTGATCACAGTGTGAGTATAAGTAGGCAGCAGATGCAGCGCATATTCAGCTTTTCGCTTCGGAGCCGAGCGATCACATCATTCTGCTCCTGACTACTCTACTGAGAGAAGAAGACTGAACGAGTTCAGCGCGCTCTTGGAGAGCTCTTCGTGTTGGAGGTACGGCGCTTCAGCGGTGGTGGTTTCCCATGTCGAGTGGGTTGCACACATCAGGCTGCACTACCCCTGTTTGTGTTGCAGATGATCATCTCCCCTGTGCGCCTCAGCACGCTAAAAAAGCTATTTCCCTAAAAGAGCAATTACAGTGCGTCTTTTTAAAGACGACGTTGCATGGCAAAACTTGACGTTACGTCTTTGTAAAGACGATGTGGGTCTTGCTTTAGACAATGTATCACCCGAGCGTTTCTGGATGCGGTCGTTACCTGGCGCTGGGTGATGGTCACGATCGCTGCCTCACGTGCCTGGGCATGTAGCACGCTGAGGTGGCATTTGTGGATGAGTCATCTTCTCATTGCGGGAAGATGATCATCTCGGAGTCGCAGGCCAAGCTCCGTTTCCTCAAGGGGCGGAGTTCCGTTGCCTCTGCCTTGATCTAGTTCTCCTCTTGGCGGCAGCCAGGGGGGCTACTTCAGGCAGTAGCGCGGGCGGTCTGAGGCACTCTCCAGGCAGTTGAGCTGCCAATGGAACGTGCTGGGCCCTCTACAAGGAGCGTACCAGCCGTATCCTTTGGTGCTCCTCCCAGCGACCAGATGTCGATTGCTGCATCGGAGGGTGAGCCACAGCTGCGCTGCTCTCCTCCGGGACTGTAGCGATGCCTGAATCGGATCCAGAAATAATGGCTATGCTTTCCCGGGCCGCCGTACTCCCTTCAGGGATCAGGTGGTGAACCTCCAAGCGCTGCCCTCGGAGGAGGCAGACCCAGCCCTAGTTTTGCTCTGTCCCGTCTGAGCCTTATGGTGCTACGTAGACCGGACGCAAAGCTTCAGGACCTCAGACCAACTCTTTGTCACGGAGGTGGCAGAAGGGGAATGCCATCTCAAAGCAAAGGATGGCCCACTGGATAGTGGACACCATCACCCTGGCTTATCAGGCACAGAGTGTGCCCTGCCCACTCAGGTTGCAAGCTCACACTACTAGAAGTGTTGCATTCTCCTGGGCGCTGGCTCGTGGCGCCTCGCTGGTGGATATCTGTAGAGCTGCGGGCTGGGCGACCTCTAACACGTTCGCTAGATTCTATAGCCTTCGTGTGGAGCCGGTATCCTCCTGTGTTCTCACCTCAAACGGGTAGAAGCACTGAGAGGCCCCGGCTTCGGGTCGGCTTGCTAAAACCACTCCAGAGAGTCCATATAGTAGACCCTCTTGAGCTCCTCCGTCCCCTCGGCAGCCAGCGTGGCGGAGCGTCCGGCGTCAGGCCTCCACTCGCTGAATCCTCGAGAACCGGTAGTATATGTAAGACCTAAGTGGATCCCATATGTGTAAAGTCCACGGTATAGCCTCGGGCCCCGTGGTTTCCCCGGCAGACTTCTGCCATTCCAAGAGGGTTACAATCACCTCCATTCTTCCATATGCACCCAAGGAATGTTCATATGTGTTGCTTCCGAAACCTCCTTCGGGAAGGTTGGAGCTTCCGTAACGTCCCTGTTCCAAGTAGACCGGGTACGGTTTCCCAGTGTTATCCAGTCTTACTCAGTGGGTAGTGCCATAGCAGCAGTAGCTGGTCCTCTTGTGCAAGGGGGGGGGGGGGGGGGGGGGCCCCCTTGGGGGGGTGGGCCTATGCCAAAAAGTAGTGGCGCAGGTGGCTTCCACAGGACACTGGAAAGGGCAGTAGCTGTGGCCTTTTTGGTAGGATCCCAATTTCATCGGTCATCCTACGTGACGTCAAGAGTGACCGACTGAAAGGGAACGTCTCGGTTACGTATGGTAACCCTCGTTCCCTGAAGGAGGGAACGGAGACGTCACGTCCCGTCGCCACAGCTCCTGTACCACCGCTGAGCGGCCGGGTCACCGGCTCGGCTCCTCAGTGAAAACCTGAATATGCGCTGCATCTGCTGCCTACTTATACTCACGCTGTGATCAGCGGCAGCTGGATGCAATAATCGCATGCCAATGTGCATTGGCTCGTTTAGTTTACACTCAAAGTAGATTGGTCTCTCTAAGCGAGATCCCAATTTCGTCGGTCATCAGACGTGACGTCTCCGTTCCCTCCTTCAGGGAACGAGGGTTACATACGTAACCGAGTCGTTACCATACGTAACCGAGACGTTTTGCCTGGAGAGACTCTGATCTAATCTTGTCTTTTGTGTCTCCTTGTATCCTCATCATAATTTTATATCTGAGGATTTTCTATGTTGTACATCAGCAAGTGAAAGTCATATGAAGAGTGGTAAATGTGAAATGGAAAGTTCAGTGAGAAGGAAATCTGAGAGCAAAGCTGCTCTGACATTAGGAGTCATTGTGACAGTTTATCTGCTTTGTTGGATTCCGTACTATATCTGTTCTATGTCAGTAATCACCGCAACCATAAATGTTTTGACATGGGTCGTGTATATTAACTCGGGTCTGAATCCTATGGTCTATGCTTTATTTTACCCCTGGTTTAAAAACACATTTAAACACATGTTAACTCTGAAAATATTTCAGCCAGCATCCTCTCTGGTCAATATTTTAACAGAACATCAGTTGTAATTAAACAGGTGAAAACAATTTCACATAAAATGCAATTGTTATAAAGTCCTGAGGTAGATAATTATAATATTTTATCCTTTTAATTTACACTGCATGTATTTTAATATTATGAAGTTTGTTTCATTGAGCATGCTTGCTGATTCTTACACTGATGTTCAAATGCAGGTTTTGTCAGAATTTAACAATTAAGCAAACTTATTTTCACACAGTAAGTTTGAGTGACAAAATGTTCATTTGTGTTGCATTAGCTTATTAGAAAAAAAAATTGAGCAAGAATCACAAATCTTCAGTCTACTGCAGTGGTCGCCAACCCGTTGATCGCGAGATCTTTATCACTGTCCCAGTAGATCCCGAAAAATTGTAAAATAAGTACAAAAATGCATTACATTTATGGGGTTATATTAATGTATCACTGAAGGGTACTGTCTTGAGAAAAGTTTCGATGGCAATGGCATTTTCTTCTCCGTATAAAGCGCAACTCTGCTTTGTTTACATCGGTAAACAAGGAAACACTATAGTGCGGTCGGGCGGTCGGTTCATAAACAGTGTTGCCAAGTCCGTGGTTTTCCCGCGGAATTGGGCTACTTAACACTGTTGCCGCGAAGGGGCGTGTCTACGTGGTGGCCAGGGGTCTGAAATTTGGCTGGCCACCCCAGGTGCCCCCCCTACCAGATGTCTTGCCATAGGATTGTTTTTAGTAAATTTCAAATTTTAGGTGGTTTCTATAGTGTGATCTTAATGACAACGTCGAGAGCGCATAATGTTACGCGATCCATGTGCGCAAGGACGAATCTCTCCACTCCCAAGCGGATTTCCTTCACTCACACAAAACTGGACATGTGCTTTTAACATACATCGAAGGCCCCCCCGGCCACCCTCTTTTGAGCCAGTGCCCTCGACTGGCCCCCCCATTTAAAATGCTCTAGACACGCCCCTGTTGCCGCGGGTTGTTGTTCATGTCCTCGGGTTGAAGCGACCCCAATAACGTGATATTTAGTCCCTGGAATGTGAATTTTACTTTAAGATCCCTGCCGAAAAATGTTTTTACAGAGGAACCCTCCTCGAAATGCGATTGGACTAGTTTTATTGCGAAAACCTGGCAACCCTGTTCATAGGCGCCACCTGCTGTCAGAGAGTGCATCTCATTCAGACCTGCTGTTTTTGTTTCGTGCAGATGTTTTATGTAGCAAATAAGTAAATAACACCTAAAGTCAGACCATTCTGTTTTTGTTTTAAATCCTGAAATGAATCTAAATCAACTCAAAAACAACTGCCCATGCAGATCATGATTAAAATGCAGTGGTTGCTTCTAATTTCAAATGGCTAGATATTTTTGTTTAAAGCCAGGTTGTTTGTTATAAAGCAAATAGCCAATAAATAAATTTGCTTAAAAATCAGTATCAGTATCCAATTTGCTAGTTAAAAAAAAAAGAGAGAAAGAAAAGAAAATGTGAATTCTGAATCAGCTATGATCAGCGCATCGCTAATTAAAATACTAAGTAAAAGGCCTCAAATTTGAAGTACAATCTGGGATGTCTTTTTCTATCAATTCTTCAATAGGTAGATCTTGTCTTTCATAAAGGCCGAGGTCAGGGATCTTGGGCCTAAAAAGGTTGGTGACCACTGGTCTACTGGAATAAATGATAATATTCTGTACTTTATGCTTCACTTTTATTAGTCATGCTAAATCTGTGTTGATATAAATCATAAACACAATGACAAAAAGAGGACAGTCATTTAGAACTATGTATAAGTGTCAAATGTATTATAATGGTGGTTCATCACAAAGTGAATAATTAAAATTGCTTACAGCCCACCTCAGATTAAAACATCTGAAACAAAGTATAACTTCAGATTCATCCAAAAGACATTTAAAGGGTGGAGCTACACACAAAGGAAAGAAGAGTGAAGCCTAACAGTAAAATATTAAATATTTCATTGTAACTTTTCATATGAGTTGAATTATTTTTTTGTTGTTTCAACAAGTGTATTCAAAACTGATGTGAATAAATTAATGCCATAATAAAAAATGCTAAACACTTCATTTAGGGCAAATTTTTTTATGATCCAAACAAGGCCAACATTAATGCAAACCATTTTTTTTCTAATCAATTGCTTTGACTATAATCATTCAGTTAGGTTTAGCAGCTGAACCTCTTTCCCTTTTTCTATTTGTTTGTACTTTTGTAAATCACTTTTTTTTCCTCTGTGTTTTTGGTATTTGTCACTGGGCACTGTAAAAATATATACACTAAGAGTGCCACTGTAGGTCGAGCCATTTTTGTTTCCTTCTTGGGTGGAATAAATACCATCACACCTCTGAAGTGGGCATGGACAACCCATACCTATCAGACACTTTTTTTTTTCTTTTTAGTTAGTTTTTGTACTTCATGTGATTTTGGATTAGAATAGTGTATTGATTAATTTCTGAATGAAATTATTAAATAATTATGAAATCACTGACCCTTTAGTAGAAACCAGTAGCCTTTGCATCAAACTGTTGTGTGTGTTTGCCTGTGTTTGTTTTGCACCTTTAATGAATGATTGATTCACTTGAGGATCAGCTCTGCATGTAGCACAGGTGTTAACAGCACCCTCAGGTGCACATTTCATAAATAACAAGCCATGATGTCTATAATAGGGCCTCAGAGTTTACTGTAATCCATTTCTTGATAAAACAACAAAAGCACTGTGTGTAACATTTCAACCCAAGAGAATTATAGGATTAATTTCATACGCATCTCATCCAACGCCTGCACTGCTAATTCCAAAATGTCATTTTAGACCTAGTAACGGAGGCTTAAAGGGATAGTTCACCCAAAAATGAAAATTTGATGTTTATCTGCTTACCCCCAGGGCATCCAAGATGTAGGTTACTTTTGTAACCCAGACTCAAATTAGTCTGTTTGCAGTCTAAGTCAAGGTTCAAGGGAAAAAAGAAAAAAATCTAAATCAGCATGATTGCATAGTTAACGAAATAATTAGGTGAATGTACGGCAAGAAAAGTAAAACTTGTGACATTGTAGTAGTTTATTAAAATGGGTATGCTAAATCCTTTATTTTATTTTTCATATAAGCATTATGTCCATTATTGCAGCAAAATTCATCCAATGAGAATTGGTAATAGCACTGCAGATGTTCGTCATCCAATTAGAGAAACCATGCAGTGGCGCTGACTCCTCCCCCGGAGAACGATGCTGACTCAGCTCTGTGAGCAACGCAGGTAGAACAGAGATAGAATACAGAGAAGAGAGAGATTTAGAGAATTTATTGATGAAAAATACCTACAAGAAAACGCAAGAATTTCATCTAGGATTAGTTTTGTTAAAACTGCATCGATTGATAATTTTGTTAAAAAAAACGTATCTGCATAGAGTTCCTGTTGATCTGTAAATGTTTAAGGCCAAGCTAATCGTTGGTTCATCTGGTGTAACCTGGAAAGAAGACCAATTAACAAAAAACAGTTAATATACAGAGGAATCGGTGAGTTGAATGTATATTTTGATAAATGTGGTGAACTGTGAGTGTTTTGCATTAATGTGAAGACTTAACAGAAAAAATCTGTGTTTCACTGTGTGTAAAATGTGACGTATGTTGTTAATTGTTGTTCAGAAGTTGCTGAATGATGCTAATGTAAAGTAACTTCACTAAGGACATTGTTCTGTTGTGTGCAGGCCAGTTTTTGCATGTATATGTTTTGAAGTTGGATTTACTTACTGCGGATTGCATTTTTGTCGTGGATGCATCGAGTCTCATGTCGAATGAAGGAAATAGATGGCGAGCCAACGTAAAGACTGGACTTGGATCTCCTTTCTCACCTTCCATTGGATTTGCATCGTTCCAGCGTTTTCGTTTATCTGTGCGAGTTCTTCTCTTTGAACTTAAGGATTGAGGTATCTTTTCCTGTTGGAACTGACATTTTCTAAGAATTAAGGGAGAACATTCTAATTCTCTTTTGGACTGACATGTTTGAACTGAAAATAATTATTTGAACTGATAAGAGGTGATATGTGTTTTCTATATTATTTTCTTTAATTGTTGATGTGGTAATCCAAAGGTATTGTAAATTTATTTGTTGGATTATATTGGCTTGAAATGTAAATTTAATTTTGGTTTGGAAAGGTAATTTCACCAAACACGCTGGAATTAGGAAACAAAGAACTATAATCTAACCCAAACTATTAAAACCTGTTAATCAGGTGTAACTAAAATCAAACCTAAAGCCACTAAAGCAAATAATAAGGGAACTCAGAACAAAAGCAAATTTGTTAAAAGGGAAAAGAAGGAGCTAAATCTTTGCCTTTGGTTTTTGCATTTGTTTTGTTTAATTTGGGAAATTGTTTTATTTTGTGACCAAGTTAAATCACAACTGATTTATTTCCTTTTCATTTAAAATGTATTATTGATTTATAATTATATATATTTTCCCTTATTGTTTAATTATTTCATTCTAATCACTATTTTCATATAAATAAGTGTGTCTGAAAAAATCTATGTGTGTGTGCCTTTTGCCTCCTACGACTCCTGTGTCTTCTGATTAGCCCATTGATCCGGTACATTGCAATTGCTGAGAGATCAATATTAGTTCACATTTCGAAACTTTGATTTCAGCAAAGCAGGTGTTACATAAAAAGTGGCGAGCCAGCCAGGAGGCAGAGAGACACACACACATTAACTAATATTTTTGATTTTAGAATTTCCCTCTCAAGAAAAATAAGTGTAAGAGTAAACCAAAATGGAAATTATAGAGGAAAAGGGTGTAAAAGTTCCTAATGCAATCCTAATTAGTGGCATCACTGGGACTGAAGTGGATAAGGAAATACTGGACTTTGTAAAGCAGTATGGGTCAATTAATAAAATCATCCCATTAAGTGATCCTAGCTTAGAATCGCAGAGGTCCTTGATAGTTGAGTTCAAATCTGGACTGGCAGTGCAAGCCCTCCAGACAATACTCCCATATGTCCAACAAGCAAAGAATAATCCTGATGTCTCTTTCCATGTGACGGCTTTATCGAATGTCTATGTTGAGAGGCTGGGACGAAACACAACCCAAACTTACCTCAATGAGCTGAAAGAGTTGGCAAGTCGCAGTGGAGAGAATTTTGAGGATGTCTTGAAGGACATGTTAGCGCATATCCACGAGACAGTGGTGCCAAAGCCATGTCCTTTACCTGTTCTTGCTGAAGTTGATGACCCCTCACATGCTCATTCAACAGATCCATCCTTGACTGAGTTTCCTTTTAAGCAGTCTCAGGTAACAGCAAATGCTGCACAGCGACCCTCTGTTCCACTATTGTCAGCAGCCATACGCCCAGAATCCCCGTCAATCACTGTCGGTGTGCAGAAAGTTGTAGTGGAGCATCTTGTACGCACCAGTGACTTAGCCATATCTGGAAACTCACCATTACGGCTTCGTGTTTTCTCTGGGCGAACTCCCTGTCCACCCAACGAGGTTGATTATGAAACTTGGCGCACCAGTGCTGAACTATTCTTTCAAGACCCAACAGTGTCTGATTTCCACAGAGTGCGCAGAATCTGTGAGAGTCTTCTTTCCCCGGCAACAGACATATAAAATCTTTTGGCCCGGCGGCATCACCTTCAACATACATTCAGCTTCTTGATTCTGCTTTCGCGCCCATTGAAGATGGTGATGAGTTATTCGCCAAGTTCCTGAACATATTCCAAAACCCAGGAGTAAAGCCATCTGCTTACATGCAATGATTGCATGTGGCGTTACAGACCACCATGCGGCGTGGTGGAGTCCTTGGTTCAGAAGTTGACAAGCATCTGATTAAGCAGTTTTGTAGAGGATGCTGGGAAAATTCCTTGATTCTAGAGTTGAAATTAGAGCAGAAAAAACATTCACCCCCATCCTTTGCAGAGCTAATGACCTTATTACGAACCGAGGAGAGCAAGCATGCTTCCAAAAGTGTACGAATGAAACAACACCTGGGAGGTGTTAAGCAACGTGCCGTAATGCAGTCTCAAACAGCCACTAGAGATGACGTAGCTCAATTTAATTCTGTTACTGCTCAGTTGACAAGTCAGATAACAGAACTCCAAAATCAGCTTGCGTTATTAACTTCAAAGCAGTCCAAAGACAAGCCAAACCTCAAGATGAGCACATGTAAGTCAAGTGCCATCAGTCATAAAGGAAAAACCAAAGTCCCAGACAAGTCTCAGCCAGTTAGGCCGAAGCCAGGCTATTGCTTTAGGTGTGGAGAGGATGGCCACATCGCCAGTTCTTGTTCCAATGACCCGAATTCAGCATTAGTATCAGAGAAGAGGGATGAGCTTGCAAAGAGACAGCGTGAATGGGACTTGCGGAATGGCAGTACTAAGCCACAGTTAAACTGACTGCAGTTCCTGTTGCGGGATGAATGGGAACTGGGATTGAATCAGGGTGTCCCAAGTCTTTTAGGGCACTATCAGCCCACACACAAGTGAGATCACGACAATCTGTCTTACCCAAGGGGTTAATTGGAGCGAAATGCACTGCACAAGTGAATGTTGCAGGAGTAATGTGTGACTGCTTACTTGACACTGGTTCACAGGTCACTACTATCACCCAATCATTTTATAATGAGAACCTGTATGATCAGCCAATTCATTCCTTAAATGATCTTTTGGATGTTGAGGGGGCAAACGATCAAAACGTCCCTTACATTGGCTATGTTGAGTTGCCCATCACTTTTCCCAAGGACTTTGTGGGAATTGACACAGAGGTACTTACTTTAGCTTTCCTCCACTTCTCAGCCTTCAGTGTTGATTGGCACAAACACCTTGGACAACCTGTATAAAGACTTTTCACAGCAAGAAGCTAGATACTTTTCACCTCCTTATGGATATAAGCAAGTGCTAAAGATTTTGGAATTGCGCCAGAAGCAGAATGTAGAAGGGAATGTTGGGCTAGTGCGGCTATCTGAAAACCATTCGCAGGTGATACCCGCTGGCCAAAGTGCAGATCTTTGTGGAAAGGCCTCTGTTGCTGGATTCCATTTAGATAAATGGGTAGTTGTCAAACATCCATCTTTTTCCCCTCTGCCTTGTGGTCTGATTGTAAAGACGTGCATGGCCACGCTTGGAGACGAGAGACATTGTCACTTACCCGTTGTAGTCGCTAACCCTACCACACATGACATCACAATCCCTCATAGATGTGTTGTGGCTGAATTAAATGCAGTTCAGTCTGTGTATTTGGAGGAGCGTAATGACCATGATAGTAAAACAAGCCCCATTCCAAAGTCCATTCTTGAGTTCAATTTTGGTGATTCCCCCATCCCAACAGAATGGAAGAGTAGGCTGACCAAACGGCTTCAAGGAATGCCAGAAGTTTTTTCCTCACATTCCCAGGACTTCGGGTGCACCGATAAGGTCAAGCACTAGATCAATCTTGTGGATGAAACACCTTTCAAACATAGGGCAGGGCCCATACATCCAGAAGATCTGGAAGCTGTAAAGCGACACCTTCAGGGGTTACTTGATGCGGGCGTCATCCGAGAATCTCAGTCTCCCTTCTCTTCTCCCATTGTTGTGGTCAGAAAGAAGAGTGGTGACTTCAGGTTATGCATTGACTATCGGAAATTAAATTAAAAGACCATCAAGGATGCGTATGCACTCCCAAAACTTGAAGACACATTTATGGCCTTAATGGGGTCCAAGTGGTTTTCGGTACTTGACCTAAAATCTGGTTATTACCAAATTGAGGTTGAAGAAACGGACAAAGCAAAAACGGCTTTTGTATGTCCGCTTGGATTTTATGAATTCAATCATATGCCACAAGGGGTCACTAACGCCCCAAACACATTTCAAAGAATAATGGAAAAGTGTATGGCAGACATCAACCTTCGCGAGGTCCTTGTGTTCATAGATGACATTATTGTCTTCTCCACAGATTTGGAGGAACACGAAGAAAGGCTGGTCAGAGTCATAAACCGGCTTAAAGAATACGGTCTCAAACTTGCACCAGAGAAGTGCGTTTTTGCACAAACCTCAGTCAAGTACCTCGGCCATATAGTGTCAGACCAAGGAGTGAAAACTGATCCCGATAAAGTAGCAGCTGTCAAAACCTGGCCGGTTCCTAAAAATTTGAAAGAACTTCGTTCCTTTCTTGGATTTGTCGGATATTACAGACGATTCATCAAAGATTTCTCCAAGAAGGTGAAGCCTCTAAACGAGTTAACTTCAGGGTACACCCCTACTCGTCGGAACTTTAAGTCAATGAAAATTGACCAGTACCGAAACCCTAAAGATCTCTTTAATGGCAGGTGGACAACCGCTTGTCAGGATGCATTTCTCGTTTGGCTCTCAGCGAAGGCGGTCGCATTTTCTCTCCCTCTCCTCCCCGTTACCTTCCCTACTTTTGCTCCTCTCGTGTTGTCTACTGTCTTGATGAGAGACTCTCTCCGCACTGCTCTCCAGACTTAAAAAGAAAAATCTAATAAATCATGGATTTGATCAACTGGTCTCTCAACGCAATTGACACCATCAAGAAGCTTGGGTTCGGGGAAACCTGACTGCCCTGCCGGAACGTCTGCAGCTGGCTACACGATGGACGCGTGGGAAAGGTGGCGGGTCGTGTGTCTAGCGGCTCTTTCCGTGGAGGACGTTGAAGATATCTACCTATTCGGAACCATGATAACAGGTCTTATGCTGATTGGATTAGGCATTGCCCTGGTTTATCGAGAAATTAAGAAACCGGACCAAAGGCAAATGGATCGATTCGGAGACCAGAATGGACAAAGAGAGTAGTCGTGTAAACTGGAATGCGGCTACTTGCCCCAAGACTAAACAAAATCCTTATCTTATCTGCTCTTGGCTCCCCTCAACCAGCACTGGCCTCAGCCAAGGCCGCTGTTGGGACAACTACTCCCCCGTGAGAGCACTGCAGTGAGACGCTCTTGTGTTCCTTCCCCCAACTCCTGACATTTACCAACCTTGCCCAGATCCCTCGCCTTCGCCGCTTTGTTCCGCCAGTCTGACAAGCGGGTCTGCGATCAGCGCTGAGAATGGCTGCTGGACCGGATGGCTGCTTGCCTGTGCTGGATTAACTCCACCCCCCCTATCCCCCTACCCTGTTGCAAGTCGTGTGTATCTGTATTGATGTGCTCATGTTGCTGAGGTGTTTTTTTCCTGTTCCCACACTGTGCTCCCCATAGGAGCATAGTCTGGGGTCTGTTTTTTTTTATCTCCTCCCCTCCCTCATGTTATGCTGTATTTCTTCTAAAAATTCCCTGTCCTCCTGTCCTGTCTACCCCATTGTTTGTATGTATGTATGTATGGACAGGTGGATGGCTAATTTCGCTGGTACCTGTGATCAGTGACAATAAAGGGCTTATTGATTATTGATTGATTTGAATTGATCATTGATGAGCTCACAACTGCACCGGTGCTGGCTTTTGCTAACCCCAGATTACCATACATCCTGCATACTGATGCAAGCACATCAGGTCTGGGCGCTGCTTTGTATCAGGAACAGGATGGGCAGGTTAGAGTTATTGCCTATGCAAGCCGGGGGCTTTCGAGTAGTGAATCCAGGTACCCTGCCCATAAATTAGAATTCCTGGCACTTAAGTGGGCAGTGGTCGAAAAGTTCCATGATTACCTCTATGGAGGCCTGTTTACAGTGGTGACAGACAGTAACCCCCTTACCTATGTTCTTTCCACTGCTAAACTTGATGCAACTGGGTATAGGTGGTTAGCTGCACTCTCGACCTTCAATTTCAAATTACAGTACCGGTCGGGAAAGCAGAATGTTGATGCAGATGGGTTGTCTCATCGACCCCACGCAAAGCTTCCAGTTGATGATGTGTCTCTGAAAGAACAAGCCCGCATTCTTGATTTCACTAAACGACTTACCATGAAGTCTGGTGAACATGAAATTAGTGATGATGTGGTAAAAGCCATTTGTGACAGTCGTCTTATCCAATGGCCTGAGTGTCCGAACGACTTACCTGCTGCATTCGTCAGTTCCTTGGCAATGCAGGAAACTGCAGTACCTGATGCTTACTCACAGGAGGATCAATGCGGAGGATTACCAACCATTCCTCATTTTTCTCCTTCTGAAATTCAAAGTGCACAGTTAGCCGATCCTTGCATCCGAGAGGTTATTGCACAACTTCGAACTGGAGAAACCCCTTCGAGTATCCTAAGGAATGCCCTTCCCAGATTGCCTTACCTCCTCAGGGAGAAAGACCGCCTGGAGTTTCACGAGGAAATCCTATACAGAAGAAGGAACTTTGCTGGGAAAACTACATACCAACTGGTCTTACCTGACAAGTTCCATCTAGATGTTCTCAAGTCCCTGCACGATGACCTCGGGCATATGGGTGTTGATCGTAATCTAGACCTATTTAGAACCAGGTTCTATTGGCCCAAAATGGCCTCAGACGTTGAGCACAAAGTTAGGACCTGTGGTCGGTGCATACGAAGAAAGATCTCACCTGGAAAAAATGTGCCCCTTGTGAATATTTCGGCCACTCGTCCCTTGCAGCTTGTGTGCATGGATTTTCTAACTATAGAGCCTGACCGTAGTAACATCAAAGATGTGTTAGTAATCACTGACCATTTTACTAAATATGCACTTGCTATCCCAACTCCTAACCAGAAGGCCAAAACTGTTGTGAAGTACCTGTGGGAGTAGTTCATTATGGGTACCCAGAGCACCTTCACAGTGACCAAGGCCCTGACTTTGAATCGCATCTAATCAAAGAGTTGTGCGAAGTAGCTGGAGTGCGAAAAGTCAGGACAACACCATACCACAACCATACCACCCGAGAGGAAATCCTGTTGAAAGATTCAACAGAACGTTGTTAAGCATGCTTGGAACTCTAGAGAACAAAAAGAAAGGCTGCTGGAAAGAGTATGTAAAACCCCTTGTACATGCTTACAATTGTACTCGTAATGAGACCACGGGGTTCAGCCCTTACGAGTTGATGTTCGGGCATCAGCCTAGGCTTCCTGTAGATCTAGCCTTCGGGTTACCTTTGAAGAATGAGGGAGAAATAACACATTCACAGTATGTAAAGAATCTCAAGACACATCTTGAAGAAAGTTTCCATATTGCGAGTGAAAATTCCAAGAAGATGGCGGAAAGGAATAAAACCCGCTATGACAAATGTGTGAAAGCATCAACATTGCACAAGGGAGACCGAGTTTTAGTCCGAAATGTTCATCTCAAGGGAAAGAACAAACTTGCTGACAAATCGGAAGGAGTAGTCTATGTAGTCATTGACCAACATGGTGATTTGCCAGTGTATAAAGTATGCCCTGAAACTCAAACAGGACCCATCCGGACATTACATCGGGATTTGTTACTCCCTTGTGGAACTCTTCCATCTGAAATACGAGAATGTGAGACCCAGAGTCCAGTTCCCAAGTGCAAAACTCGCAGTGAGACAGTATGCAGATGTTTTGAGGGAACAGAGGAAATCCCTGACTCTGAGGAAGAGGAAAGTTATTGTATGATGCCTCAACATGATATTGTGAAGGAGTCTTTTGTGGTTCACACTTCTGAAGTGGCTCACCCAAACAGGAAAAGTGCTGTTCCGTCAACTGAAGCAACCTTAGAGGTCAACCAAGGAGTTCAGAGTGACATACCTGAAAGGGAATTTCAGGTCATTGATGAATTACCTGTGATCGAACCTGTGAATCCTGGAACCAACTTACCTGTTAATCCTGGAGCCGACTTATCTGAAAATCCTGAAGTCCAACCTGAAAGAGAAAGGAATGCTGATACGAGTCATTCACCTACCTTGCTGGTGCAGGATCCGAATCATGATGGAGAATCATCCATCCCGAGATCCAGTTTAGCTGGGAGAGAGATAATTAATGCAGGAGAAATGAACAATACAGACAATGATGAAATTGAGTTGAGAAGGTCTGTTCGACATAGAGGAAAATCCCAAAACTCTGACTTACCCTGAACTGGGGAACCCCTTGGTGACCATAGTTCAATCCCTTCTTCAAGGTCTGAATGTTGCGCTTTCAGATCCCTGCAGAATTTCTTTCAAATAGGACACCCCGTAACTCGGGGTTATGCACCCACTGGTGATATGCAAAGGGACTTGCATACTTCTAGGAGGGGAGGGTGTAACCCAGACTCAGATTAGTCTATTTGCAGTCTAAGTCAAGGTTCAAGGGAAAAAAGAAAAAAATCTAAATCGGCATGATTACATAGTTAACGAAATAATTAGGTGAATGTACAGCAAGAAAAGTAAAACTTGTGACATTGTAGTAGTTTATTAAAATGGGTATGCTAAATCCTTTATTTTATTTTTCAATAAGCATTATGTCAATTATTGTAGCAAAATGCATCCAATGAGAATTGGTAATAGCACTGCAGATGTTCGTCATCCAATTAGAGAAACCATGCAGCGGCGCTGACTCCTCCCCCGGAGAACGATGCTGACTCAGCTCTGTGAGCAACGCAGGTAGAACGGAGATAGAATACAGAGAAGAGAGAGATTTAGAGAATTTATTGATGAAAAATACCTACAAGAAAACGCAAGAATTTCATCTAGGATTAGTTTTGTTAAAACTGCATCGATTGATAATTTTGTTAAAAAAAACTTATCTGCATAGAGTTCCTGTTGATCTGTAAATGTTTAAGGGCAAGCTAATCGTTGGTTCATCTGGTGTAACCTGGAAAGAAGACCAATTAACAAAAAACAGTTAATATACAGAGGAATCGGTGAGTTGAATGTATATTTTGATAAATGTGGTGAACTGTGAGTGTTTTGCATTAATGTGAAGACTCAACAGAAAAAATCTGTGTTTCACTGTGTGTAAAATGTGACGTATGTTGTTAATTGTTGTTCAGAAGTTGATGAATGATGCTAATGTAAAGTAACTTCACTAAGGACGTTGTTCTGTTGTGTGCAGGCCAGTTTTTGCATGTATATGTTTTGAAGTTGGATTTACTTACTGCGGATTGCGTTTTTGTTGTGGATGCATCGAGTCTCATGTCGAATGAAGGAAATAGATGGCGAGCCAACGTAAAGACTGGACTTGGATCTCCTTTCTCACCTTCCATTGGATTTGCATCGTTCCGGCGTTTTCGTTTATCTGTGCGAGTTCTTCTCTTTGAACTTAAGGATTGAGGTATCTTTTCCTGTTGGAACTGACATTTTCTAAGAATTAAGGGAGAACATTCTACAAACCCAATTCCAAAAAAGTTGGGACACTGTACAAATTGTGAGTAAAAAAGGAATGGAATAATTTACAAATCTCATAAACTTATATTTTATTCACAATAGAATAGAAGCTATATCTAAACATGATCCAGAAGTGCAGGCGTTTTCTCTGGGCCAAGGCTCATTTAAAATGAACTGTGGCAAAGTGGAAAACTGTTCTGTGGTCAGACGAATCAAAATTTGAAGTTCTTTTTGGAAAACTGGGACGCCATGTCATCCGGACTAAAGAGGACAAGGACAACCCAAGTTGTTATCAGCGCTCAGTTCAGAAGCCTGCATCACTGATGGTATGGGGTTGCATGAGTGCGTGTGGCATGGGCAGCTTACACATCTGGAAAGGCACCATCAATGCTGAAAGGTATATCCAAGTTCTAGAACAACATATGCTCCCATCCAGACGTCGTCTCTTTCAGGGAAGACCTTGCATTTTCCAACATGACAATGCCAGACCACATACTGCATCAATTACAACATCATGGCTGCGTAGAAGGATCCGGTTACTGAAATGGCCAGCCTGCAGTCCAGATCTTTCACCCATAGAAAACATTTGGCGCATCATAAAGAGGAAGATGCGACAAAGAAGACTTAAGACAGTTGAGCAACTAGAAGCCTGTATTAGACAAGAATTGGACAACATTCCTATTCCTAAACTTGACCAACTTGTCTCCTCAGTCCCCAGACGTTTGCAGACTGTTATAAAAAGAAGAGGGGATGCCACACAGTGGTAAACATGGCCTTGTCCCAACTTTTTTGAGATGTGTTGATGCCATGAAATTTAAAATCAACTTATTTTTCCCTTGAAATTATACATTTTTCTCAGTTTAAACATTGATATGTCATCTATGTTGTATTCTGAATAAAATATTGAAATTTGGAACATCATTGCTTTCTGTTTTTATTCACAATTTGTACAGTGTCCCAACTTTTTTGGAATCGGGTTTGTAATTCTCTTTTGGACTGACATGTTTGAACTGAAAATAATTATTTGAACTGATAAGAGGTGATATGTGTTTTCTATATTATTTTCTTTAATTGTTGATGTGGTAATCTAAAGGTATTGTAAATTTATTTGTTGGATTATATTGGCTGGAAATGTAAATTTAATTTTGGTTTGGAAAGGTAATTTCACCAAACATGCTGGAATTAGGAAACAAAGAACTTTAATCTAACCCAAACTATTAAAACCTGTTAATCAGGTGTAACTAAATCAAACCTAAAGCCACTAAAGCAAATAATAAGGGAACTCAGAACAAAAGCAAATACGTTAAAAGGGAAAAGAAGGAGCTAAATCTTTGCTTTTGGTTTTTGCATTTGTTTTGTTTAATTTGGGAAATTGTTTTATTTTGTGACCAAGTTAAATCACAACTGATTTATTTCCTTTTCATTTAAAATTGATTATTGATTTATAATTATATATTTTTTCCCTTATTGTTTATTTCATTCTAATCACTATTTTCATATAAATAAGTGTGTCTGAAAAAATCTGTGTGTGTGTGCCTTTTGCCTCCTACGACTCCTGTGTCTTCTGATTAGCCCATTGATCCGGTACATTGCAATTGCTGAGAGATCAATATTAGTTCACATTTCGAGGTGTTACACTTTGTTTCTCCAGTAGAACACAAATGAAGATTTGCAGTCTGTCAGTCATATAATGGAAGTGAATGGAAATCACGGCTTTGAGAGTAAAAAAAAAACATAAACAAACAAAACCAAGTTAAACCCTGCAGCTTGTGACGATACACGAGTATCGTTAAGTATGCTTGCTCTGAAAAGTATTTCCTGGGAACGCTTAGTTTACCTTCTTTTGGAACTCTGTGTTGGAGCTGTGGACTACCATACTCTTAAGTTATATTTTGCTTCAAGATACCTACTGTACCTAATTTCTGTGTATGGATGTTCCAAGCCAGCTGTCTAGTATATTCTCAGAGAGTGACCATAACTGTTTCTGTTATGGCAAGTGTTGTTTTTTCTGATTGCCTGGATGCTTGTAGCGATCGTTAGATCGCCTTCTATATGTGTGACTCGTATCTACCAAAGACAGTTTGGAAAGATTTGTGACTTGCTTGCATACTCACCTCTCGATATTTACCAGTTTCCTCAGTTTCGAATTGGGTTCACCTCTGTCTTCTGAGTGATGTGTTGTAACACAACTGTATATTTGAGGATTTGAGCACCCATATGTCACATCTATCTATCTATCTTATCTATCTATCTCTGACAGACTGTATTGCCTTCAAAATATTCAAACTTTAAGTTCTTATAACTACTTTTAAACTTCAAACTATTTCAGACTGAAAACCATCAAACTTAAAACTTTTTTAAAAACTTTTTAAACTTTTCAAACTTTCTGGTTCGGCTTTTTCACGCCAACTTAAAGTTTGTCTTGACGAATTTTTTTATCTAGTTAAAGACTTGTAGTAGCCATTTGATAAAAAAACGAATTTAATTCAATTTAAGTTGTTAACTTACCCTCTTTTCCTGAATATAATGGGTAAGTATGTCTTCCTTGATCATTACAAAATTATAACAAACTGTAAAGCAATTACTCTATATAACTATATATTAACTATATATAACACACATATCTGTTACACAATTACTATCCTAAGGTTGGTTTATGCCAGCGTATACTCTACCAGTGTAAGTAGTGTTATAATGTATAGTAAATAATAATTAATATTCATTCATTTATTTGTAAGAAAAAAAAAGACATGGTAACACTTTATTTTAGGGTCTCTTAACTAGCTTATTAGCTTGCATATTACTGGAATATTAGCCATTTATTAGTGCTAATTAAGCACATATTAATGCCTTATTCTACATGACCTTATTCTACATCCCTAATCCTACCCAATACCTAAACTTAACAACTACCTTACTAACTATTAATAAGCAGCAAATTAGAAGTTTATTGAGGAAAAGTCGTAGTTAATAATGAATAAGTGTTCCCTATTCTAAAGTGTTACCAAAGACATTACTATGGGCTGTTGAACAGTCTACTGTGTGGATAAATTAATACATACAATAAATAATTAAATGTCATTATGCAGCATCAGAGTGGGCAGTAGATGGGTTGGTCAGTCTGATCCAGACACTGAATAAATGAAAGACTCACTCATGGCCTATGAGACAGAGGATCATGAGATTCAATACTGCTTTCCTGACATCAACTCATCATGTATCAAGGGAAAACGCTCCAGTCATGAATACAATATAATTTATGTGTTTGTATCAGTTCTGTCAGCATGGACTGTGTTTCTGAACCTGCTGGTGATCATCTCCATCTCTCACTTCAAGAAGCTTCACACGCCAACCAACCTGCTCATTCTCTCTCTGGCTGTAGCTGACATGCTTGTTGGATTTGTGATGCAGATAGAGGCCACGAGGCTGATTGAGATGTGTTGGTACTTTGGGGACACTTTCTGTGGACTGTTTTTGGCAATAACAGGGCTGCTTATTTCAGCATCTCTTTCTAATTTAATTTTAATTGCTGTTGATCGTTATGTGGCTGTGTGTCACCCTTTACTGTACCAACAAAAAATAACTACAAATAAAACTTTGATTATCATATGCATCTGCTGGATGTGGTCTTCAGCATACAATATTTCCTTCATAACAGATAACAGATATTTTGATCCATCAAGCAGAACATATGGGTGTTATGGAGAGTGTCCCTTTATGACTAACTCTGCCTGGAGTATGACTGATCTGTTTGTGTCTTTCCTTTTTCCTTGTACTGTGATTATAATTTTATATCTGAAGATATTTTATGTTGTACATCAGCAAGTGAAAGTTATAAACTCCCTGATGAAGAGTGGTAAATGTGTAACGGAGGGTTCAGCGAGGAGGAAATCTGAGAGTAAAGCTGCTTTGACATTAGGAATCATTGTGAGTGTTTATCTGCTTTGCTATATTCCATACTATATCTTGTCTCTAACAGTGAATACAGTCATTTCTTTCAAAATAGTAAGATTTCTATTATGGATTTTGTATATTAACTCAGGCCTGAATCCTCTGGTTTATGCTTTATTTTACCGTTGGTTTAAAGTGTCAGTTAAACACATCTTAACTCTTAAAATATTTCAGACAGCATCCTCTCTCATTGACATTTTTACAGATTATAATCCGAGTTTATAATAGATCATAATTGTTGTGGGGTTTTGATCCCCCCCCCCCTTTTATCTTTACTGATAAAGCACAAACTAATGTTTAAAGCATAAGTCCTAGTCCTGTGTTTTGTTGTTTCTTGTCATGACTTTGATGTTTATACAGTAGACATAATTACTAACAATAATCAGGCTGAATTTTGAAAATATTTATGGCTCAAATCAACTTTTGATTGTGCTGTAGTGTGTTTAAATACTGAATTAAATAAATAATATACAAATTTCTTCAGCCAGTTTGTAATTTGACAACATCATCAATCATTTTCAATATCTGAGGAACTGTAGTTTATTTCACACCTTTAATAAACAATTCAGTGCAAGATCATCTCAACATCAATAATACATGCAAAACATGAATAATGCCAATTATAATTGTGTTTCCGAGTTTTCACATCAGTGATGTTTTCTGACAGAGTAAAGTGTAAGCCAACTGAACAAAAACAAGTCCATGTATATGACAGATCAATTGATTGATTTACTTTAGTTTTATAATATCATTCATGATACCTGAAGGACATATTAATAAACATGTTGTTCAAGATGCAGTGAATCTGGTAAAATGCATTTCATGTTTGCATTATTGTTCATATTTGTCTAATAAATGAACATAATTGCTATTAAGGAAATTAAGTTTAGTATAAAATTATTTTTACCTACTAGCCTGTTATTCAGTTTATTTTAGACTGAATAGGTTCTGTGGAGTAAATTAAATCGTATGACTCGAACTTGGGCAAACTGAGTGGCAGTCACTTGGTTACCATTAACAAAACGTATTAACGATTAAAAGAATGTTATCATCCAATCATTGTCAATGTTTACATAGTCTAATATTAGTAAATTTATCTCTGTCACACATTCCACATTGTCCTGCAAAATCTAGTGACCAACAGAGCAGTATCCAAGTGGTCACCATAAAAGCGAGCCTGTAGAACGTGCAGCAGTACTGCATTTTCACTCTAAATCATGCAGTGCTTATGTTTATATTATGAAATTATAGCATTTTGATTTTTAATAATCACATTAAAGACCTCTTCAAATTATAATTAAGATGTTTGTTATATAATTTAAGACTTTTAAGACTTTTTAAAATCCTGCAGGGACTTGTTTTTTTTCACACATGCTCCTAAAGATATTTTACAGACACACACATCTAATCTTAGCAGCAAATGCAAGGGAAATGTTAGCACTGTTGAGTTCTACTACTGTAGTCTGTGTGCTACAGTCAGTGGCTGTTAGAAACAGTAATACTGTACTACAGAATCAGTATACAGTACAAGGATTTAAATAGGCACAGACTAATTTTCTATTAGTACATTTAGTATTTTTTTCTGGCTGAATTATAAATGTTCTTTTTTTTATATTATTGGTATGGAATAGCAACACACAAAAAATATGGTAACACTTTAGTTTAGGGATCAATTCTCACTATTAACTAGTTGTTTTTTAGCATGCCTATTATTAACATATTGCAGGGCTCCAGACAAAAAAAAATACTATAAGGAGCCTCCTATAAAAACTAAATTAGCACTTAGGTTTTTACGTTTGTGTTTATGGGTCTCCCCTCCTTTTTCACCTCCGCATTTAAAACTTCCTCTTGATATTTCCTGGGAAGTAAGGTTCACTTTAAAGTGGGACTAAACGTCTTTTCCAACGTGAAACTATATACAGTCACAAAGAATTGTTTAGTTACCCTTGTGCCAATATCATGGACCATAATTAAATCAGCCTCACTTGGTCATTGATGTAGTTTGGGGCTCCTCCTCAAGCATCTTATACATGTTTGTCATATTGTCCTTGCCAAATCCATCCTGTATTTTCTTCATTAGTAACATTGCTGCTCCTTCATTCATTCTTTCATTAGAAACGTTGCCAAGGTAGGTTCACGTACGGGACAACACAAACTTAAGCCAATATCACGGGACATCCGCTAATACGGGACTGGTTTGGCAACCCTATCTTTTCCCCTGCCTGCTCTGGCTCTGGTGCTGTCCCCATGTTGAAATAGTAAGGTTTTGTAGGTCTAAATAGTCGGTTTTAAATTATTGTGTCCAACTGTCGATACAAATGCTCTAGCGCTCTCCTGATTGCCTGCCAGAGAAAAAAAGGAGGAGGATATTAAAAACAAAATTTATCCATTTTTACTGAGGCGATTTAAGGTAAGTTGTAAACACCACATCTGCGCTTGCATCGCGCATCGACGGAGTGTCCTAATTGCTTTTCTGAAATGAGACAGCCTCGATTACGTATGCAGCCTTCGAATGCGACCTCTGGAGGGTGCAGCCTTCTAAATGAGACACAACGATCGTGTGCTCGGCAAGACCGTTTTGTGCTTGAGCGCCACCAAGTCGTGTTTTACTGTAACTTAAGCAGCTCCAGGCACGTGAACAAAAGCGCCAATCTCATTGGTCGGCCAGTTTTTAATGCGGCCAGTCAAACCAAAAAAACGAGCCCGATATGGAGTCAATATAATGCCACATATATATGCAAAATAATAAAGTTTTGCAAACGAAAATAATAAAGTTTTGCAAAAGAAAATAAAAGTTTTGCAAACAAAAATGAAAGTATTGAGGAAAAAAAATTTGTTTTTTGCAAACAAAAATAAAGAATTGCAAAAGAAAATTAAGTATTGCGAGAAAAAAAGAAGTTTTGTAAACAAAAATAAAGAATTGCAAAATATAAATGAAACAGCACAAAATCAAAAATTGAAAAAAGCAATGATTTTGCAATACATATTTTCCATGGCCATATCTACCAATTTATTTGCAACGCTGCTTTTATTTTGCATTTCAGTCAAGTTTGAGCTTGCATACCGTTTTTCCCTTTGCGCTTCACGTTTCTGCGCGTCTCGCTTTGTGGCACTGTTTTGACTCGGGGGTGGAGTCAAGGGACGGGGGCGTGTCCAACAGGCCTGGGCACGCCTCCCTGGAAGAGACGTCGTCGGCCCGAGCCGCAGCTCACTGATCCAGCACCATCCTTGAGCAGAGGCATGGCATGCGGGTGGATCCGTTTCTTTTATTCTCGATCATTTAAAACTGCATGTTTTCGGGTTTATTAACTTTATTAACCAAATGTATATGTGTATTAGCAGTTTTGCTCAATTAAAGAAGTTGTTTAAACATGACATATGCTGTGTACTTCCTCATGTTTGTGCACACTTTTATAACATTAAAATGTGTATTGTTTCATTTGGTTAACTAAATTTGTTTGTTTAAAATCTCTTAACCTGTGGGAGGACGCCAGCGCACAGAAGCGTTCTTTGTTTACACGAGTTCAGAGTTACTGCTAGTTTTAATGTTAAACAATGCAATTAACTTCATAAACTAACTTACATCATTAAAAAGGTCTACGACTCAAGCTTCATATCGATCTCGACTTCGTTTTTCATTTACATAACTCCTGGCATAAATTAAGAAATTACTGTAACTGTAAGTTTAAAAAAAAATGAAGCTATTTTTGTTTTAAAATTCTTTAAATTTCTCATAAATTTAATGTGCAAACAAACCCGCGTGGCCATATCAACCTGGGATTATCAGATATGTATTTATTAATATTTTATTTGGAATTAAGAAATTTTAGATTAAAAAAAATTATTACATTATTAAATTATTATATTAACACTAGAACTGCCACGGGGTCATTTTACCCATGGCTGTTTTTCAAATGTAGGCTACATATTATAATATGTTTTCAATAAAGAATATCCAAGTCTCACAGTCATTGACTTTTACTAAAATTGTGTTATTTACAATCCCCTGTTGTTAAAAAAATTGTTTAGATAAAACCAGAATAAAAGCTGGGTATTTATACCTATAAGCGCCATCGAGTCAAAGTTACGCATATAATTCCTTTATTGTCGCGCTGTCATTGAGCAAGTGTTATCTTACTGCAAACAGCCACACAACGCACCTTCAAATTAAGTTGTTTTAGCCAACTCATAAATGTTCAGACTTTGGATTAATTATTCATTTTTGTTTTGCAATTTTTTTTGTCGTTTATTGTTCTCTACTGTGTTGCTTAGCTATTTATTCCTGAAAAACAATCAGAATTATGATGTAATGAATAAAACAATTTTTATGATTACCCCAAGTTTATTGGTGTTGTTCTCTTATTCAAATGATAAATTATATAACTAAACAAATAAATAATTGATTAGGTGAAACTGTGCGATTGAATTTGTCGTTGTATCATACATCCTAGTGCATACATGCAGTGTGGTGAATTATTATGGCTTATTATAGTCTATTTAAAACATGGGTTATCTTAAAACATTTTATTATAATATTACACCACCCAAATATGTATTTATTTCCTTGTAATTCTCGTTGTCATTGCAGGCTGGTTTATATTCACCATTAAGAAAAGTGATTAGTGTAACCTGCTCAAAAATAGCCGTGAACTTAAAACAACAGGACAAAAACATAGTTGATTACTAAAAAATAACCATTTTATGACTCTAGACATTGTGAAGACAGTGGCATAATACAGTGACATAGGTTTTTTAGCCATATCAAAACCGCTGGCGCTTTTAGGTATACAGCGATCTCTGGTGGTTTAAGTGTTAACCATAGTCCTAGGCTACGGGACTGTGTTGCACGCGATGTAGACAACATTCGAATAAAGTTTATTATGAATAAATGTTAAATAAAGTACATAAAATAAAATAGGCCTACAAAATTTTTTTTTATCCATCCCACAAGTCTTGTAAGTCCATGTATTTTATTGTTATTATTATTACGTTACTATGCAGGACAACTCATAACCATATTTGTTATATTCGTTGTTATGTATTTGATGTTTTTTTTTGTACCCTTCATTTCGATCTCTTAACGTTCAGGGCTGCGTTTCCCAAAAGCATCTTAAGCCTAAATCGATTGAAGAACCATTGTCATCATTTGCGTAGTTTCATTTGTAAATGAAAACACCACTCATTTATCGTCACATACAGGTGTAAACGCAAAATCGTTATATGGAGAGTGTTCTGTTATGATGAATTTTGCTTGGAGAGTCATTGATCTGTTCATGTCTTTTATTTTTCCTTGTATCCTGATCATATCTTTATATTTGAGGATTTTCTATGTTGTGCATCAGCAAGTGAAAGTTATAAACACCCTGATGAAGAGTGGCAAATGCGTAAATGAAGGTTCAGTGAGAAGGAAATCTGAGAGCAAAGCTGCCCTGACATTAGGAATCATTGTGACAGTTTATCTGGTTTGTTGGATTCCGTACTATATCTGTTCCATATCAGCAGTTTCTTCCATAACCATGAATGTTTTGACATGGGTTGTGTATATGAACTCAGGTCTGAATCCTATGGTCTATGCTTTATTTTACCCCTGGTTTAAAAAGACAGTTAAACTTATCTTAACTCTGAAAATATTTCAGCCAGCATCCTCTCTGGTCAATATTTTTTCAGAACATAAATTGTAATTAAACTGATAAAACCATCATTCTGAGAACAATTTCACAAAAACTGCAATTGTCATAAAGTCATAAAGGTAAATAATCATAATAGTTATAATTTACAGTACATGCATTGTAATATTATGTAGTTTGTTTCATTGAGTATCATTGCTTTATAATTATACTCTGTTGCAGGTTTTGTCAGAAGTTAACAATTAAGCAAACTTATTTTCACACAGTAAGTTTAAGTGACAAAATGTTCAGTTGTGTTGCATTAGCTTATTAGGAAAATTGAATCACAAATCTTCAATTTAATGGAATAAATTATAAAAACAGATATTCCGTACTTTATGGTTCACTTTTATTAGTCATGCTAAATCTGTGTTGATATAAATCAAAAACACAATGACAAAAAGAGGACAGTCATTTAGAACTATGTATAAGTGTCAAATGTATATCACGGTGGTTCATCACAAAGTGAATAATTAAAATGGCTTACAGCAAAACTCAGATTAAAACATCTGAAACAAAGTATAACTACAGATTCACCCAAAAGGCAGGTAAAGGTAAAGCCTAACAATAACAATATTAAATATTTTATTGTAACTTTTCAAGTAAGTTGAAGTTATGTTTATTGTTTCATATAAACTGATGTGAATAAATTAATACTGTAACTGTTAAACCACCTCATGTAGGCCGATTTTTTTATGATCCAAACAAAGGCTAAAATTATGCAAACCATTTTTTTTCTAATCAATTGCTTTGACTAATTACCTAGTTAGTTGGTTTTTTTTTTGTTTTTTTGAAACTCCAACACTTTTGATTTTATTTTTTATTTAATTTTGTATACCACTTTTGGATTATTTTAGTGGATTGATTAATTTCTATATTAAATTCTTAAATAATTCTTAAATCACTGACTCTGCAGTAGAAAGCAGTAGCTGTTGCATCAGACTGATGTGTGTATTTGCCTGTGTTTGTTTTGCACCTTTAATGAATGATTGATTCACTTGAGGATCATCTCTGCATGTAGCACAGGTGTTAACAGCACCCTCAGGTGCACATTTCATAAATAACAAGCCATGATGTCCATCATCAGGGCTTCAGAGTTTACTGTAATCCATTTCTTGATAAAACAACAAAAGACACGTGTTTGTGTGCTTGTGTGTTTGTGTGTTTGTGGTTTGTGTGTGTGTGTGTGTGTGTGTGTGTGTGTTTGTGTGTGAAAGAGAGACATTTCCACCCATGAGACCCTTTGAGATGCCTAAAGTGTTTTTAGTGTTTTCATTTGCAACGCCTTTTATTTACATTTAAATGTTGAATTACTGAATTAATATTAATATATTCTTTTATTAACCACTATTGTGCTTTAAAATGCAGGTCACTTTAGATTAAATAGATATCATGAAGAAATGCTGTTTCTCATTTTCTGGCAGTTGTTTGTAAAATCAAAAGTACTTTACAATAAGGTTCATTAACATTAGTTCATTAACATTTTTTCCTTGATATCATTAATTATTGTTACTATATTTTTTACAAAATTTATTAATTTAATAAATGTATATAATTTACATGATATGTTTATTGGTACATGTTTATAATAATTATGCTAAATGTTCAAATGCATTTATATATACAATAATTATGAATTAATATTAATCTAAATTAATAAATGCTGTAAAAGACAATGATGAAGGTGAAAATTTCTTATACCTCTGGATTAGTAGTGCTCCAATAAGTTTTGCCTGGAGAGTCACTGATCTGATTTTGTCCTTTGTGTCTCCTTGTAAAGTTATAAGTTATTGGGGGCCTAATGTTGTGGCCTATTGGTTAGAGAGTCAGATTTGTAACCTGAAGGTTTTTGGTTCAAGTTCAGTCCGCATAATTGTCGTGGGGGGAGTGAATGACCAGCGCTCTCTTCCACCTTCAATACCACGACTGAGGTGAGACCTTTGAGCGAGGCACCGAACCCCCAACTGCACAAGGCACCGAACCCCCAAGAGCACAAATTCTAAGTATGGGATGCCACACGTCACTTCACTTTCACTTTCATAAATACCCTGACAGAGTGGTAAATGTGTAATGGAAAGTTCAGTGAGAGGAAAATCTGAGAGCAAAGCTGCTCTGACATTAGGAATTATTGTCACAATTTTGCTGGATTCTTTACTGTAGCTGTTCTATATCAATAATCTCTTCCACAATCATAAATCTTTTAACATTGTTGTGTAATCAATTCAGTCTAAATCCTCTCAACGCTGTTTTTTTTTGTTTTTGTTTGTTTTTTTGTGTGTGAACCCATTTTTTGCCTGACATCGGGCCTGCAAAGACCCATTGTCCCACACTATGCTTTACTTTAGTCTTGGTTTAAAAATACAGTTAAACACATCTTAAATCAGCCAGCATCCTCTCTGGTCAATATTTTTTACTAAACATCAATTGTAATTAAACTGGAACTAAGCAAGCTAAGCAAACTTCTTTTAACACTAAGTAAAATGAAGTGACAAAATGTTTAGTTGTTTTCCATGCCAACAATGTTTCTTTATCAAAATGAAAAAAATATGTAATTTCTTTGCTTACTGGTCCAATAATAATACTGATAGGAAAACAATGACTGCATACACTGTCATTTTATAGTGGTAGTTTTAGCTGCATTGCACATAAATCCTGATAGTCTGTGTTATCAGCATAAACATCTGAATTTGAAGTCATAAATGCATACAATGTCCAACAATTCAGCCTCTAGTGGTTGCACTGAGAATAAAGACTCATTCTGTGGAGTCAAGAGTGTTTGTGTTTGTTTGTGTGTGTGTGGTGTGTGTGTGTGTGTACATGCATGCTACAATATACATACATGTTCTGATTGACGCATGATCAGCCATTCTTCATTAACATGTATAAGGTTAGGACAAATATCAACCACTATCCATGAACAGCTTGTCAGTTGATACATATCTGAATTTGTTTATATGTATTGTATTCATGGCCACTGATGCACCAACAACAGCCATAGCTTCACATGACTGTATGTCAGTGACTGTGGCCCAATTAAATCACTTTCGTTCACTGCACAGTCAGTGGCTACTGGCTGCAGTAAATCTCTAATACAGCAGTACAGAGGCCTGCTTCATGAAGCAAGTTGTAGAACAGACAGAGTTAGTTTTGAATTGGATAATTTTAAGATACTAATGCAACTTTTTAAAGCTTGAAGCTAGGCTCCATTCATTGCCATAATATGGGCAAGCATGAGCAGGACATGTTTTTTTTTATTCTCCTTTTGTGTTTTGAAAAAGAAAAAGGTCGTATGGCTTTAGAAAAACATGAGGGTGGGTAAACATTGACTGAATTTTATTTTTTGAGAGAATAATCCATATATTCTGAGTTGAATTATTAGCCACATATCAAGTAGGTAGACATCATTAACGCTTCAGTGTTTTAAACAGTGATACACCACTGGGCAGGGCCGTTTCTAGACAATTTGACGCCCTAGGCGAAATCCCCATTGCCCCCCCCCCCCAAAGTGTATATATATATATATATTATTTATATATATATATATATATATATATATATATACAATTATTTTCAGACACCAGTTGCTTGTCACATTCAAATTGGTTGTCATAGTAACGACACTAATTTGTGGAGATTCAGTGCATTGAGTTCCACAAATCTGAATGCATTATTTGTAAATTGACTGTTAAGATAAATATTTTGCACAATTTATTATCTGTAATCATTGTGTTGCCACTAGATGCCTGTATAGCCCTATGTAACAATCCTAGTGGCTAAGACAGTGCACATCATTTACACATAAATCACAAATAAATTAATTTTATTACATTTTGATACTATATACTATACTACTACATACTGTTTAGATATTATCAATGGCTACTTATTTGTCTTTATCTGTTTTTTGTTAAAAATTTTTGTTATTGTTTCTTGAAACATTGATTTAAAGTGTCAGTTATTGCATTATTATTTCAGTCAAACCTATAAAACCCCTTTGTTACCCCAAAATACATATAAAAGCTTTATCAGTGGCATAAAAATAACCAATGCAGCAACTTAATAATTTGCTACTTGTTAACGCGTTAACGTCCCCTTTAAAATAACGTGACGCTCTGCCCTCTATGACGCTGCTCACATTAAGCGCTGTTGGAAGTGAATGAATTGATTCAGCATTTCGCCACCTCCGTAAGGATGCATTTAACTCAACAAACCGGTCTAATAAAGGATGTATTGATCTCGTGAATTAGCTAATTTTACTATACAAATATTTTTTAATTGGATGTTAAAGTTTATATGGGAATATTACATGACACGCTGATCCTTTAACAATGCATTGGCGCGAAAAACGCACACCTTTTGGACAAATCTGCCTCATATATTTGGACAAATGTGCCACAAAAGTGATACAAATACTGCCTAAACAAAATACTGTTTTTGTGCACTTTATTTACTTACCAATATTTTAAATTGGCCTTTGAACTTAGCTTTATTGCATGGCAAAAAAAAGGGTTACCTTGCCAAAGCCCACTGATCTAATGGCGTTGTTGAGGCTCCAAAATTGCAAACTTGCATGCAACAATCAGAGCAATTGACAGCACTCGTCTAGTGGACATACAGGCATCGTCAGATTGACACAGATCTAGCCCAATCAGGTTGGGGGTACCCAGGGGGGCGGAAGTCAATTTAGGGGTGACCATGCCACCTTTATCACAACCCTGCCTAAAAAGTGCCAGTACGTGCGCTCATTGGCGCCCTTCAGCTGGTGGCGCCCTAGGCGACCGCCTAGCTCGCCTATGCCTAGAAACGGCCGTGCACCCAGTCATTGATTGGTCAGAGATGTAGCATTAGTTAATATGGCTATGAACACCAATTTAACCTAATCTACCTTTATGAGACTGAAAAATGGCTTGATCAAACTCTAATTCACCTTAACCGTGTAGTTAAACCTACTTCTCAAGACAGGCCTCAGGGCTTAACAATGCTCCAAGTATTTTTTTTGTTTTTTCTTTACTGGCTGATACATCAGTGTTTTTGGACTTCATTCTTACACCTACTCTATTAGTTTGGATATACATCATGTAAAAGCAAAGGTATTCAGTTTTATGTCTTTCAGTTTTGCCTCTTAAGCTCGGCTGTTTGACTGCCAAGGTTGAAACTATTGGAAGAAAATTATGTCATTGTTCAGCATCAGAGTGGGTGGAAAGTGGTTTGGTCAGTCTGATCCAGACACTGTATAATTGAAGGGACAGTAAGGAGAGCAGAACAAACACCTAACAGGAGGAGACTCACACATGGCCTATGAGACAGAGGATCATGAGATTCAATACTGCTTTCCTGCCATCAACTCATCATGTATAAAGGGGAAATGCTCCAGTCATGAATACAATATCATTTATGTGTTTGTATCAGTGCTGTCAGCATGGACTGTGTTTCTGAACCTGCTGGTGATCATCTCCATCTCTCACTTCAAGAAGCTTCACACACCAACCAACTTGCTTATTCTCTCTCTGGCTGTTTTCAACATGTTTATTGGACTTATTGTGATACCCATAGAGGCCATAAAACTGACTGAGATATGTTGGTACTTTGGACACACTTTTTGTGGACTTTTTGTAGTCATCATCGGGCTGCTTCTTTCTGCGTCTCTTGGTAATTTAGTTTTAATTGCTATTGATCGTTATGTGGCTGTGTGTCACCCTTTACTGTACCCACACAAAATAACAATGACTAAAACTTTAATGGGCATCTGTATCTGTTGGTTTACTTGCTTCAGTGGTAATTTTGCCTTTGCAATAAATTACAGATATTTTGACACAGCACAGGCCGATGTGTGCTACGGAGGGTGCTATTTAAACGTTCCATATTCATTAAGGATCATGGATCTGTTCATATCTTTTCTAATCCCTTGCACCGTGATCATAGCTTTATATTTGAGGATATTTTACGTTGTACATCAGCAAGTGAAAATTATAAACTCTCTGATGAAGAGTGGTAAATGTGAAATGGAAGATTCAGTGAAATCTGAGAGCAAAGCTGCTCTGACATTAGGAATCATTATGACAGTTTTCTATATTCCATTCTATATATTGTATATAACAGCTGTCACTACTGCTAAAGAAATCTCTTCTCCCACAATGACATTTCTTGCATGGACTTTGTATGCTAACGCAGGAGTCAATCCTCTTATCTATGCTTTATTTTACCGCTGGTTTAAAATATCAGTTAAACGCATCTTAACTCTTAAAATTCTTGAGCCATCATCCTCTCTTATGGACATTTTCCTACTGCTGTCTACTCTGTTATATGACCCAAACAATAAAATAAAAACAGAAAATCACTCACTGCTCTTGACCGGATAACTTCTATAGCTTTAATAAGAAGACATTTCTAACTTGAATGCTGCTTTTAAATGCTCTAGCATGAAGATCAACATGGCAGATTGTGTGCGGATCACTCAGGGCGGGGTCTTTGCTAATACGGCGGTGTCAGTCAGTGGCCGTGGGTGGTAATATTATAATAAGAACCCCTTCCTACATCAGAAGGGGAGAGGAATCTGATCGGCTCATTTTCTGCTTGCAGAGAAAGGCTTACAAAACCAAACTTACTGGGTTCTTCTCTTTCACGTTTTCTGAGTTGGTAGATGCACCAGACACTCAATTATAACACTTAAACACGGAAAAAGTCAGATTTTCATCCGATGAGCCCTTTAAGCTTTTTTTAAACAATTTAAAATAACTATTTTCTACTTTAATATATTTTAAAATATAATTTCTTTCTGTGATGGTAAAGCTGAATTTTCAGTATCAATACTCCAGTCTTTAGTGTTACGTGATCATTCTAACTTCAGAAATCATACTATGCTGATTTGCTGCTCAAGAAACATATTAAAACATATTAAGCTAATCCAACTGTGAATATTTTGGCCGGCATTCACAGATATGTTTGCAAATCATTGTAGCGTCTGGACCAATCAAACACACAATTTTTCATTTGATTTAACAAATCAATTAATCATTAGATTAACAAATAATCACAGACCATTCACCCAATAAAGATGCTGGGTGCCAGGATGTCTGCGAATGACACCAGGCCCCTGGTCACCATGGCAACTAATGCTGATATCACTGGTTTTATGACCCATAGGAATGTGAGTAGGGAAAATCACTACCTTTTTATAGGAAGAGACACAATGCACAGTAGAAATGGACTTTTCTCTAATTAATCAATAGGAAAACCTTTCTTTGAATGAACACACATATCCTTCGGGTCATCGTGTATGTTGTCTTTGAGATTATATACTGTTTTATGCAGGCTTATGATAAAAACACTCATTCCTGTCATCTTGCCTATATATAATCCTACCATGTTTAGTATATTTGAATTCGTATTCGGATGATCTAATTGAGAGTGTATATTATATGTTGGTACATAAGCAATATATTAGTGTCCTGAGAATCTTTAGTAATTTCGATTCAAGTTACATATGCAAATTACCAAGCTTCCACACAAAGAGTCATAAAACTCCCAGTATTTCCAACCTCCCGCTTGGAATTTAAGCTTTTCTCATTGGACAAGCCCATCTGTCTGGAAGCCTGTTTCCGCCACTAAATAAAAAAAATATAATTCTGTGAGTCATAATAATGAGAAACTTTCTCAAAAATATGACTTAGTATCTCGTTATAATGAGAAACTTCTGTAGCAGACTTAGTTTCTCGTAATGACTTCTTTTCTCGTAATAATGACTTATTTTCTCTTAATAATGAGAAACTTTCTCATAATAAGGACTTAGTATCTCGTAATAATGAGAAACCTTCTCGAAATAATGACTTAGTATCTCATAATAATGAGAAACTTTCTCATAATAATGACTTAACCTAATCAAAAAAAAAAAAAAAAAAAGACCTCCTCAGCGCCTGCGGAACGCAAGAGTGACAGCACGCTAGCGCCTTCTGTTGGTCAAAGCCATGCACGAACACCGCAAACATTGCATGCTTCTGTAATCTAAAGTGTATAATGCATTAGTCGTCATAAATAACGATTCAGAGCAATGATCGTATGTAGTCTTTTGTGTACTGTTACTCGGCCAGATAGTTTTATTCAAAACATTCACAGACAATATTTCAGTTAAGAAATTCCAGGCATTTATGAAGAATGAAAGCCATTAACATATAAACTTAATTTATAGATGGTATGGCGATGAGTTTAGTTTATAGCTGTCCCTTTTCATGCCATTCACATTTGCATGTTAGCGGGTTCCTGCATGGCTTTTGACAAAGATGGCGCTAGCGTGCTGTCCTCTGCGTTCCGCAGGCGGCGAGGAAGTCCTTGTTTTTTTTTTTTTTGGAGTAGGTTACGTCATTATCTGAGAAAGTTTCTCATATTAGACTTGTTTCTCATTAAGACTTAGTTTCCGAAATAAAATGAATAGTTTTCCTATAGATTAGTTTCCGAAATAATGACTTAGTTTCTCATTATTATTACTTAGTTTCTCATTATTATTACTTAGTTTCTCATTATTATTACTTAGTTTCTCATTATTATTACTTAGTTTCTCATTATTATTACTTAGTTTCTCATTATTATTACTTAGTTTCTCATTATTATTACTTAGTTTCTCATTATTATTACTTAGTTTCTCATTATTATTACTTAGTTTCTCATTATTATTACTTATTTTCTCATAATAATGACTTACTTTCTCGTAAAATTGATTTAGTTTCTCATTATTATGACTTCGTTTCTCGAAATAATGACTTAGTTTCACATTATTATGACTTAGTTTCACATTATTATGACTTAGTTTCTCATTATAATGACTTAGTTTCTCATTATTCTGACTTACAGAATATATTTTTATTAGTGGCTGGAAACGGGGCTCCATATCTTGAGAGGCGTGAATCTTCTCAGACTTTAAAGGCCTCACATCAGTGACCCGCCCTAGTCATTGGTTTGGTTGAATTCTGAGAAGATGATAATGTGAGCTACAACGCTCCAGGACATCCTAAGCTCGTGCCAGGCTTCGGCCTTGACTTTTCCATTCACCAAGATTCTCTGACTCAAAACTGGTTCTTTTTCATCAACCAACTTCAGCAAAGATCAACTTGAACCTTCAGATTGCATCAAGCCTCTTTCAGACAGACGACATGTGCAAGTATCAGACTTAGTCTTATTAATTGATACATTAAATATAATTTGCACCTTTTTACAAAGGTGTGTTTGCACTAAGAATCTGATGTTTCCTTCAGGCTGTAGATCTGCTGAATATCCAGTGGTCCCATAGCTTCATGCTTTATTTCATTTCTCTTTACTGCCTAAACTTTAATCCTGTTCCAATACAAACGGTATGGTGTGTGTGTGTGTGTGTGTGTGTATGTTAGACCAGTTTAAGTGTTTATGTAGTTAAAGTCTTACTTGTATCACACTTGATGTGGTTCATTGTTTGCTTATAACTGGAGTCATTAATCATGCAGATTTATGCTACAAGCCCTGTGTAGAATTGTACATTAAGAAAGTTATTTCCTTAACCAGGAAATTAACGTTCTTAGAAATGACAGACAGTTGACCCTGAGAGGTCAAGTAAATATCTACAGCGGATCTAAATATGAATAATTAATTATAACTAGTTATGATTAATTATTCATATTTCCCCATGAGCTGATTCGCTACATCATCATTCATGATACTTGTGTACGTTGTAGCACTGTAATGTTGAGCAATATCAGAATGTTTTTGTAATAGCATACGCAGGTTTTCCAGTTCGTTATTGTGAAATTAGCTACATACGTAATAGTTTTTCTGTTGGCTAAAAATACATACAGGTTTTGCTCACATTATAGTTTTGGATCTGTAACTTTTAAATTTAACTTACTGTTCTATTACATACATGTTGCCCAAATATATGAATTATCCCCTTCATCATGACAATACAAATGGAATGGTACAATTTCATTTTCCAACCAAACAATGTTTAATTTACACCAGATATTTATGCTTTACAACAAGAATTTGCGTAAGTCTCTATTGTATTATAAAATGTTTGTATGATGAATTAATTATTAAAAACACAAAAAGTGAATTACAAAATAATCACGCATTTAATCTGATTTAATCTAATCATTTAATCTAGCATTTAGCTGAAAGGAAGGGAGCACACAATAAAGAAAGGTGCTGTTCATACAGTATGCATTATTGCATTCAAGAACCACGACTGGGTCTTATCAGCAAAACATAAACCTTACAGTTTCTAATTTTAAGATTACAGGCAACACAAGCTGATTTTGTTGAACAATGGAGATAAAGCATCCTCACCCACACCAAACAATCAAAAATTAATGCTGCATTCATACAAGCATAAACAACTACTGTCATACAGCAACAAGGACAAAAGCTCTTAGACAGTCATCGAGTCTGTGACCTCACAGTTTTAAGGCCCTCTCAAGTGTGTCATACTGTGTATGAACTGTGCAGCATTAAAGATTGCTTTAGAAACTGACCTTTTGTATGTTTCAAACTAAGTAGTCCAGTTCAGCATTCATTATGGAATACATTTCATAAATGGCATCTACAGTTGCAGTGAAGTTTATTAAGAACTGATGAATTTTTGCTAAGCAATCCTCCTCTGCAACTTCTTGATCCTTGGTTAAAGCTTTAAGAAAATCTGACCGGCATGGTGCAGCAAATAACGCAGCCTACAGCAGAACCAAACAAAATGCCGGGTAAGCAATCACTGTCTTAAAATGCGCCATAGCTTTTTACATACTAATGACTTATCCAGTTGTTTGTGATTACTGGGTTTTAAAAAATCAATTTTACACAGAGTAGACAATATATTTAGAAGATAATTTCCTACAAGACTTTTCCAGGCCTCATAACATGCAAAACAAATCGACATGCCCATTCTTCCATGCCCACAAAAGCTACCGAAAACACCCACCTTGAAAACCTTCTGGACTATCCAGCCGTGGTACCTCTTGAGGGCTTGGTCATAGGCTTTAGTGATATTGATGCGAATAAGATTGGGATTGTCTTCATCTCTTTCCCCATCCACTAGACTTTGCAGTAAAATCTGAATGAACCGCAGGCCTCTGAGGAGAAGACCGGTAAACTGTTCAAACGTAGGTGAAAATCATTCATTGTACATATGTTTCTATTAGAGCTACACAATTAACGATTACAATATCACGATCTAAATTCAGACACCCACGCTATCTTGTTTGCGTTAATGATAACTCATGATTAAAGCTTTTCATGATCTCTAATACAAGAAAAGTGATTCTCAATGTATCTAGAATTGTGCAGATCTAGTTTCTAATAATTTGATTTGTTGTAAGCATTTTTTATTGTTTTAAAGAAAAGATCTGAACATGGAAGAGACATCCCTATAAAAGGGAAATTGTAGCCGTTATATTTTGGACAAAAGACATGCAGAAAGTGTGACTAGGTGAACAAATGACCTCTTTAACCACATAAGCGCCAGTGTGGCTCCGACTTTAGGCCACTCGGAGCCATAGATGCTTTTCTCGATCAGCAGAATCTGCTGAAGAGTCTCATACTTCACTGGATCCGAGTCATAGACAGCTTTAATTTTCTTGTGAGAATTGGGAGAAATTCAGAAAAACGTTTCAATACATTTTCAAAGGAATTTGACAGAAACGAACCTTAAAAAAAAACATGAATAATATATGGCTTAGTTCTCAGACTTACTGTGATGTTTCCATTTATGTCAGCCTTAATCGGTGCAAAAACCTTGGAACCAAGGCAATCTGAAAAATAATTTCATGAAACACTTTTTTATATATAGATTTCCCACCATTATAAAGGGAATGGAGTGTTACTTAAAAAAGAAAGAATACATTAAAAGATTCAAATCAATACGCATTGAGAAATAACTAGGTATTTTTATTTATTTGTGAATAATAAACAATAAAATTAATAAATAACAAAAAAACGGTAAAGAACTGCAGGAAGAGCATCTATGTTGAAGTGCTATACTTACCGTTAAAGTTGTAGCCATCTGGGAAACATTTACTGTAAACGGTTCACCCAGTTAACTACCAATACTAGCTCTATACTAAAACTATAACTAGACAAGCCTAGAATAAAATACTTTGACAATCAAACATTAAATAACTGGAATTAAGTACAGCAACATTTTTGTACCCACATTTTTAAAATGTGGGACATTTTGCCCAGGTTAATTTCTGACCCTGAAACATGGTCATTTGTCGCCACCGTGTGGTTGAAAAAGAAAGGACCAGTCGCTGCGGGAACACAACGGTATCCGTTCTGTCCTCTCAATATTTAATGACCGCTTTGTTGTTTACTACACAGGTTTGAAAAATTCATACATTCAGAAGTACGTAATCAGTCAACTCGCTTGAAGCACCATGGCTGGACGAATCTAACTCAACTTTCTGTTCTACACTGACCCTGGGTCAAACTGCGTTTCCAGTCCGTGTTGTTTAAACTTCAACTTATTCATCTAATCTTTATACTAACGCGCCCTCTACAAACTATCATTAAGAATTCACACTACTTTTCGTACTTCTGATAATGCACATCAACATGAGTCCCAGACTCACCGGGGGAACAACGTTGGCACGATGAGAACTGATCCAGAAATTTTTCGTCTGACTCATCGTTGTTGTTCCAGGGGCAGGCACGTCGCTGCAAAAGGTGCTTGACGCTCCGGCAAAATTCCATCTGCCAAATCCACCGACATAACATTGGAGCTTGAAACTAGTATGGCTTTCTAATTGCGTGACGCACCTCTTTCGATTTCTCTATTTATTCATCTTCGCCGTGGCTATCGTGAAAAAGTATTGCAATCCTGTGATGAAGAGGCGCACATGACACTAGAAAGTGCGATCCCGACTTGAGGGACGCAGACCCAAGTGAGTCCAGAATGAATCCACGTTTATAAACTTCACTATCCCACCTTTAATACTCTTCCATGGAACGATGTTAGACTTTTGAACATTAACCATAGCCTATAATCCCTCAGGCGATCTCTTATATATAGGTAAATCTAAACTGTTATAATATAGGTGCCACTTGCATTCGTCTAAATACGGTACATTATTTAGCGAAGCAGGGCATGCGGTAAATGCCAACTTTGAGGCTGGAAGACCAGATTCATGATTATTTCTGGACCAACTTTCATATAACGGCCGACATGCAGGACGCCATAAGCCACATATGAAGGCCACACGAGGACCTTCTTGCCACTGTGAGCCGGTACGACTGCATGTGTTCAATCCATCCGAATCTAAGCCGCTGAAATGTGAACTCTGGCAGATCGCACCATATCTCAGTTGCATATCTATACTTGACCACTTAGCGCTTCATTATATTTCATATACCTACATATAATACATGTGCCTGATCAGTACTACCAGCCCGCTTACCCCCATAAATACCTCTTGAACTCCTACCACTCACCAGCACTGGTGCCGGTTAGGCAATTGTCTGTGTGTATTGTGTATATTTCAGACAGTGCACGCTCATGAAGCACATCTTTGTGACATGACAAATTAACACAAAATCAAGTCCCTAACACATCACAGGCGATTGAATTACATAGCAACGGACCTTCATTTTTGGCATTGTTTGTGAAGACTACCTTCTCTGATGGGCTGGCCCGCATAATAAACCCTATCAATTAAGCAGCAAAAGCACCAACTAAAACTGGAGACTTTGACGGAGGATAGAAAGAGAACTATGTGAACATTACAAATCATAGACATCTTAAATTCCGGAGCGACTGGATCCACTGCTATTAGTGCTATTAGTAATGTTTATAACTACCCACCCATCACCACTACGTCGGTATAACAGCTCAAACCATCATACAAGCTCGTCTCATAATAAACCTCAATTCAATCGCTGAAAACTTAATACACATCGGAGTCCCACCTAGGACAGGTAGGTATGTATCTTTTGCAGCACGATTATGCCAAGAAATTGGGCTCATTCTTGGTGCATGGTACCTTGAACAATAGCGCCTTTACAGGGTGTCTACCCTTATTTCTGTATCACGACAGCGCTGGGTTTGCAAATGCACAACAGCTCACGCGCTTAACCGCCGCTCAAATACAATTTTCATCCGCTCGAATTTCTCCTCAACTAATCCAGCCATTTATATTTTGTTCATGCTTTATGTCCTCCCTTACATCGTTCTCGTGTGCATTGTCTCATATATCCCTTCGTCGGGTCTGCTAGTGCCAGTGGATTAATGATAAGCGGCCTTTATCTCTGTCATGTTTGCCAAAAACAAGCATACAGACATGTTCAAATTCTAGCTTATACACCTACGGAACGCACACGACCTTATGTTGGAGTGTTTACATTAAATGTTACACCACCCACGCGCATCCCATTACGCTATCGGACAACATAAATCTAATCAACATCACCAGGGCGCTTGATTTCTCATACATACTTAGCTCACATCAAGGTATGGTTCGTAGTAGGGTATTGCCCTTGCGCGACCATTGTGCTATAAATGTCATTATTTTATGTGCAGTATTGAAACCAACTGGGCTCCAACAGACGTGGCAATAGTCGTAGCACCCTGTGCACTACACGCTCGTGCTAGGTGAAGTTCGTGTAGACACTGGAGGCTCACTGCGGGCGTCAGAGGTCGCACGAAAACGTCTGGGAGTAAATTGGCACTCTGATGACTGCCGACAATTTAGAAACCCCTTTATCTAACCCTCTTAGGTGCCTTCCTTACATGGAGCAAACACTTCCACGTTGCCAAGCCTTTAAATAGACGATCTTCTCCACTTACAGGCAGGTTTACTTCCTTGACGTATGGCCTCAAGGGTGACGCCTACGAGAAGTTCGTCCATTCTGAAACCGTACAAACCTTAACAAAGAAATACAGTTAATCTCTTTGTATTTGTTTCACCCCCGATTAGATTGATAACAAGGGTCTTTAAATTCTTCAACTCGATATTACCATTAAATATGCATTTTAGCTTGGTTACAAAAATACATTTTTTTGTAAACCAATATTGGACAGAACCAGATATGCTCTGCTTATATCATAGCCACACTAGAGGCTGTTCCCACTCACGGCTCCCAGTTCGACTTGATCACAACCGAAACAATCGCACAATGGTCCAAGCATCCATCCCTTTAGAACAACCAAATTTGAATACAAGGTCAGATAAGCATTTTTACTATCTAGATGGTCTCTCCTGGTGGTCACAAATCCCCCAACAACACATATCACCCACAGTACTTTCTTTGAACCCGGTGGAAGATCGAGGCTGAAGTGCGATCTGTTGTGAGGGGAATGCTAACCTATTCGTAGCGTGTCATCGCCTAAGCATAATATCTGCACTGACAGCTGAAAACCACCAAAAGTCCCCAAGATAAGCAAAGTCGTCAGTCCTGGATCATACCGATCGAGTAATGGTTTTCTGAGACTTATTGTAATACTGAACTCTGCTGGCTGTAACTCAGTCAAAATAACAGCACGATGGCCCATTCTATGTGCTGCTCATATCCCCGCCTCCTCCTTTCCCTCGTTGGTCTTTCTTGTTATCCATTTCCAGCCTTGTTTTGACACATCCCATCCTTGCTTCAACAAGGGAACACTGTTTCCCCGGGGCGGAACGCCATTTGAGTTTCCCGCACTGGAACTGGGTCCTTTCACCCATTTTTATGCCAATTAACCCTTACCCATTCAGCTTTGGCCCTACACAAAGTGGCCAGAAATTTTCTTACCTCTCCTGTTTATTCTCTTGCTGCAGCTCTGAGTATTCTTGATGTTTCTTAGTGACAGACTCCGTTTTGCCTGATGCAGCCACTCTGTTCCGGTAAGACGTGGTCACACTTTGCCCTCGATGGAGTTTTTATCTGACTTCGCATCCTGTCCTCATCGCCAGGCCAGAACGCCGCCTGGACGAAACTTACCTGCATTGACCTGTGCGGAAAGGGAAGGGTTCCATGTAAAAAGAATAATGAAAAATATGGATATATCATTGGGAAAATTTTTTTTTATATATATATATAATACTATTATATATGATATATACAATATCTCACAGAGCTGAGTACCCTCACATTTTTACTAAATATTTTATCTATCTTTTTTCATGTGCTCAACACTGAATAAATTGACATTTGCTACAAATGTAGTAGGGAGTGTACAGTGTAACTACATGTCAAAATAACTCCACACCAGCCATTAATGTCGAACCGCTGGCCACAAGTGAGTGCACCGCTAAGTTAAATGTTCAAAGTGTCAATATTTTGTGTGGCCACCGTTATTTTCCAGCACTGCCTTAACCCTCTTGGGCATGGGGTTCACCAGAGCTTCACAGGTTGGCACTGGAGTCCTCTTCCACTCGACATCATGGAGCTGGTGGATGTTAAAGACCTTGAGATGCTCAATTAGGGTTTAGGTCTGGAGACATGCTTGACCAATCCGTCACCTTTACCCTCAGTTTCTTTAGCAAGGTAGTGGTCGTCTTGGAGGTGTGTTTGGAGTCGTTATCATGTTGGAATACTGCCCTGCGGCCCATTCTCTGAAGGGAGGGGATCATGCTCTGCTTCTGTATGTCACAGTACATGTTGGCATTCTTGGTTCCCTCAATGAACTGTAGCTCCCTTGTGCCGGCAGCACTCATGCAGCCCCAGACCATGGCACTCCCACCACCATGCTTGACTGTAGGCAAGACACACTTGTCTTTTTACTCCTCACCTGGTTGCCGCCACACAAGTTTGACACCATCTGAACCAAATAAGTTTTATCTTGGTCTCATCAGACCACAGGACATGGTTCAAATAATCCATGTCCTTAGTCTGCTTGTCAGCAAACTGTTTGCGGGCTTTCTTATGAACCAGCTTTAGAAGAGGCTTCCTTCTGAGACCACCTTGCAGACCAATTATGATGCCAGTTCGTGGCGGGCAATAGGGTCTGAGCACTGACAGGCTGACCCCCCACCCCTTCAACGTCTGCAGCAATGCTGGCAGCACTCATATGTCTATTTCCTAAACACAACCTCTGGATGTGATGCTGAGCACGTGCACTCAACTTTTTTTGGTCGACCATGGCGAGGCCTGTTCTTTGTGGAGCCTGTCCTGTTAAACCGCTGTGTGGTCTTGGCCACCATGCTGCAGCTCTGTTTGAGGGTCTTGGCAATCTTCTTATAGCCTACGCCATCTTATGTAGAGCAACAATTCTTTTTTTTTTTCAGATCCTCAGAGAGTTCTTTGCCATATGAGGTGCCATGTTGAACTTCCAGTAACCAGTATGAGAGAGTGATAACACCAAATTTAACACACCTGCTCCCCATTCACACCTGAGAACTTGTAACACTAATGAGTCACATGACACCGGGGAGAGAAAATTGCTAATTGGACCCAATTTGGACTTTTTCAATTAGGGGTGTACTCACTTTGGTGGCCAGCGGTTTAGACATTAATGGCTGTGGGTTGAGTTATTTTGAGGGGACAGCAAATTTACACTGTTATACAAGCTGAGCACTCACTACTTTACATTGTGACACAGTGGTCATTTCTTTCAGTGTTGTCACTGAAATATAATAAATAGTTCTGTGAGTCTATATATTTATATATATATATATATATTATGTATAATATCTATCGTTTTAACCAACCAAGAGGTCCAGGCAACAAACCCAACTCGTCCATACTCATTTGGGTTCAGTGCATTATCCCTCGTCCTTTCTAGCATTCTGCTCTGGCGTCAATGTTGGATCCCTGTAACCGGAAAGTGACAGTCGACTTTCTGCCTACACAGGATGCCTACCTGTTACTGACAATGGGCTCACGTCAAAGGCTGAGACCAGCTCATGCTTTTTGGGTGTAGAATCAAAACTCAGCATGCACAGGCTGGTAAACTCGAGGACTATACTCCACTCAAGGCGTCACCGCAGATGCTTGTGGTCACCTGTTGTAATATACTAAATGTTCTCCTTCCTCGCATTACCAATCCAGTAACAAACCCTCAAAACACAAGGGGGTGATAGAGTTACCGTCAAACATCTGCATTATTTATCTGGTCTGCCTTATTATTCAAATAGCTAGCTATAAACATGTTAACAGTTTAACTAACTTGCTCAATAAGACTCTTCAAACCATTGCTTCGCCATGACAGCAGTTGACCTTTAACTAAAGAAGACAAAGCATTGCACCATCAACACCAAGGTCATGGGTTCAACTGATTATGAATTAATGAAAAAAAATTTAATCCAAGTTGATTCGGATGAAAGCATCTGCCAAAACATAAAATGTAAATGCTTGGATTACATTCTGATACATTTCAAAACGATGGACAACATCAAACTTGTGTAGCTAGAAACATCTGCATTTACGTACTTGCATAGAGTATGTTTTGGGTCTGAGATATCAGAGAGCCAGTGACTGCTTTACACATCAAGCAGAGTTGTGAGTAATGTTAATGGCTGGCGTCTCTTGTAGTGTGTACGGTTTAACGTTAGTAGTCCAGCAGAGGGACAAGTTGTCCATTGGTTGGATAGATCGGTGGTTCATGCACAGAGTGAATGGGGGACAGATAAAAGAGGAGCCCTTTCAACAGCCTGTTCACTGAGCAGGTACTTCACCCTTTGGGTTATCTCATCCCAGGACCAGGACAGAGTTGAGGGGAACGTGGGAAGGGAGGAGAAGGCAGTCACCGGGGGACCCTTCCCAATCTAAAAAGGGTTCAGATTATGTTTTGAGTGGGCAAAGGGATTTTTTTTTTTATATGAATGCACAAAAAGAGAATAGGGGCTATCAAAAGCATACCTGAAGTGACGATTCACTGGGTTACTAAATTAGTTAAAACCAAGAGAATAATGAAACAGGAGTGCTGCAACCAATTCCGGATTTGGTTTGTACTTACATTTGATGGCAGTGGTTGAAGAGTCAAGGTTGTGTCAGGGCAGACGGTCTCTCCTCTAGGGAGGTACTGCCTCAGACCCGAGCCAGTCTCATACATTGACATGGCCCTACAGCCACGTGGAGGTGCCCTGTGCGGGAGGTCCTGCGGCCTTGCCAAACTGTTAGGTGTATGCCATTTCAGAGTGCTGTTCTCATTCTGGAGGGAGTTCAACTGAAACAAAGGCGCCAAGCAGAGTCAGGCATTTGGAGCAAAGATGGGAGTGTTAAGTAGGGCTGGGCGAGATGACAAAAAAATTAAAACTTGATTTTTAAAATCATGTTGAGGTGTGATCTGACTGCTTACCTTGCTCTGCATGAGTCTCAACTCCTCACTAAGATGGCAGTTGACCTTGAGGAGCTGCTGGATCTTTGCTTCAGAGGTGGTGAGGGCACTTTTCACTTCCATGAACTCCTGCACAGTGATGGGGCTGTCCGACAAGTCTGAGGACTCTGAGCTCTGAGAGGAGAGATCACAGTTAAAATTTGGTCCCACGCACAATTACACACCCAGAGGAACTCCTGATGTACCTTGGTCCGCTCATCTTTTCCAGATGTTAGTTCTTGCTCAGTATCCTCATCGGATGCCACACTGTCATAATCAGGCTGATCCATCTCAGAACTTTCACTGCCATGACGGTTCCCAATGTCCTTCAGAATTAACTCTACATTATCTGGACAGAAACAAAGGGTGGAAGTTGAGCTTTATGCATTATACGGTTCATGATAAAAGAAAAACCCAAAACCCCCCTTCATCACCTTTGAAATTATCAGGAGTATTTCCTTGTTGACGGCGCTTGGCATCAGTTAAAATATCAACAACCAGCGTTGCAAACTCATGTGCATTAAACCTTGCAAGCTTCTGACGTCCCTGCAACAAACACCACGAACAGAAGGAAACTCAAACATTATCAAACCAACTCCATTTTAGAAGGCGAGTACGCATCTTTGTCAATGTACCTGATTCCTAGTGGAAGAATATTCAGGGTTGACAGGGAGGAAAGGTACCACCGTGGTGTCAGTTACCAAGGTGCTGTGGTTCTGAGTCGCAAGCCAGACTATAATCGCAAAAGCATGACACCATTCAAAATGTTAGGATAAAATCAGGATAAGTACTTTGAGGGGAATAATGGGCAGAGATCAGGATATTACACTTCTAACCTGCATCTGTTTCTCTTCTGTCAACTTCATCATAAACATCCATAGCTAGTTCTTCAAACTGATGATTACTGAGCTGAGAGCAGCACAACAAGGTTATTATACAAACAGCAAATCTCAGGTGTCAAAAAGATATTGGATAAACAACCTAGAATGTGTGAAGACAAACTCAGGTTCAACTTTACAAAAAACAAAACAAAAAAAAAACAGCAAACTACTGTACAACTTACTGATTGAAGCTTCTTCTTTGCTGCTTTGGCCAATTCTGACAAGTCAAGACTGCTGTATGTAAAATAAAATTAAGACAGCTGTTATCATCTGATCATAAGTTAGTCTAGCAAGACAAACAGGTTCTACTTCCATACTTACTCATTTCTTATCCATATGAAGCCAGCAAAGAAAACAAATTCTACAATTAAGTATTTTAATCAAAAACAGATTAAGGACAGGTGTGATACAAAAGCGAGCTTATCCTACCTGTCTGCTATCTGAGGAATTATAAAGTGTTGACCATTTTTATGATCTGAGAAAACAAACAAACAAAACAAAAAACAGTCTTTTCAAATCTCTCAAATCTTTAAGGTACATGCTGTACTGTTTTACGGAGATACTGACCTGGCTTTCTTCCACACAGATAGAATGCTAGTCTATCTGTCAGCTCATACTGGATCTCCACCAGTCTGTCTGCAAGTTCCTGGTGTCCTGCCTGCCTATAGTAGGACATAACAGATCACAGAACATTAAACATAATTGAAAACTTCTAGCTACATATAATTGAATCTTTGTATTGATCCCTCAGATCTGCTTCTCTCTCACCTGGCAAAGTCAATAGGAGTATTCCCAGAACTGTCTGGTGCTCCGGGATCTGCTCCATACACAGTGAGTAGCTCTGCCTGTAGCGGCTGGCCTGCTTTAGCGGCCACATGTAATGGAGTATTTCCTTTCTCCTGAAGAAAGCAAATGACGTGGCATTCACTGGAATAATTCAGTTAAGGACAATACAGCTAAATACCTGCTATGGAGCGCATCCATTAAATAGAAAAGGCAAAACAATGAAACCTTATTCAACCTTAGCAGTGGATCGACACAAAGATATCTATATACACTGTCATGCAGAACACATTTGGTCAAAATTGAGTTCTGAAATCAGATATCATCAACTACGGTCAGATTCAGAGATTTTTTTTTTTTCAGTTTCAGTGTTGGTATAGTTATTGTTTTTAATACGTTGTTTTAATATGACATTACCTAGAACAGAAAATGTCGCAGTAGCTTTAAAACTTACTGGATGGAAAAAGTTAGCCTGTGCTCCCAACGACAACAGCCTCAGACACGTTTCCAAATTGCCGGTTCGAACGCTAGAGTGTAGTTGCTGCAAAAAAAAAAAAAGGGTGAATTCATGGTTTATTTGGTGGTTTTGGTCTCAAGAACTTAAAGATCACATCAGACGTAGATCTTTGATATGCCTTGTTTGAATCTCAGTTTCATCTCAGAGGTTCTTGTCCACTCATGTCATTATTATTATTACTACATTACCTTGCTGAGGTCTATGGCTGTAACGCTATCATCTTCACGACACGGCATTCGATGAACAAATGCCAGCATTTGATATTTAGCCTTTATGAAATCTGTTTTGTTGGGACTGAGAGAGAAGATAAACAACAAAGTGAGCATGTTTATGCTGAGAGATTTGCTTGGTTCTAAACGTCACGATATATGGGACTCACTGGACTCTGTCCTGAGGATTGGCTTTACGTTTTCCACTCATGATGGAAGATGGATCCAGAAGACTGTGTTCCCAAATTGAATTTGCTCCATTATTGTACAGGGACTTCACCATCTGTGGATAAACACCAAACACTTCACCTCAACTTCCTCTTTGAGACAGAAAACGTGACTCCAACATCAGACACAAGAGAAGTTTCGAGACGGATGTTGCGGCAGCTTACAGAATTAACCACAGGTCTGAATTTAGCCTAATGCAGTATGACTTGTTTAGCTCTTCTGGTAATTCAAGACTTAAGATGGACGTGATGTGCACTGACTTTATCTTGTAGTGTGGTGCGTACAAACAAAGCTAGAATGGGAAGCTGTGCAGACTGCGGTGTTCTACTCTTGTCTGAGGAACTGAGATACAGCGCCTCATTTCCTTTTAATGAACCTCAGCAAATGCAAAGCTAACCTGGAGATGTGAGGGGGGCCACAGAGTTTGGGTCAAGTGCCGGACCTGAGAACTGTGGCGGCCCAGACCTCGGTGAATACTGCAGCATTCGTCACAGATCAGAACCCCGCGATTGATCGAGGCCCAACGAGCATCTGAGAGGGAGAAAGAAAAGCGTTGCGAGTCATGAAGTATTGCACAACTCGGTTACAAATTCCCCTCAAAAGCCAGTTTTCTAGACATGCTTCCTTTAGTCTCATAATGACCCTTACAACTTGTTTGAGCAACAGGTTGCCATACATTTATCTTTATACATGTGACTCTTTTCTACAAATGGACAGATGTGCTCGTTTCCATTGACGCACAACACATTCACAAATAATACATTATCATTAGGATTCAAGTGCTGCTGTCAATAAAGTAAAAGAAGTACAGTAACTTATTTAATGCATTATTTACATCATAACTCAGATTTTTACATTTATTCTCAGGTGAGCAACAAATAGCATTTTAACAGTCAGATATAGACCAAAATATAGATTCAATTTATGTAGATCATTTAGACCAGTTGGATAGCAAACAATGCTATATAAATATAAGAGCATATAATAGTTTCAACAATTATAGTGATACTTATTATTAACAAAAAGTATACTTAATGTGTTTTTATTGCCGCGGATTATTTTTTTATAGTTTTTCTTGTGTCAAAAAATCAAATGAAACTAAAACAAATTACCAGTTTTTCATAATGACTATCATAACGCTAAATAATAATAATAATAATTTTAAAAACAATCTGTGTAAGTATTAGCTGTTTTAAAAAAGTGAATTGGCTAATGTATTGGACTACATTTCCCCCCTTTTTTAATAACAACTTGTCCATAACCAAGTTATTTAAATTGTATGTTTTATTATAATAACAATAACTGTTACGACAATAGTAACTAGATATTTTAATGGAAACTGGTTTCTATATTTTTGAAACGTCTTCCCTTCTCATTAAAATAAAGATTTTGTGGTTTTACTTCGCAGTAGAAATTGAGAAACTACAATTTGTTGGTTGATCTGAATGTAAAAATTAGTTTTTTAAACGAGGGCCTGACCATCATCGGTTAGCGGTATTCTATTCTCCTGTGGGAATATCGGGATTGTTCTTTAACCACCGCGCTGTTTTATTCAGACACCGATAGCCATGTAATCCCTGAGGATTATTACTGCCTTTGCTTGAGAATAATCTCAAATAAATTCCGTTTCTAAACATCTGTCTGAATAAAATCCTGCAGGATCTCATCTGCGTTTGTTTTGTTTGTCTTACCGTGCGCGCTACAGTCCGCGCAGATCTCTCTGTTTCGCGCTCTAATGGACATCATACAGCTGCGTCACACGACAATCTAAAACATTAATGTGATTAACGCATTAATGAGGGAAAGGGACTGATGTGAGGAGGACGCGTTTCCCCTTGTTCCTCCTTATTTGACGCGTTTTTTACTTCCTGAAAAAGGAGGAGATCGGCAGTCATGGGCGGGTGTTCATCAACGCTTTGACTGCAGGCGAGCGACGCGACGCGACGCGACGCCACAACTATATGGAAGGCCAAAAGGGTCAAAAACACACTATCAACTGACCAATAGCGTGTTAGTTTGTCCATGTTGTCATTTTTAGTGTTACCTTCATAAGTGCAAACGAGAGGGGGGAAAAGAGGAATTATTATTTATTTTTATTTTAATTTTAAAAATGGGATTTTTCTCCCCCAGCCATGGTTTAATCAGAGATGAAGGATTAGTCACCTATCATTTTCACTCCGCATCATGGCATATCTAGCCCATTAGCAGGATAAGCTATCCGTTCCCATGGTTACTTCTCATTCTCTATAAGGATAAATGCTTCTCTTTTGTTTTGTTTTTGCCTTTAAGTTAAACAACCATTCATTCTTCATTGTATCGTTTACAGGGAAGATAAGCTATTTTATCGCACTGCATGATATGCACTGCATTTCTCTCTTAGGTTTGATAGAATCTGGTTTACAGTGTTTACCCAATTAGCATGAAAACAATGTCGCCCGCTTTACGCTCGCTGCTGCTTCAGCCATCATAAGGTAGAGTATCCAAATAAAAGTGTGTTCAACAACTGACAGAAGTCGATCCATTTCTTTGTTGGAAACTTTTAAATGACAAAGTATAATTGTTGTCATTATAAATATTATTTTCTTTTTTCCTGCCACGGAAAAAAGGGAATCACAGACTGTGGTCACATTCGCGAACAGTCACGACTCAATGTAACTTTTTATATTATTTCACAAAGTGACAAACTAATCACATCCCTGGAGCTTGGGGAAGTTTTTGTACGCTTTTCAATGCTGGTTTAAATGCGCTAAGACAGTAACTGAGCTAAAAACCATGCAGATGCAGCCAGAAAAAAAAAAAAAAAAAAAATTATCAAAACGGCAACTGTTTAAAAAACAAAGGGCAGATCTTTTCCCCTCTTCTTTGAAAACTGTAATCTGAAAAGCGCTTCTGGCTTAAGACGCGATTCTTCTAAGTTATCTTGGACTCATCTTTTTTCCCCTATTATGCTTTAATTAGTAGATTGTGTCACAGAATGTGTATTTGAATATCACTGTCTCGTGATTAATCGCGTTCTTTATAGGAGAGGAAATCCTTAAATAAACGTCGTTGCTTTTCACAGTTTTGATCATTATATTCATATTGCACATAGTATAATGCTATTACATTTTGTCCTTTATCCACCCTGTCTTGGTACATTAACCCCCCTAAGCATTTAGAAATTCCCGTGTTCAAGTTCGGCTACTAATTCACACCCTATTGATAGTCCTGCTCACATATAATGTTGTAACTTTTTAAACCACCAATCAAAACTTTCAAAAAAATCCAGCAATTGATTCTTTTTTGAGTGGATCCTGGGTTTAATCAGTGACATTAACAGATTTACTATTCGGCGTATTCTCCGCGACCTCCTTCCATTGGTGTTTTTACACATAGAAAAGGCGAAAAAACATATAGCATTGTCCATTTTTCTCTCAGAACGATGATCGGAGTTACTATTGCAATTATCGATGCAGCATGAATGACATACACTGGTGACATTTTTCACAATCACGACAGAAAATCTAAATACTGCCCTGAACTCAATAGCGGAGAAGCAGCGCGTTCCTCACAGTATGGCGGATAAACAAAGCAGTTTCACAGAACTCAACGCGGCGTTACGTCACATTCTCATTCTTTATTTCTGACACTGGGTTTAACAATATTTTCATTTATTTTAATGAAAAACAAAGTACTGACACGTGTGTTCTGACATGAATGATTGTTTGAATGTCACTAATTTTAATAAATATGTATTGGCTAAAATATCTGGCGGTGAAATATGGAGAACGTAAACCTTTTGGCCACTTGATTTGCCTTTCTCTGCTCATAAATTACAAGCTGATATTTACTTACCTCAGTGTTGTTTTACACAGTGAACTTTTATCATCTGTAGGAACCTTTCTTTGTTCTGTTCATCAATTATATGGGTCATGTTGGTGAGTCTCGAAGGAATTTTTCTCCCTGAAAAACTGAGATTAATTGGGGCATTTAGAAGAAAAGGCCCTCGAGATCTCCAAGCAGAGCATGTCTCTAAATGAGCAATTACTGCAATTTACCTTCGATGTCTTCGAAAGTCATCTTCGTAGATAAATTACAATTAAATAATTATTCATTAAAACATTATGGGATAAAGGGAGTACCACTTTCGAATCTTAAATGTAGAGTTAATTCAGGTAAATTGGGACACTTTTGGCATTGGGGTAAATTAGTAGTTTACACAGATTAATCCTACTAAAATGTATTTTAAAAATGTACAGTATATGACAAGGTGGAGACAAACACTAACAGAATTCAAGCAATAAAAATGTTATTTTAATAGTCCATTTTATATATTTTATGATTGTCTTCCACACTTTATTGTATGTATAAATATCGTTGAGAGGGAAAAAATAATAAAAAATAAAGTTAAAATTCAGAAAATGTAGCAAGTGAGTAGAGAGGCCTAAAATACTCTTTTAAATACGTTATTCATTTTCCACTACTTTCGTTGAAACCAAATTGTATAGTTATTTATTTATGTTTCTGAAAGGTTTTCAGGCATCCTACAGTGCAGCCAGCGCATGTAGGGTGTGCACTGTACACACCATAGCCATACATTGCAGTATAATTGTGTGTATATACATTTGTAAAGAACATTTTAAATAATTAAAATAAAAACCTCACTCTTGTAATTACAAGTCATATTCTTTTTTTTTGTTTCAATGTTTCAGGAAAATAATAAACATCAAAAAACACCCGTGTGTTTTTACCTCCGTGTTTTGCTCCTGGCTTTGACATGACCTTTAAATAAACATGATACATGAATTTCCCATCTATCTCTAGCCAAACAGTCATGGCCATCGGAAAGCACACCTGTCTGTGCCATAGGCTCATTACAAAATAAATGTCCAGCAACTACTTGGGAAATAATACTTTTAGGGCCTGACGTGAGCATAATTGCACCTTGCGTGTGGCCTCGCCCATGCTTGACATCAAAAGACATTATGCCTTCTAAATCACCCGATGCTTCCAAACCCATCAGGTTATGTCCAATGAAAGGATCGTCTTGCAGCTAGAAAATCCATTCCAACGCAGACAACAAACATCCAAAACAAGGACAACAAGATCCACCATGAAACAAATACACACAAAAAGTGCAAACAAAAAAAAACCACACTACAAAAACCCAGAAAAAAAAAAACGGAGTTAAAAACACCAAACAACCAACAACACACGGAACGAAACAAAAAAAAAACACAAAAAGAGTCTTTCAGCTAGAAAATACATTCACACAGATGGTTCATGTGGAGTTTAAGCAGTACTTACACACTCTACTTGAACACGCATTGCACATTTAATACTGCATTTTGCTTTAACGACTATGAGGATGAATACAGACGTGACTGAATTGTAGTCCCTTTCCTGGATTGATTCCTATGATCATAAGTATCAAGAAAAATATATTTTGTGTGTGGGCTGCCCTTAAAAGCTAACTGACCCCCTAGCATGAACAGTGCAAGCTGAGCACTACAGCCTGCAGATGACATTTTTAGTTATCTACTATTTTCTAATTGCCATTGATGCTTAAAGTAGGATAAGGGGTCTGCCACTCAAGCCAACAGGGGGTTGCAGAGGCTCCGAAACACACGTGCCTAGAATCTCACAGGACAAAATGATCATCTAAGATCCATTTGCTTTGAATAAATTGGACTGGCTCATAGTGACCACATTAGACAAGTCCATCTGAGACAGTTTCACATCACATAAGACAGCAATCAGCCGTCTCTTTTCATTAGTTCATACATTGGTTTAAACAATGATAGATACTAAAGGACTAAAAACAATCTACACCAATCAGAAACTAGTGGAAGACTCCACAAAAAACACCTGATATTGAAATATACAAATTAAAACTTTAGATTGATTGTGAAATTGCTGCTTAGAAATAGATCAAACCAATTAAATACATTTCTAATTTTATTTTTGGCCTGTTGAACTATTCTTAATGAGGAGGAAAAGGAGGGAACAGGATCGGGAATTAAAACAAGCTAGACTCGAACCCATGTCGCCCACATGAGCACCAATGGCTCAATATCAATAGAGGCCACTCTAGGACTGTAGCTCCAACTATAAAAACCATCGACTCCTGTACTTGTGTGTGGGAGTTTGTATGAGAAATGTTTTTGCGTACGACACCTCAAGAGGTTAGAGCTAACCTTTTTTATGAGGTTGATTTTTTATTATGTACGTTTCTAAACAGTTTCTCTTTATAAATTCAAGCATAACCTGGATTTTTCACAGTTCCGTCTTAACACACCAGCTGCTGGTCTTTCTGTAAGAACACTTCAAGATAAATTTATCTCCAGCTCTACTACACTAATAAAACCATACTTTCTCACATCACATGACCAATGTGCATCTCTCACCCGTCCAGCAGCTGGTTCAGCATCAAAACACAAAAACAACATGAAAAAAAAATCATGGAATGGCTTTAAAATCAAAGCTTGGCAATATATAGTTGTGTACAGCTGCCCGCAGGATATAAATGAACCCTGAGGGAGAACAGAAACACATTCATGTAACAATAACTCATTCACAAATGAATGGATGCTATTGGCTGGAGTGGACCTGCTGTAGTTAACCATTAATATTCCACAACCGTTACTGCATGAGAGGTTTGGTTGACTTGATGGCTGCATCCCAATTTCCATACACTTCCTCACAACAGAGCGCTGAAGTGATGACACATTTTTGCAGGACAAAAGTTAGCATCACCCTGATTCCCTCGCCAAAAATCCAAAAGGATTTTTCCATTGGCTTTAGGTTTATTGCAGAAAATAAGCCCTGTGACCAAAAGTCTACGATCATGATAGTCTTCAAAAGTGATCACAACTTTGGTTGTGATTCGTCTTTACATAAAAATGTAAAAGATGGATTTTGCTTTTCATTGCCTAACAACCTCTGTAGTCCCATTTAGCCACTTGTTAGCAATCATCTTTTTAAATAAAACTTTGGGTCCCGCCCCAAACTCACGCTATTGTTTGAGCCAAGATGGTTGGGATGTTTTGATAGCACCACAGAGCCACAGTGTTTCTTATAGTTTACTCTGCACCAGACCCAGTTCCAGAATTAGATCACTGAGGGTGCTTCTGGAGTTAGCTTGATCTAGCCTTAATATATTTTTGACCCATCCATTGCTATGGTTATCACTTTGTCAATCAGTGCTATTTCGAGAGAGAATCCTGTATAAATATGCAGAATCATTCCTGAAACTTTGGGAACAAAGTATATGGTATATGATTCTACCGTTCAACCTTAGTGACCGTGGCTCTTTCGCCATTGCAAATCAACCAATCAGAAGAAGTCGTTCCTCCAAACAGGGGAGGATAAACCAGTTGCATATAGTTGATGCACCATGGCGCAAGCTATCAAGGAACCAGCCTTGATTCTCCATGGAAACCTGTTACAAATGTACTCTGGCAACAAATATAGCTCTACATAGAAATTATATGTCTTCATGTGCATCATAATATCATTCAATTCCATATTTTGTTTTTATAAATAAATGTGTACATGTCCACGTAACACTTGCTGATAGCAACTCCATATTTACTTTATCTGGTCCCAGACTCCAAAAGGTTTAAAAAAAGGGATGCTGTCGAGTTCCAACATCTGCTGAAGGTTTCTGAGTGTTTGAACCAGAGAGTCTGTGTCCATTTTGCAGTTACAGCTGAATTGTTTTGGTTGAGTTTGTTTTAGCCCTGGATGAAAATACCAATCAAGCGACTGCTTTCCTTTTTTCCCCCATCTCTTTCATCACGGAGAAGACAGAGAACTTACAGTACTGGGTTTCCTTCAGTGTCTGCTGTCAGCTGGCCTGTGAGAGCCATTCAGTCAGTGCCGCCCACTTACCATGCCAGCTCAGCTCAGCTCAGCTCAGCGCATCTGATCGCTAACATGTGGAGATGTTCATCACATTCGCTGAGCCGGGACTCTGTTTGTCAGTGATAGCGACTTTCTTCACTGTCTGAATTGTAGTCTTTTAACCCAATACCTTTCTGTAGCTTCATTAGAGACTCTCTCATCTGTAAACACACAAATACATCTTTGAAATCCTGTAGTGATTGCAGTTTAAAGGAATAGTTCATTCTAAACATTTAGAATATAACCATATGGACCACTTATTTCTTCCAGTTTTCACCTATTGGGGTCCACTGAAGTAAGCAAGGCATATGGGTTTAGAATGACATGAAAATGTGTAAATGATGACAGAATTGAAATTTTTGGGTGAACTATCCCTTTAAGTTTCTTTATTCCTTATTGTTTTACACTGTACATTGTTTTATTAATATGATGCAGTTATGAAAGTTTCACATTTTTCAAACGTGTACTCGATCTTACCTCCTCTAACAAAAGCACAGACGACTTTATTATTTCCCTCCATTTCTCCAGCTCGTTTTCATGGTAACGCTGCTGAGATTCCAAAAGTTGAGCCCATTCAATCTGTGTCTCTGGAAGTTTACTGCAACACACAGAGCGAAAAACATTCCTCACACAAGTATAATTCATGTTCAAATGCTGAAAATGTGTTTAATAATCAGTATTTTTTCCTAGGAAAAACTGACTTAAAAGCAAAATCTGAAAAATAAAGAAGATAATCAGACCTTTTAGAGAATATATGCTGAGTTAGGTGTGTAATGAAGTAAGAACTTCCATCTTATGCAATGCTGCTTCTCAATTAAATTGATGTTGTAAGAAAACTAACAAAAATACAGATTACTAAAATCGTGTTTTGCAGAGTGGCACAAATAGTGCAGGACAAATTACAAATAAACACATTCAAGGATCTAGTTACCTTTCATGAGATCTGAAACCCTGCCAGGAGGTCAAACCCTGAGCAGTGTATTCCAGCATCCAGAGCTTATAAAACAGCATCATGTTCAAAAAGACCAGCAGCACCAGGCTGAGGAACAAAAGAGGACAAACTCAGATCAGCTCATAAACCGCTCTACATCAGCTACATTAAAAAAACCTCAGTACAACTGAAAATGTTTTGACAGCATTTATACGCTCATCATTGGCGCCGATTTATGTTTCTGCCATGCTTCATAACCATGTTTTGTGTTTTTATTAAAATAAAGTTAACATTGGCCAGCCGCATTATCACATTGTTTATTACTTATCAGTGCTGTACACACTAAATAAAACCCAATAATCCACACATAAGATGAAATCAACAAATGCAAGGAGTATTCAATGAAGCCCGCGTGCATTAATGTTTACTTTAACAGTAAATTACCAAATATCCTGCTTATTTTTCCAACTTCGAAGCATAGTCTACTGCCACATAAATCTCCATGCGATCGCCTAAATATGAGCTACTGATAATGATAACTTCTCAAACACAGATTTATCCAGGCCTAGTTCCAGAGTTAAATACTGAAAGTGCTTCAAAAATTAGTGAGTGTGCTCTAGCCTCAATGAACATGTTCACGTATACAGTATTTTTGTCCCATCCATTACTCGTTCGAGTGTGAATCCTGCATAAAATATGTGAATGTCATTCCCGAAACTTTGCAGCATGTATGTGGCCGAAAAACTCTGGTGTTTTGAGCAGTGAGTGGATTCTAACTTAACTCTGATTGGCAATTGCATTCAAGAAATCAACAGGTAGGTCTGTGATTGGCTACATTGCTAAACGCTGCAAAAAAGCACGATGTAAACAGAAACCTTTTGACGCTCTCCAGAGTGCAAACACAAATATGCACTGGATAGTTTGCCAGATCTGTTTCGCCAATATGAATAGAGAATATCTCGAGTTTTTCCCACGGGATCAGTGCCTATCAACATTCATACAGATGAAAGCATCGAATACCTTACACAAATCCTGCAGGATGTAATGAAAACAGAAGAGAGAAAAGATATGAAGCCAAAGAACAACAGACTGTAACAAATTCCAGCTGATCAACAGTTTGAGCTACTTATACGGGCACTATGAAACATGTGAAAGAAATGGAGAAACCTTTTAATCTGACACAGACTGACACAGTATGAAGATTAATCAGAATGAAATCAGACCTCAGACTTTAAAAAGGCATACTCTATACTTTTGTATCATGCTACAGTATGTATAAATCAAATTCTTGTATTTTATAACAGGAAACTTGCTTCATAAATGAGATGCACGTGCTAAAATGAGCAATTTGGGAGAAAAGGAGTGGAGAAAAGAAGTTTGTTGTTGTTTAATTCCCACTGAGAATACTCACACAGAGCTGATTATAAGCAGGAGTTTGGAAACACTGTAGAGAGCCAGGCCTTCAGATCCATGGTCTGGGATGTGTCTGGTCTGTGTGGATCCTGCGACAGCACATACATTATAATCAATAACACTGAGAGAGCACTTAAAAAGTACAACAAAACAACATTATTATCCAGGGATAATGCATAAAGTGTCTTTGGCTAATGTCGCACCTGCCACGTGTTTGATGCGATGGATGACACTCTTCTCATCCTCAGGTGTGGTGACGGGGCTGAGCGCCTCATCCAGGTGCTGCTGCCTCATGTGCGTCAGGGGCCGTTTCCTCCGCCTCATTGTAGCTGTGCGTAGCGCTTTGGATTTGGGAGACTGTGTGTGAGGTTCAGATAGCACCAGGTGTACCTTACTCAACTCCAGCTCTACACATAGAGCAAAGAGAGAGAAAGAAACAGATATTGTTTTCATCTTTATTCTTTCCATCATGTTCTGTGCGTTTTTGTTTTTATTATTTTATTATCTTTTACTATAAAATTTAATACAATTAAATATTTAAAAATTGATCTATTTTATTTAATTTCAAGACCATATCGCAAAAAATGTTTTTTACATTTATTAACATTTACATTTAGTCATTTAGCAGACACTTTTATCCAAAGCGACTTGCAAATGAGGACAATAGAAGCAATCAAACCAACAAAAGAGCAGCAATATATATGTTCTGTGACAAGTCTTGGTTAGTCTACCACGTAGCAAGGATATATATATATATATAATCAAAATAAAACAAGTAGTTAGAATAAAAGAAGAATAGAGAGTATAAGTGTTAGTGAGTCAGGTGTAGATTTTTATAATTTATTCCGCAGCTTTATTTTATTAGTCCCTGCCAAAACTTACCTAAATACCTAAAATATTCATCCAGGCCACTCCAGAAGTTTCGCTCAATGAAGCCCTTGACCAGTCCCCATGGCTGCTTCCTGTAGCGTAGTTCAGCTGATACCCTTTTAGATTCATAAGAAAAAACACAGCATTTTATCCTTATCCTATAAATGTTGTTGTATAGCACAGAGCATTACATATTATAATGATATTTATTGGATTAAAGATAGAGTAAAGAATGAATAAATACAGAGCACAAGCTTTACCTCAGGCGACACTTGTTCTTGGCGACTCTGGTGAGCATGTAGCGGTTTAGCGTGTAAAAGTAATCGTGATATGGGACATCGTGAGCGATCACCTCAGCGTCGATGATGTAGCACTCGCTCACTTGACTGGCCTTGTGCAGAGTCTGGAAGAAAAACAAAGAAACTGCTTTTCACAGCGTAATCAAAAGACAAAACTACATGAAACATGTCCCGTATACTGTATGTGGCTTGTTTATCTGCTCTGGTGAGCTCACCTGCGTCTCTGTGACTGTGGCCGTCTTTGGGGCCAGTGGATTGGAGAGGGAGATGGTGTACATGATCTCTCTGGTCTGATTACCAGTGTCCTCTTTCTTCCACGGGTGATAGACCACATCTGAAAAGAGAAAAAAAAGGTGAAATCAATAACAGACAGATATAAGCAGAAAGACAGACAGACAAATAGATAGACAGTTGGATAAAGACGGTTAGATATATGATTGTTACGTGATCGATGATAGATAGATAGATAGATAGACAGACAGACAGACAGACAGACAGACAGACAGACCATAATGGTCAACCTGAAAAGCGTCTCTGCTCCAGAAACTCTCTCATGAACTGGGATTCAGTGAAGAGGATGTCATACATTTTATCCACACTGAACTTATACACTTCATTAATGTACAGTTTCCCATTCAGATCTTCCTGGAAGGCCTGCACTTCCCCTGCTGAGAACACAGAAACAGGAAGAGTCCATGTGTCAGACCAGATGTGGTGCAGTATATAGTAAAAATCCGTTTTTGAGAGCGTACACACCCTCATCATGTGTTTCTGACGAGTCGCTGAGTTCAGTGGGAAGGTCCTCATTGTCGTTGAAGTCAAGGGAGGGTGAGGGGGTGGGGACATGGGCGGAGCCACTAGTCTCTGGCAGCTTGTTGTCAGGTAACGGCAGGGATAGGAGGTCTTCAGGGACACAGCCACTAAAGTCCTCCACTGGGGGCACGTCAAACTACACAGACAGAAAGAATATCAATCACTCAAAACATGCGTAGCGTTTGCCATCCTAACACTATGGTGTAGTGGTCAGGTATGGCAACATTAAACCATTAATGCCATACAAACTACTATTCCCACAGTAACGCAGTGATATGATGTGTGAAGGGATCTGGTGCTTACGTTGACCGGAGCATCTGTGCTGTCTGTCGAATTTAGACTGCTGTTGGGGAAAACCCTCCTGTGGAGTTGGGGGCTGATGTCCATTTTGGCATCTGGGGTTTTGGGGCAGTTGTCATTGGTCTCGTTTTCTTCAGCGGGAATCTCCTCACAGTACCTGCACCAGGGAGAAGGGCAACAGCTGCAGGTCAAGATTACCAGCTCGGGCAGAAGAATAGACCCTCTCCCACAGATAGCAATGGGATGGACCAATGGATAGTGGGTGAAAAGGAGATATGAAGATGTCTACAACAAATTAATGATCATCTGAATATTGGATGCACCAAGTTTGACTAGGTATATCTGATTGGGTACTTTTGATTTGCTGATTTTAATGGTGTTTTTAATTTATTGAATCGAGAGTGGCTAAATATATGTTTTAAAACAAGTCTCTAATGCTCTCCAAGGCTGCATTTATTTAATCAAAAATACAGTAAAAAAGTAATATTGTGAAATATTATTACAATTTAAAATAACAGTTTTCTATTTTAATATATTCAAAAATGTAATTTATTTCTGTAGTGCAAAGCTGAAATTTTCAGCATCATTACTCCAGTCTTCAGTGTCACATGAAAATGTAGAAATCTCTTAAATTACGAATTAACATCTGTTTTCTGGACCTCTTCTAACAAAGCTGTGAGAGAGGGTGGAGATTTGTAAATTATGAATCACCTAAATGGTTGAACATTCATGACGGGGGAAAACTCACCCCATGGTGTTGAAGTCGTCATCAGGAGGTACATAATCCTCATCATCACTGGTCAGACCCAGTTCATTCCCATAACACTGATGGACAAAGTGCCACAGCTCTTTGGGACACAATGGCTAAATAAAAACAATAGACACGGTGGGTGAACATGGCAACCAAGCATTTGTTTTCAACAGATCACTGGATATAATGCCATGTCTTGTCCAACCTTTTCCAGTAGAGCATTTTGCCAAAGTCTGAACATCATCATGTACGTCCGATCTCTTGCCCCGAATGAGGTAAAAAAGTGCTGGAGGAGAACATGTGGATGTTTAGTGTTGGTACACTACTGGTGTTATGCAAAAGTCAAAAGCCTGTGTTTACCTTTTCACTGTCTGTGCACAGCTGGATGGCATTGGGGATGAGTCTAGCTGTCTTCTCTTTCGTCATGGAGCAAACATCTTTCAACTTCACAGTCAGCTACACACACAAGACAACACAAACTCAACAAACCAGCAGAAGCCACATCTCAACACAGCATGTTCACTGTATCTTAAAAAAAAAAGGCAGGAATGTGATTTTCGTGCAAAATTAGCTGCTTCCCCTCACACAGCTTTCTGTTTCAGTGGTTCAAGAATATGGCATGAGAGACTGGTTCCCTCTAAGATGAGAGTAATTCATCAACTCACCAGCGTTTCCCAGCGGAATATGTTGCTATAGAAACAGATCCAGTTTTCAGAGAGGTAGAGGCGACCCTGCAGGAGGATATCTCTCTGCAGGGCACAGGAGTAGTCTGTCAGGATAAGGCGAGAGGTCAGAGGTCATGGATGTTAGGATACAGCAGCCCCTTTCATGCATATTTTTTTACATATTGTTTCCAATCACACACCAAAAATATAATAGGCTATCACTAGTTCAAAAAAAAATATATATAGTGGATCTAAATTTTTTATTTAAGTTGTGAATATTTTAATACCTGTCATACCGTAGCATAAAGATCAAATATAAGACTCACCCACAATGAGGCGCTCGGTGTCAGGCAGCTGCTTAAAGAGCTTCCTGAAGTCTTCATTTCGCTGTTTGTATGTGGGACTCAAAACCTGAAAGACAAGAGGAGAGAGAGAATGAGACCAGCTATGTACAGTACACATAAACACACATACAGCCACAAACATCCAAATAGAGACAGTCAAAACATTCAGCATTTCCGAGAGGGTACAAAGAAGACAAACTGTAAAGGATCATTATACAAAACCGGTGCCATTTGTGTCCCCCATATACAACATAAAAAAAGTTTTTACAAAAAATATATATTTTCAATGCTCTGCTTTATTATCTACACCAATGTACTGAATAAGCACTTAAGTTCCTCTGCAGGCCAGTCCTGACTGAAACCACAAACAGTTTGCAAGATGCTCATGATCTAACATAACCAAAGCTAAACAAGAGGAGGGAGATAACTCTCTTCTCCTCTCTGATTGGTTGCTTACAGCAGGAACACTCTCAGAATCCCAGTCCCAGTCCATCCAATCACACAGGGGCACTTCGGGTTGTTGGACCGCCTCCCAGTCGTAGAGCCAATCAGACTCAGCCTCAAAACTGAGGACTTCCATCGCTCCTGTCTAGTTGTGGAGACGTTGCCACTTATTGTCTCAGCTCCTGACAGTGGTGCAATGCTTCAGCATGTGCGCTGAGCTCCAGTGCAGCTTCACCAGGCCACGTTCTGGAATGACCTGGAGTAACCTCTGCATCTGTACTTTGGCATTACCTATTTTGATGTTTAAGTGAGTCTCAGCACCTAAACACCAGCCAAACAATCTTCCACATGCAGCAGGAAAAATCCTCACACTGAAAGACACACATCGCCCTTGACAATGAAAATGGAGCACGTTTTCCTCAGGCAATGAGTCAAATTTTTAACAAGACACAGAGGACAGTTAGTGGTAACATGTAGTGATGTTCGTCCTTTGGAATTGATCACTTGATGCTCTCAGAATGGAAATGTTCCTTGCAGCTGCTCTCTTCTTGCTTTAGGGTTTACACCTGCTGATCCACCAAATTTACAAAATACAAGAAGCAGTTCCAGATCCAGCCAATAACTGAGGAACGCTGCCACTTTACAATGTTTCAGATCCAAATGGTTCATGAAGGTTTTCCATTCCGGTTATCTAATAGTAACATTTGCATGGTGAGAAAAAATTAATTCTGGCAAGAAAAACAAAATTGTGACACTGTTATCCTAGAAATATCCAGAGGCAAATATCAGTTTACACAAATCCAAAAACAGAAAAGTGTTTGACTGCTTGAGGAAACAACCACCTGCTTCGGGGGAAAAAAAACTCTCTCTTCAGACAAAAAATATTTTTTCTTTCAAAATTCTTTCTTCAGCATGCATATTCAAAATTGCACGCATTAATATCCTTGCAAGCCAAGATGCGTTCATCTGCTGTGAGTCGCTTTTGAATAAATTTCTTCCCAGAGGATGCAAAATTTGTCTCATTAAATCTCACAGAAAGACCAACTTGAGCTGAAGCAACCCTTTACTGCACAAGAGTTCTCACTGAGACTTTCTACAAAACAATTGTGCCAAGAGGAGTGGGGGTGGTCTGAGAGAATGTTTGTGTGTGAGAAACAGGGAGGGGGAGGAGCTAGGGAAGCCAGCTGGCCAATAGAATGCCAAGGAGAAGAGAGAGGAGGGGCCGTGTCAAGATGTAGTAAGCTCTTTGCTTCAGGCTGTACATTTTTCTCACTCATGATCGAAGAGCTGTGAGATTTATATGCTTCTCCTAGGACTGTCATTACACCCCTCCCAATCCCAGGCCAACCTAGATTTCATGTCTCTCCAGAAATGTTGCAAAAACACCATTTATGCTGCAGTGATAGCTGCTGTTGTCAGTTTCCTGAAGACCCTGAGGCGCTTAATGCCTGAACAAGACACTTCAGCTTCCACAAATGTTTTAATTTCATTACAAAACCCCAAAAAAGTAGCATGAAAAGCAGAAGTTTTTTGGTTTCATGAGGTGGGAGTAAGAGATCAAAACAGTGGGAGGTGGAGGAAAATATAGGATGGAGAGATAAAGAAAGTTTGAGAGAGAATCACAGAGGCCCCCATTGTGCACAAGTCATTTTATGTTGTTAGTGTTTAGGCACAGCCAAGGACAACGCCTCAGTCTTCCTTCACTCCCTCATACTCGCACTCTCATGGGGTGAACAAACTCTAGTTAACTTCCTGCGCTAGAGGAAGGGGGGACGTTGAGGGGATGCCAAATGGGTGAATCATCTCTCTTTCTGGCCTCTCCTTCAATCCCCTCTCAAGCAAAACATTTGAGGCCACTACTGAGGCAGACTCATTGTTCAGCTCAGGAGCAAGACACTAAGTAGAAGAATCTCATTGCATTTGTTTTGGAAGCTTTAAGAAAGTCCCTTATTTGAACAACTATGTTGGGTTGTCACTTGATGCCAAATGTCAAGTCTGGGTCAAATTGGTATTTCATTTGAGATAGTAACCAAAATCTAACCAGGTGTGGTCATTGGAGGAGGAGGAGGATGAGTCCTGTTCTTCTCAAGATTTTTCCTCTGCTGGCTTAACATCATATGGAGTATTTTTTTTCCTTGCCACAGTTGCTCTTCGCTTGTTCACTCTTGTTTGAAGGCCTAATGCATCATTTTCTGTAAAGGTGCTTTGAAACGTAATGGATTGTAAAATGCTCTATACAAATAAAAATGACTTGACCCTCCCCGCGACCACATGGGATGTGATTATTTACAGTCCTGTGGCGAAAATGCTTTTTCTTCACTGACGCCCAACTGGAATGAAGAAGAGTGTTTACAGTTGACATCTTACAGCTTGTGCCTGTCTCATCTGTCCACCCAGGAAAAACAAAAATGAGCAAAGTTTATTATTTTCTGATAAGCTCACACTTGGAGAGAGTCCCAGCATCATTGTTTCCAGCTGATCTTTATTAACAGGCACCGTTATCTGCACACAGCTGCTGGTGTCCACACATCCTGTTTTCTTCTGTTTATGGAGACATGCAGAAGCTCTTCATACCCATCAGACTGTCCTTGTACCCCCCTTACATTTTTAAGCCAAGTTTGAACCATCATCCATTCACATGTTAAAATTGGGTCAGTTCAACTGAGTGCAGATAATTTGCTTCAAATTGAAAATTCATGTTTTCAATTTATTTTATCAGTGGAATTTCAGCAATGAAAATCATTAATAAAACTAATAAGTCACAAAAAATTTATAAAAAAGTAATTTAATATAATGTAATATCCTATAATATAATATAATATAATATAATATATTAATCAGTATTTGTCCATCAAATTGCAAAAAATATGCCTGTGAAAAACTGTAAAATAGTGTGCATTACATAAACATTCAAAAGTGATTAGGGGGCAATGGGATAAAAATGTAGACAGGAGATAACTGTCAGTCTATTTCGCAGAGAGAGAGAGAGAGAGAGAGAGAGAGAGAGAGAGAGAAAACAGTAATCTGACACGAGTTTCAGGAGAGACCTCAAAATCTCATATGAACTGAAATGTTTTTCATCAAATTCCTTCAGAACCAAGTTATCTGAGCTATACTATGCATTTACATTTTTAGCTGTATTATGTTCGAGCAGTAACATAGCCTGATCCATGGCAGAAAATGAAACACTGTTTATTTGAGAGAAAGAACACTGCAGCCTTTGTTCTGCCGTTCTGCAGTGCACTTTCATAGAGATGGCCCAGAGGTTATGACCAACCATAACACATTGACAAAACATCACAAAGGCACTTGTAAAATGATGAAAAAATGTCATTAAGAGCTGGCTGACCCGAAGAAAAAATCTATTCTTTCCCACAGGAAAATAAATGCTGGGAAAAGTCAGGTCAAACATCCAGCCTTAGAGAAGCAGAAAAGCAGTTTAACTCAAACAACACTGGGAGGAGACAACCTCCCAGATTCACATGATTCTCATCATCCTACAACTGATAAAGCCATGCCCAGTGTTGTCCAATGTAGCAATGTTTATATTAAAGACAATGAAAACAAATATAGTGAAAGTAACCATGCTATGGGCTATTATGTGCAAAAAGGGGCTAAAATCACATTACATCGTAACATTACAATCTAAAAACAAAATCAATGCTCTTTAAATCAGAAGTTAAATTCACTAAGCTAAAAATGAAAAGAAAGAAATAAAAACAAAAGCACAGATTAATTGCATTATATTTTGATTACGCCTTTACAAAAGTCACTTTACAGTTACTGCTATCATAAAATACACTTACCTGTAGGTTTAAAATTCTACACATGGCACATTTATTGTCCAACTACAAATATTTTAGCAAAATGTATATTTTAGTCAGAATTATTGCGCTCCTTTATGGCGCATGTTCCCTGAAGTCTGTGAAGTTTAGCAGAAAATCACATGCAGAAAGGCTCATGCGCTCCTGACAGCAAAATGGAAATATTCTATGACTTTCTAACACATAAAGATGGAGAATATGTGTGTGAAATGTAAGTCTCAAACACATTAAACAGCACAAGTTGCGTCTCTGTAAGCAGCACATGTATCTGGCAGAGCATCTGACGGGGCAAACCGCTTTAAACTATACGTGCTAACTATATCTGACCAGTTATTTTAAAGCCCTTTATATAAGTAGGACAAATGTTTAGGACAAATTGGATTATGCACTTTCCCCGCAGCAGCTAACTCTGTGTCCTCTGCTATTTTTCAGATGCGCTTGTATCAGACTACTGTATATCGATATAGGTGGTATTGCCTCATATCATATCGTTCATAAAAATATATTGATATATCATACAAACTCAATATACTGCCCAGCCCTAAATGCCAATATCATACAAACACACAACACAACATTGAATATCAAAAATCACTGATATAAGCAGAACATACAAAAGAATAAAAACAGACTTACGTTATACCAGCTTTGACTTTTCTGTGAGTTTGAAGAATCCGAATTTGATGGTGGAAGAAACAAGAGAAGAACAGAGGAACATTAGAGTGAGTTTTTAAGGGAGTCATTCAAATACATACAAACACTTATATTAGACTATATACATATTATACACGCATCACAGGGTTTAATTCAAAATCTGCAGGTATACCTGTGTGTTGTCCACAGATTCCTATCTATCTATCAATCTATCTATCTATCTAGCTATCAAAAATGTTTGATCAACACAGGTATAAGTGCACTTCATTTGAGTATATCATAAAACAAAGGATTATGGGAAAGCTCTGTTTGTGTATGGGATTTCATCGGTGCTTGTATCATTACACATTCCTCATACACAAAGCTGTGTATGACCACCACAAGGGGGCAGTATTTACACTAAATTAAACTGTTTTTTTTTAAAGGGGCCATATGATGCGATTTCAAGTTTTCCTTTCTCTTTGGAGTGTTACAAGCTGATTGTGCATAGATAAGATTCCAGAAGTTGCAAAGACTAAAGTCTCAAAACCAAAGAGATATTCTTTATCAAAGTTAAGACTCTGCCACGCCCCCCTAAAACGGCTCGTTCTAACACGCCCCCACATATCTACCTCACTATGTGGAACTATTTGCATAATGCCGCCCAAATGTTAACGCAAAGAAAGCGTGGCTTCAGTAACCGCAGTTAGTGTTGAAGCAGCCATGTCAGGGAGACGCTGTGTGTTTCTAGGCGAAAGCACTTTATTTGACCTTTCCGAAAGTAGAGCATGTGACTCTTAGTTACTTACAACAGAAGCAGCACTGCATTTTATGGGACGACCGTTTCGTGAACTTAGGAGAGGTAATTCTGACTTTGCTATGACAATCTGCGCTTCTGAATCAGTATGTTTTGTTTATTAGTTTAAGTATTTGCTATTGACTGTTCAAGCGAGTTTTTGTGCGCACGTGTGTGAGAGAGAGAGAGAGCGCGACAGCGCGAGCGAGAGAGAAAGAGAGAGAGAAAGAGAAAGAGAGAGAGAGAGAGAGAGAGATCACAGTGGAGTCCGCTGTCTTAACCTCGGCTTGTGTACTGCAAGCCCATACAGCTTCATCACTGTGTCTGTCACGCTACTCTGTTCCCCTTTCGGGCTCTGTCTTTACATTTATTTTGAAAGATGAAGCTTTTTATTATGGTAAGGGGCGTTACATTTCCTTTTTTGCTTGTGGTGTTCGGCCAATCACATTGCACTGGGTAAGCTGGCCAATCAGAGAAGACTGCGCCTGTCGGAAGGAGGGACTTTGTAGAAAACGAAGCGTTTGAGAGAGGCGGGGCATAGATGACCTACAATAATGTACAGTATTTTAAGAAATAATGTGTTTTTTGAACATTAAAGCATGTCAACATATTCTGTTACACCAAATACACAAAATAATGATCTTTAAAAAAGCATCATATGACCCCTTTAAAATGTTGCTAAACGTTTTGTACGTTTAAAAAGAACAGATCTACAACATCACAACTACCTCAAAACAATCTTAGCAGTGATTATGATACAGTTTTATGGTACATACACACAAATAAAAGACCTAAAAGCAATCTTTGCAAAACTCTCTTTCTCTAACTCCAAACATCAGCAGAATGGAGACAGATGTGTAATGAGAGCATTGGACAGAGCATTGGGACTCTACAGTTCTCTACTGCAGACTCTTCTCACAGGACGGGTCAGGACTCAAGGGCACAAATACTGATTTCTTACTTTAATCAGGTTTAGTCTGTCATACTGGAAAGAAAGTTTATCACGAGTAAGAGGTCAGGTGTGAGATGTTTTACTAATATATATATGTTTTTCTGCCTCTGCGACACAAGTAATTTGTCTCTACTGTGGCATCGTTAACTGAAATCTGCTTTGGTGTGATGCTGCCTCGGTACAGTTTGTTGTCAATTACAAGTTAACAACTTTTTTCATAGTGTATCAGACACACTTCAAAACATTTAACTTGGCATTACTAGCTAGCTTCACACAGGGCTTGTTTAGTATCTACTAGGTTAGCACAGACAGGTGAAGCAGAGCATAATGGGATGGCTCACAGGCAGGGTGGAGGTACAGTAGAGCAGAAAAGAGTGATGCTTACTTTAGACAGTCTCTTGTGTGACTAGCATGCACGAGAGGAAGAACAGATATCAGAAAACAAACAAAAACAAAACTGTATGAATAAGTGCAGAGAAATAAAAAAAAAAACTGTTGGGTGGTAAAGCTTCTCCACATAGCAGAAGAGATGTTCTGTGAATTACTCCTGTACATGAGGTGCTGATGGATATGAAATGATTATGCAACGATTACTGACTTCAAATCGGACCAGAATGTAATGTGCCTCACATTGTGACAGGCATAAAGTATTTCTCAAATGATTTCCTTTTGTAAAACATACTTTTTAATAAAATACATTGTTCTTCTTGAAGAAGAGAACTTAACCTTTTATCTTGCAAATGAAATCCTTCAACAGATGCAATGATATGAAAATGAAAGCAAGAGTTCAAAATCTACTGAGCTGCCTCGCAGTCTACTGTACATCTTTAGAAGCATACAATATGCAAGTACAAATAAAAAATATTAAATTAAGATATTATAATCAATACATATTCATATTAAATATATTACATATAAATGTTGCATATATTATAGATTTTTAATTATTTTTATTTTTTTTATTTAGTCTTATTCGACACTTATCCAAAGCGACTTAAAAATGAGGACAACAGAAGCAATCAATAGTAGTATTAAAACAACTAAAAACAGATCCAAAACTTTATAAATACTACCTATACACATTAAAAAAATAAAGAGATTAAATAAAAATGACAAATGCATACAACCAAATTTCAAAACTTAACATTTAAATGAAAACAAAAAATAAAGCTAAAAACAATTCAACATATTAAAGAACAAAAGGTATAAGAGAATAATAATGATTCTAACATAACACTAAGCCAAACACCAAAAAAATACATCTACATACAGTATGTTTAGTACAACACACACAACATATATATATATAGATATTATATATATTATTATTATATATATATAACAGACACATTTATAAATTCATATATATATTATTTAATACTTCCATTTAGTTTGTTGAAGTGTTAAAATAACTCAAATTAAATAAAACTAAAAACTTAATAAAATACCTATACAGGCATAATAAATTCAGACATAATGTAACTAAAATTAAAATAAATAACAAATACAAATAATACAAATCAAATGACAGTAATTTATCAGTACGTTAATCCTAAAAAGTAACACTGCCAAACTTGCATGCTAAAAAAACAACAACTTACTTACACATAGTAAGAATTGGTTATAAAAAAACTGAAAAAAGAAGGGAAACAAGTAGTGAAAGAGAATGATTCAAAAGCAATACTTATATATAATATATATATAATATATATATTCGACTCATCTCGGGACTGCCACAATGATATGCTCCTAACATAATATGATGTCTGAAAAAGTTTTTTTAGGTAGGCAGCTCACTGGGTTTTGAAGTCAATTTACTGGAAAACTAAAAGTGTAAACATTGTTATCATGTATGAACATGTGGACTATCATCTCTATGAGTAGAAGACATCTGCAATTTTATAATGTGACTCAGAATTGAGTTTAAAAACCTGCACTGATAAGAAATTTGATCCCATAGTAGCAATAAATGTGCAAGACATGCAGTATATGAAAACGGAGAGAGCAGAAGTCCAGTAAGTACAGTCACACGTGTTTACCTTGGAGTTCTTCCCTGCGGGGCGGGTGGTGTGAAGCGACTGGCTGTAGGTGCGCTGGACGGCCTGTTCCGGGGTGGAGGGGGATTTATCGGAAGAATGATCGGAGCTCTTTTCCACCATGTTCTCTCCCTCTGGACTCTGGGGCGTTGGGGAGCGCGAGCGTTTACGCAGGACAGGTGAGCAGGCCGGCGAGCTGCGGTTCGAGTTACTGGCAGTGCTACAGAAACAAGACAAATATCCAGTAAAAAACAGATTCTACACATCAAAAGGAATACAAATGTTTGTTGGACGATGGCCGGACAGTTAGCACACGACTTCCAGACACACTGATCTGTGGTGCTCATGTGGGAGATGGTTCAAGTTTTCTTTAAACCAGCAAAAGGCTTAATAAACATACTAATAATAAGTCATGAACTCATTTTAAAAACAACAGAAGTCAACCACCAAACACACATTTTCCCTGCAGGCCACTCATTGGCCTTTCACCTCTGCCCTGTCAGCTTCTAGGAATGTATTCAGACAGACATCTCACAACTCTGACCAAAAACACAGCAGTGGGGGTCACACCAAAACCCGCTGCAGTTCTGCTGGGAATTTCCACATCACTGACATCATCATATTATCTTTAGAAGAAATTATGAATGTAAATTCAAAAGGTGATCAGAGAAACAAGATTGGTCAAAACACAGGAACTAAACATCTGATGATCTTTCTAAAGCACAAAACTGAGAATGTAAAAAAAAAGGAAGGAAGAAAGAAAACATTAAATTAAACAGAGAGCAATAAGAGACCTTTCTCCTTTCTCATATTTTTCTCCTGAGACAAATATAATATCCAACAAGTTCTCAATGTGGGCTTAGATTTTTCAATCAATTCAATCTGCAATCAAAAATCTCAATATGAACTCAAATATATCTCTCTAAATTTTCCAGTACCAAATGAACTGAGTTATAATTTTGTATTGCCTCATTTTATTTCTTCAAAGAGCTTTCAGGAGAAACATCTCAGGCAAAGTTGTTTCTTAAAATAAAGCATAACTGAGAACTCCATTAATTCTTCTAGGCTAATGAAGAGTAACCTCTAGACATTAAAGTCGTCTTCTGGGAAGAACCATCAGAATGATACTCACTGGCTGACCTCAAACTCACAGAATCTCTCAATCAGACTATTTGCTTACAAAGGTCAAGATCATGTTAATAATACAGAAAATGAAAAGCTTTTTTTTCAATCAGAAGGGGAAGCACTTCATCTATCTCTGTCTCAATCTCTCTATGCAGCAATCCTCCATCTTCCTGCTGTCAGCCCTTCATCTGTCCCTCAGAAAGGGCACCAATCTTAATTATTAATGTTCGGTACCTGAGCTAAGAGCTGCCCATCTGGAAAAACAAACACAGTGTGACAAAAGAGAGATAAAGAGAGAGAGAGAGAGAGAGAGAGAGAGACAGAGAGAATACAGCAACTCATAAAACACCTCACAATCTCTCTGGGTTCATATCAACCTAATGCACTTGCGCACTCAGGCAGCCGTTCCCTCCCAGAACACACATCCACGTGTTGTACAAGGTTCTGACGGGGAATAAATCATCGCAGATGAAATCACTTCACAGAAACAGTGGCATCAAATTACCGGTGCATAGATCTACATCTGTCATGCTGTCAATAATCTGTTAGATCAGCTGCTTAAATGTTTTCTTGTACATCATCGGATTTCATATACAAAGTGAGGATGTGAAGCACAGTTCTGATAAATTAACTGCTAAGCTGATTTTAAATTCTGTAATATTTTGTCTAAATAAGTATTCTAAATACTAAAATCAATCATTTTAAATGCCACAAGTGAATTTAGGTATCACAACATTATAATGTACAGTATGAAAACTGACTAAAATGTTAAACCTTAAAAACAACCCACAGAATTAAATATTCAATACTGACTGATAAAACACTGATTTATATATAAAAAAACAAATTTGTGGCAACCCTCTCCTGCCACGTTACACCAGGATTATTATAGTTAACTAAAAACTAGAAACATTCAAAAAATTTTCATCCCAGAAAATAAAGAAAGGGTAACTATAATAAATATTCTATATTATATATACTATATATATAATATCTAATATATATAAATAAACATATTTTAGCAGGTGCAAGGGCGACATTTCTAAGTGCCGTCAGTTTAACTAAACTAAAATAATGTTATAGACATTTAAATAATTATATATACATTAAAATTGAAACAGACAAAACACACACAATTGCTAAAATTTTACTAAAATTAAAATGAAACTCTTAATCCCCTACAGTGATGTAAAGGAATTCATCATTTTATAATTCTCTGGACATTGAATATTCTTTTGTACTCTTCTTCATCTTTTCTTTTCTTATTTTATTATTTTGTATGAAGTATTCCTCTTACAAATCTGAGCTATGTGTGTACCCTTTTTTTGATGGTTTCTTGTTATATTTGTGCTATAATCACAATTCAATAAACATAATTATAAAAAAATACAAATATGTAAATAAAAACTCAAATTCAAAATATTAACAAAAAACTATAATAGTGTCTCAATCATACTAAAATAAAACTGCTACCCACTAGTTGTGCACTACATAGTACATATATTGTGCAAAGTGTGTGAATTATTTTTAAAAAATGTCTACAGTACATACCGCACAGATTCCAATAAGCAGTTAGCTCGTAATCCATTCAAAACATGTCTTCTATAAAAGCTTTGTTCATCATGTCCAGCACCTGATGCTAGTGATAAAAGGTCTTTATCAAACATCCAATAGAAAAAAGCAGTTTTTGTGGGTGGCTGTATGGTTCTCCTCACCTCTCACCTGTCATAGCGGCGCTCATAAGGGACCTAATGACAGGCCACAGAGGTGTATTCACATGTGTATGTGTGAATGCAGTTTTCACATTTGTGCTTAAATGTTGAGACCAAAAAACCAACACGCATGGTCTAAGACATTTTCTCAAACCACCAGTCGGAGGATACGGCTCTCTCACACTAGCCTACATCACAGAGAGCAAAAAGCAGTGATAAACATCTTTCTCACACTCGTTGAAGTGGGGAAAACACTCCTGTGTGATGCAAAAAAAAAATGCTTGCAACATGCAGAAAATGTGATGCATTGCTCTGATCAAATGACGCATATCAGATACTATTCTAAAAACATCCAATTCCAAGAAGAACTGCTTAGATGGGTTTAAAGATGCTGGTAACATCAAAGAAATTACTCAATTAAATATTGCAAGGTGGCAAAAGCATCTGTGATAACTAAAATACTGGAAATTGTCGCTAATGGACATGTCAAGTGCGACTTCCCATCATGCAAATGCAAAAACAATGACTTCCCTTCATGATTTTCATGCAAAAATCACACATAGACAAACCTGGTGGCCATGAGGGGCTACATGAAAGCGTTGGGCTCTGCTTCATTCATTCAGTGCGGCTGCAGTGTGGGGATGGAGTGATGTGACGAGAGAGGAGGAAAAGAGGAGGCGGAGCATATCATCTCTGAGTCCAGCATCCCTGTTTTTTCTAGCAAGCTTTCTCGTTTTCTCGCTTTTCCGCATGGCCATTTCCTCTGCTGTCCTGTTAGTCGCTCGCTATCGTTCTGTCAGGGTCAGCGGGGACAGGAGGACGGTGAGCTGGCGTGAAAAACGGCTCCTGTGTGGCGCAGTGTGGCGGCTGGGGTTGATTTAATATTCATGGCTTTCTTGAATGAAGCCACTCACGTCAGCAGCCTGAACAACAAGCCAGTCTCTGGCTCTCTACCCCTCCCCCTGTCCAATCACACCACTCCCGTCTCTAACTCTTACTTGCTCGCTGACTCTGTCCGCTCCTGTGATGCATATGCCAGCAAATCCTGCACGCATACATTTTGGACTGTATAACTTGTATTGTAACCAATATTACTATTGCATATTGCATATGTGTGAATGATGCCTCAAATCTTCAGTGTTGTTGAAGAGCAATGTGCTATTATTTTTCTTAACAATGAGACTTGTTTTATTAAAAAATATGAATTCCTGTGATAACAAAGCTGAATTATCAGCATCATTACTCCAGTCTTCATTGTCACATGATCCTTCAGAAATCATTTTAATACGCTGATTTGGTGTTCAGTTATTAGGGGCCAAGAACCGAAGGTGCGATGGCAACTATTGTATCCGCTGGTGTTCTTCTTCTTCTCTGGGAGTCTATGGCAGCCCATAGAACCACTTGTGGGAAAGTTATGAAATTTGGCACGCAAATAGAGGACAGTCTCAACATTAACTATAGCAAGTTTGGAGTCTTGAACTCAAAACCTCTAGCACCACTAACTAGTTCAAATTTGCATATATGTTTATGCTAATAACATTTGAACTGTAAGGCACAGAAAGAAAATTAATTTTCCTCAGATTCCTTGGCTCATGCAAAGTTGAATGCACACCAAAATGTAAAAATCGCAAGGTTTAGTTTTTTCACAATTTTTAATAGTTTAAAAACTACTTTTTCAAACTCGTCCTAGACGGTTTGTCTGATTTTCACCAAAACTGGCTCAGATCGTCTTCAGACCACGCTGGCTAGAAGCTATGGAATTCAAGTAGATTAGTCAAACCGTTCTTGAATAATGTGCGAATGAATTTGAGGCTTTATCTGCACAGCACTTTAGCGTATTGAGACCAAACTTGGTGTGTGTTATAAGAACCATGACCTGAGGCTACACGGACAGTTTGGAGGAGATATAAAAAAATGGCTATTTTTGCTTATGTCTTCTGAATGGTTTGGGAAAAAAATGGTTTCTTAAGATTCAGTGCAGCATGCTGAGTTCAACCATACCCAACAATTTCCCATGTCAGTCATTTTGGGCATTGCCCATTTTTAATTTTGCCATAAAATACTATATTTTATAAATGCATTGGCATATCATTACAAAACTCAGTGTGTGTCTTTGGCACCATGCCCTGGCTGATGGTACTCCAAAGGTTTTGGGGCATCACCGCCTTGTGGTTATAATGAGCCTGTAATGAAACTGGTCTCAATATATTCCTTGGGTCATACCGAGAACATAGATACCAATTTTGCCATAGTCGGCCGAACCTACTTTAATGATACTTTTTTGAAACTCCTCCTAGGCCGTTTGTCTGATTTTCACCAAATTCGAGTCAGATCATCTTCAGACTGCTGACAAAAAGTTATGGATTTCATGTCCATAGACAAAACTGTTTCTGTATAGTGCTGCAACAAATTTAAGGCATGATGCCAAAATGACTCTAAATGGCTAAATGGCTGTATCTCTGCAAAGTTTTGACATATTGACACCAAACTGGCCCTTGTCCCAAATGGAACACTTCATGTGCACTTACGGTCTTACGGACTAACAATGGCCGCCGTGTGCGCATCTCCGTTATGTCCACAAGACCGTAGAGTGTCCTATTTGTCATTTTAGCATTCAGAAGGGTCCTCGTGAGTGCCCCCTTTGCGGCCGTTATGCACCCTCGATCCGCACTTCTGCCGAGCCCGCACTGGGGCGAGCTCCGCAGCAGACTTCTACCCGACAGTCAAAGCGGTATTACGTCACGAAAGTCCGGACTCAGAGGAAGACCACGAGGGTTAGTTTTTCCCCCCCCCGGTGTAATTTGGGACAGGGCCACTGTGTGTGCCATTGCCAACTCACACTGACCATGCCACATCAATTTAACAACGGTGCCACCTATTGGTTAAAAGTGATAAACCAGTATTACTAGTGATTATATATATGATTTTTCAGCCATTTTGATTAAATCATCCTCAAATGGCTTTAATCACTCATTGTTGCAGTTGGTCTGATTCTCCATGCCATGCTTAGCTCCTCATTTAGCTTCTGTTGTGCTTGACCTCTTAATTGCTGCTTGCAGCTGTATTTTTCAATTATAACTGGTGCTCAATTATTAATAATGGTTTGACGATATACATGCGAAAATGTTTTTGTATTCATTATATTTGTTGTTTTGTGGAAACCATGATACATTTTTTCAGGATTCTTTGAGATATATAAACAGCATTAATTTGAAATAAAAATCTTTTGCAAAATTTTAAGCAGCACAAACGGTTTTCAACATTGATAATAATAAATGTTTCTTCAGCAAAAATTATTTGTGTTTTCGGTAGGATTTCTGTAGGATCATGTGACACTAAAGACTGGAGTAATGATGCTGAAAATTCAGCTTTGCATCACAGGAATAAATTACATTTCAAAATACAGTAGGGCCTATATTAAAATAGAAAGCAGTTCTTTTAAATAATAAATATTTCTCAATATTACTATTTATTTTTTTACTGTATTTTTGTTCAAATAAATGCAGCCTTGGTGAGACTTATGAACATTAAAAAATCTTAATTATTCTAAAAATGTGATTGGAAGTATACGTATATTAGACCAGAGTCAGATCAAAATCAGAACAGATTAGGTATGATTAGAGGAGAGTCTAATCAGATCAAAAAGGTCTGTTTAAACTGTCATCTGTTCAGTTTAGGGTCTAAAAAAATTGCATCAGATCATGATTCAATTATATTACTCAAATCAGCTCAATGTCAGATGAGATCAAAATTAAATCAGATCAGAATCAGATCAGTTGTATACAACTATAGTACATTAAATTAGGGTCTTATCACAGAGATCAAATTTGGGTCACATCAGATTGTAATTATAATTCAAGAATAATCAGATGATTCACTATCACAACATCACAGAAACATAGAGACAGGAACAAGACAATAAAAATAACAAAAGATCAAATCAAACCATGAATGTGTGAATCAAATCAAACTAGTCTGATCTACACTGAATCAGAGAGAGAGAGAGAGAAAGAGAGAGAGACAGCGCATTTCTGCTTAAAATAGGCCTGTAATCTGCTCAATGCTTTTTAACTGCAGCACTGAGTCTGTGCTACTACAACAAATCACCCCATAGAATTAAACACAAACATAACTGGAACAAACAGCCCATCTTTACTATAATAAAAGCTTTAGAACAAACAGTAGCCCATGTATACTGTGAAAAGCATGCAACATTTTGTATGCATAGAATACCCAGCTCACCTACTACTGTACAATTGCCAACATGTACAGTATACATCAGATCACACTGCTTGGAATGGCGTATCCCACAATGCAATGCACTTGACCTCTATTTTCCATGAGACAACTGAAAACTAGGAACAATCATATAAATTCTTTCTTGTATTTATTGCAAAAGACATCTTTTAAGGTGCTGTATGTAATTTTTTGACTGTACTAAAGCATAAAAATACCTTAACATGTTTGCAGATATTTAGAAAACATGCCAAGTTCACATATTCACTTTTCCGAAAAACAATACTACAGACAGTTATTCTACTTTGAAATGTGCAATCCATGTCAGAATGTCTGTTTTTGTTTTTGTTTTTATGATTCCGCCCACTGCCAGTTTACCCAATTGGGTTCTGACATCCCCGGTTGCCAATTGGTGGAAAACACAGCGTATTTCAGCCATGGAAGCTTTCAAACGAACTGGGTCAGAGATCACAGATTCTACTCGACCTAAAAAGCCTCGGCAACCATTTAAAAAGTCATTACTTACATTGTAAAGCTTGTCACCTTCCATTGTCAATTGTGCTCATTCCTGTTGTGTGTCCTTAATCTGGCAACCCACTTGAACCTCGAGTCTGAGGAAGAGGGGGCGGGGATGAGAGAAACAACTATCTCCAATATTTAGAATTTGGACTGCGGTACCCATTTCAACAGCTAGCTGTCAATATTACATACTGCACTTTTAACTATTGGACAAGTAATGTAGCCACCATCAGATATGTTTATCATCCCATACTACATACACACACAGTAATTTTTTAACAGTATGCAGTCTATACTGTGCAGTATAACGGAAACACTCTAACACACTAGCATTCTTCGACTGTGACAGACTGCACCAACAGGGAGCTGGTCATGTGACCACATCTGCCTTAGGAAGTACATCCTCTTTATACTGTATTCTACAAACAGACGCTATAAATATGAATTATCAAGCAGGATTATTATTTTTTAAAAATCATATAAAAGTAAACAAAATGGCAAGAGAAGTAAATCTGCGATGTGTTTTCATGAGGGACTCATAATTGTATATCAACATGTCTCTTGGATTTCACTGCAGTAAACACACACAGATGGACACAGTGAAAGACCCAATCCAAGGACACACTCTGCAGTGCTCATTTAACAGCGCTGGGAGCACGAGTCCCACCGGAGGACACAGCAGCACACAGATGCTGAGACTGTCCACACTGTTACCGCAGAGCGGCTAATAAGCAGAAATCTGTACAGATACACCAATGAAGGGAAAAACTATTTATAAACCACTTACAAAAAAAAAAAAAAATAGCAAGGTATTCCATGATTTTGTAACATGTATTATTGTAATAGCTTGTCTCTTTTGACATGTACTATTGTAATTCCATGAAATACACTGCAATACAATGAAAATACCATTGTATCTGCTGATTTTTAACATAAGTGCAGGTGTTGAATGTGCATGGCTTCCGGTTTCATCTGCTACCAGTTATTTTAGCTGTATAAGACATCTCATTTTACTGCTCAATATTGCAATCTGGTATTTCTTATCATATTGTTTTAATGCATTGTCATTATCATAAACACATTGGTTTGCAGCACAAATAGTTTAACTGCTTACTGCACTCGTTATTCTTTTAGTTATTACTTACGGCAGCTAATGAATCAGAAGTCTTGCACATTCACAGAAAATACTTCCGCATTGCAAAATAAGATGGACAGAATATGCACCATAGTGTATATTAGAAAACCATGGTATTATTGGTCTAATTTCCATCCACAACTAATGATGTGAGTTTGGGATGGGAATGTTTCTCTGTTTGACCAATGACAGACAGGGGGAGTTTCTGGGAAACCTCAGACTAGAACTAGACACCTTGAGGCCAAGATACAGACCAACATCTTTCCAAGACCAGGCTATTCATTTTGAACTAAATAATGAAAATGCTTTTTACTATTTCTCTCTCTCTCTCTCCTCTTCTTATATATATTTTATACATACAATTAAATATTATTATTAATTTTATTATATCATCAAGTTACAGGTTTGAAACACACAGCACTGCATTACAAATGACAAAAAAGTGTCCAAGACACAGTTCAATGTGAAAAACAATTAAAACTCTTTAATCAAGCAACTGCTTCATAATATAAACATAACATAAACTGGCAAATTTTTAACCGTTTTCCTAATTTTAAAAATTTCATCCCACCAGTAAGCACCTATATCACAAATTGCGCACTACGACATTTTGTTTTGTTCACATGTAGCAGTGCATATATGAAACAAGAAGAAGGAGAAACTGAATTTAGTATCAATACAGAACACTCCAAAAGAATATGAAGATATTATCACATGAAAACTACACTGTCACTTCAAAGATTAATCTGTCCTGAACTCAGAACCCCTAAATAAGCTTCCACTATCCAACACTATCTAAGAGGGCACTGTTACATAACCAATAAAAGTTTAACATTAAAGTCAACCATCTCGGCCTCAGCTGTGTGACTGCCAGTCGCTTGGAGCTATGGAGAATGAATTCAGTCATCAGACCAAGTCGACACTGTACTTGGTTGATGTAAACAAGTGGACGTTAATACGTCATTGCAGATCTCTGACAGCGACAGATTCAGAGCGCATACAGCACAATGCAGGTGTTTAGGATGAGCATGGCAAGTCAAAATTTCTTTCCTGCTACACTAAAATAAGAGGTAAACAGAAACGAGCACAGCACAGAGAGGAGAGGCAGACCATGACAGACCGGTGGAATCTGTCTTTCTATCTTACCAGGCGAGCTTGAAGCCTTTCATTAGTGCAGTACAGGCTGTCCTGATCCCACAGTGTCATCTTCCCATTTCACGGGCCGCCTTTCCCAAGGCATCCCGAGCTGGATGTTAATCCGGGTCGGTTCGGGAGATCCCAAGCACAGGTGATCAGCCTGACTCAGAATGCCTCATTCTGCATGAAAGTGCCGGGCCAGCCATACTTCCACATCCTGTGTGTGAAGCGCTCATGTGCACCTCTCTGAAATGCAGCAGCCTCTCTCTCTCTTTCTGCAGATGAGGGCATGAGCGGCTCTCACTGAGCATGCTCAGATCCTTAAGGCCACTCCCCCCTGCTTCCTTCCAGACTCAAAGAGATTCCTGTCTGGTCTCACTGCTGCTGCTGTGTGTGAGGGACTATGAGGAAGTCGACAGCTGGTCCATTAATCCCTTAATACAGATGGATGGTAAACACTTCGAACAGAGTGTGTGTGTGTGGTGTGTGTGTGTGTGTTGTGTGTGAGGATGAGAGAAATGTATTGTTTGGTGTTTTGTTCTATTCCAGTTTGAGCTGCTATATGCCACACACATACACACTGCTGATATTATGGTAAATATCTAGTCACGTGTATAGGCTAGCAGCGTTTCTCTGATCCCATTGACCCACAGGTCACAGAAACATCCACAAGCTGTCTGAACACATAAACATCTGTTATATTTTGATATGTGTTCGGAAAAAGGGCTGAATTTGTCAGTAAAGAGCAACAGAAGTGTTCAGTGCAGACTCATATTTTGAGGGATGTGACGTTCAGATTTGACTGAGTATAAAAGACAAGACTCTGCTGAGTCAGTCTCCACTCCAGACACTCTTTAATACAGTGACCATGATTTTGCAAAGTAAGAGATGTTCCTGAATTAGCATCCTTATTGGTCCCAGAACAACATTTATATCAACCAATAACATTTTAGGTTTAGAGTTGGGTTTTTGGGTATGAATAGCATTCTAACTTATCATTTCCCTCTTATTTTTGAGGTTAGAAAATTTGTTTCTGTACCAACAAAATCACACAGTCACATATGAACAAAAATACACAAGGAGTACTTAAACTGACAGTGATTTGCAGCATCAGTGTGACCAGAAATAAATTTCAATGAGAGTTAGTGATTTGAGGTAACATGAGGGATAGCAATTGTTGGCGATGTAACAAAATCTATGCAAATACATAGTTATTCACTGCAGAAACTACCATTGGAAGTGCAGGCAGTAAAGCGTGTGATTGTCACCCAGTAACAAAAAACAGGACACAGACTTTCACTGATTTAATCACTGTCAGTGTGAACACACCTACACAGAAAAAACAAGGTGTAGAAACAATTTTCATTCAGAAATTACAAGTAAATTTCACTGCATTGAAAGATAAACAAAGAGACACTTTTTGGGGTTTTTGAAGAGACTAGAATGAGGACACCCCTGAAAGTTTGACTACTATTTCCGACTAAAATGACCAGCACGCATGCACATTTACAAAGATTCCAAACACATCTATTAAACCTCAAAAATGGCCATATAATTCCCATTTTCCAATCCTGCAGAGGATTCTGATTGGTAGAGGATTGGACAATCAGAATGAGTCCCTGTAAAAGCATTAGCCAATCAGAGTGAGTGCATGTCATTGTGGTGCTGAATGGACAGCTCCATCACAGGCTCTGAATGTGAACCCAACACACCGCATGCCGTCTAAAACTATTTTATCTGGAAATAAAATGTTTGAGTATAGTTTTGTGAAGACAAAATTTGACAAAATAAAAATGGACAATGTTCACTCCACCTTGGGATTAAATTATATAATGTGGCACAAACTATATCCTTTGATCTGATGAGTGATATTACTTGTCCCAAAGGCAGTTGATGTCCAAGTAAGGAATATGTTAAAATATGGAAAAATCATTGTAAATTATATTGTTTCATCAGCAGTGCTTCTAGAATTTCCCAGCACCCAGTGGAGGTCAGTGCTGATGTGAAATATCAGCATTACACATGTAATCGGTTGCGTCATCGGTTGCTCATGTTCCTTTGCCCTTGCTGGGTCTCTGGCGGTCTGAGTGGGGAAGCGCAGATGAGGATCTCTGGCTCCTGACAAACCAGGCCATTGGAGGCTGGAGTTTATTTCTGTGGGTCCAGTCCTGCTATGTTTACCCTCGCGGCCCAACGGCCTACGACAGCTGCCACATAGCCCCACCCTCTCGGCATCACTGATCTCACTGCCACATGGAGGCTGACAGGAGCCAGCCAATGAGAAGTGAGCATGAGGAGTCAGGTGATGAGGTGACTGTCAGGCTCGGTTAGTGAGGGTACTGGAGAAGTGAAGTGAGGCAGCTAATCCCTGCGTGCACACACACACACACACACACACACACACACACACACAGAGAAACAAACCCAAGCACTGCACACAACCCTGACTAGCAAAAACAACACAGATTATTATGCCACTGAAAAGAGCACAGAGGGTTAGAAGATATTATTTTTTATTTTTTTTAAACAGAGAGGCAATTCCTGATATAATGCCAATATGAGAGCAAAATTATTAAAATGTGTGTGTGTGTCAAGTCGTCAAGTCACCTTTATTTATATAGCGCTTTTAACAATACAGATTGTGTCAAAGCAACTTTACAGTATTAAATAGGAAAATAGTTTGTCAATAATGCAAAAGGACAATAGTAAACACTCGATTTTCAGTTAAAGGCAGTTCATCATTGAATTCATTGATGTCATCATCCAGCTCAGTTCAGTTTAAATAGTATCTGTGCAATCAAGTCGACGATATCGCTGGATATTAAGTGTGTGTGTGCAGAAAGCTGCACAGATGTGTACAGATTTACAGATATGTAGAACTTTAGTAATGAATTGTGCTCAAAATCCATGGAATCTGTGGAATTCAGTGCAGATTCCATGCAGATACTCATACCTCACAGATTACTGAAAAGATGACTTACGATGCAAAGACTAAGGTCTCTGGTGTTTTACTGAGATTAATACAGCAGCACTGGTGAATCAAACAACAAGAAAGAGAACTCAATCAGTCGCTCATGACCTACTTTCACTGGCTTCATGCGGCCCACTCTTCCTGACAAAGAACCCAAAGGACTCTGAGAGTTAGTTTAATCGGCAAGTAAAATGACTCAGTGCCCACAGACAGATGTCCAGAGAGGACTCAGTTTACGTATGGCAGAGGAAAGAGTCAGTTTAACAGTAAGTCAGAAGTGCACATGAGCTTACTATGAGAGACGGGACTCTGTTTACAGCTCAGTGGAAAAGAAAGAGCAACAGAGAGAGAGAGAGAGAGAGAGCAGTATCTGATTGGGGTGTTAGATAACATCAGTCTACAGTTATCTGATGAATCATCAGCTCTGGTAACAGGACACTGCTGCTGCAGGTTTCTGTCTAATCTCAGATGAAAGATGGCCTGCACATCTTTCACAGGGATTTGGTCAATTAAATAAGAACACAAGAACAAATGAGGCAACCAGGGCACATTGAGCAGCCTGAGAAATGATTACAGGAACAATGTCCAGCAATAATGTGCTTCCACATCCTATAACTATTTTGATGGCCACTATCTTGATGGATAGGAAGATCAATCTCAAACTCAATACTGAACAAATCTAAACTTCTTGATCTACTGTAAGTGTTCATATACAGAATGTACAGTGGCACCTTCAAATATTTGATGCAAATGATGCCAACTGCTGGGTCGCAAGACTGTTCTGAGTGGGTTGCGGAGTGTACAGTCAAAGAAACAACATCAACAACAAAAAACGTCATTCTAAATGTTTTTCTTATGCAAGACTTTTATTTTGAAAGACATGCGTGAAAGCTGTTGCTGTTGAGTGGTTATAAAACGTATAAAGGAAAGGCTGCACTAAATGCAACCTCAGTTCTTTAATTTTTTTTAATTTAGGTTTTAATAAAAGTTTATGCATAATAAAATTTTTGTCTCTCATTTACTGCAATTACATGTATTATATCAGCCTCATATTGGCCAATCGGCCATTAAAAATCTCATATCGACCACTATTTAAAACCAAAGTTAACAGTCTGGTTTCTACAACTTTCACTTAGGAGCAAAAATCTGCCTTTAAAATTTAAAGAAATAAAATGTGAAATTTATCGTGATAAGTATCAATATCAACTGATTTGAACACATTTTATCGTGATTTGTATTTTTTTTTGGCCATATCGCCTGCAAATGTGGCACAGAAGTGCTTCTGTAGTGACATTTAGGTGTCTTTACACAGACTGCTTAACGCTGCTTAGAGGTGGCATAAATGCATTTACACAGCAGTTAAAACTGTATACTAGAGGGTCAGAACAGGCATCATTTAGACTGGCTTTAATGCAGTATTGCGTCTTCACACTAAATTTTGAGCAGACACTGAGAAGCCTTAACTGGGCTGTGTGAAGATGACTCATGACATTCAGACATTTTAAAAGTATGGCATCCATATACTTTTTTATGGCCACGGTATCTGTAAGCTACATGGAAATATGAAATGTTAAATATAGCAAGAAGTTTTTTTTAAGGGGGAGAAAGCAGTGAATAATGTATGCTTCCTGTTATAGGCTCGCTGCACTTTTCTTTTGCAGCATAAGCATCTCCTAATAAACAATAGCAAAAAGGGCAACTCAGAATGTTGCTGATCATGTCAAAACAAAAACCCTGTCCAATGTACAAGGTCTGATCTCACCTTAAATACACAGAGGAATAGAGAGTGAGGCAGGCAGAGTGATTTCCTTGTTAATAAGTCTGCCTTAAACGACTGCTAATTAAAGAACAGGAACACTAGTGCACGCACACATATGCACACACACGCATCTGTGTTCAAAGCTTTGTGCCTGAAGAGAAACAGATCTAGTTAGTCTAGTTACTGTGACAGGGACACAGTGACCCTGAGCTCATGTTGACCAGAAAAACATTACATGACTCTGTCACTCTCTCATCCTCTCACTCAATTGTGTGTGTGTGTGTGTGTGTGTGACATTCATTCTGTATAGCATGTTAAATGGATAGTTCACCCATTAAAATGAACATTCCGTCTTCATTGTATCAATCTCATGTCATTCCAAACCTGTATGGCTTTCTTTCTTCTTTAGAACACAAAAACAGAATTTCTGAAGAATATCCTTGCTGCTCTTTTCCATATAATGAAAGTGAAGAGGACAGGGGCTGTTAAGCTCCAAAATGCAAAAAAAGCACCATAAAACAACTTAAAAGCAGTCCATATGAATTGTGCATTATATCCCAAGTTCAATTCTCTGAAAAGTTCACATGATTTCCATGAAATAAGAATTTATGAGATAATAAAACAGTTCTTCTGTACTGTAACTGTACACTGTAACTGCATGGAAGAAGGCGTTCAGTACATTATGCTAAATTTCTCTTTTTGTGTTGCTCAGAAGACAAAAAGTCATAAAGGTTTGGAATGACAATAGTGAGAAAATAATGAAAGATATTCATTTTGGGGTGAACTACTGAAACCTCATATGATACTGAAACCTTTTAAATTGTCTAAACTACACACAGTAAGTCACACAGTAAAGGACAGTGACGGCAACACTGAAGTCATAAGTTCAATATCTTATAATGCACATTGTTATGCATTATATTTTTCCATAAGTCTAACTACACCTTTAATCTGTTAACTAAACACATTTGATCACAGGATTGCAATGCATACATTTAAAAGGCATAACCGAGAGTCAGTATGTATTACAATTATTTGCAATAATGCAAAACAGTGTGTATTAAAAGGCATTATAGATGCAAATAATGCACAAATATGTGACTTTCGGTTCAAAGCTGCTGAAGAACAAATTATTATAACACAAACATGGCTCATATGTATCAATACATTGATTAATCAGGAGTTTTATTCAACTTTCAATCCACTTGAAGTCTCTACTGTGAAAGATTGAAGCGTAATTCAATAGATCACAGGAAACTGTATCTGCTACAGTAATTCAGGCTGGATCAACTGACCATGAATTTCTGCCTGCCAATTACAGTCTGTACACAACACCATTCAAGAGCCATTTTAGAGGCAAAAACACAAAAAGTACTCACGGATCCCGGCGAAAATGCAGTCTTTTCCTGAGCGTGGACACCCGTGGGTGACAGCCCATTTTGACGGGTGAGGTGCATGATAAAATCCTGCTCTGAACCATGATGCTCTAAACTCATGTGGACCTGCACACGGTTCACACAATAGCGGGATGAGGACTCCTCTTTACTAAACTCACTTCACCCCCTCCTCTCCTCTCTCTCGTTCCCTCTCTCTCTCTTTTTCTCTGTGCGGGCCGTGTCTTGTCCTGCGGTGACCTAGATCCTGCGTTTTCTCAGTTTGTGTGCTGTGGATCAGTACAGCTTGTTTTCTCACCTGAAGAGTGGTAGCAGTCAGACCACCAGCAGAGACACTAATATGACCATCAGAGTCTCAGAGACACGCGAGAGATTGCACACTACTGGCCAAAATTCAAAACCAGAGAGAGACAGATGTGATAAGGCGAGTATGTTTTGGTTGTTGATTCGGCTGAACCTGAATCAAATTGGCAAGTAGGATGCCAAGTAGGATTTGTAATTTAAATTTAAAGGGGTCATATGATGTTGCTAAAAATAACATTATTTTGTGTATTTGGTGTAATGTTTTTATGCGGTTTAAGGTTCAAAAAACACATTATTTTCCACATACTGTACATTATTGTTTCTTCTCTATGCCCCGCCTTTCTGAAACGCGTCGATTTTTACAAAGCTCATCGGTCTGAAAAGCGAGGGGTGCTGTGATTGGCCAGCTATCCAGTGCATTATGATTGGCCGAACACCTCAAGCGTGTGACGGAAATGTTACGTATCTTACCATACTGTGATGCAGTGTCCCAGCCGGAGCGACGAGACAAAAAACATGAAAACCCATTATAAACGAGGCATTCGTTGCATCCAGTGGGGACATAATTACAGATTATAATGACTTATACTGTCTTTTTACGCGTTGCGTTGCATCGCGCCGTGTAAACATAAAACCATGTCTGCATTTGTGATCGGAGAAATGACAAACAACAAGCCCTACTCTACACTGCCCAAAACTCATGTTTGAATCATCAGTGCAAGTTCTTTAAATATAAAAAAACGTACTTAAAGTCTTTGAGTCAGAACAGCCGGCATAGTAGTCTACTCTACCAGGATCAGGAAACGGTCCTCCATAAATGTGCTGCACACATCTGAATATTAGGGTTGAAGTGTTCGGAACAGTGTTGTGAATACAACTTAACCACTGATTTCTAGTCGGTCCTCTTTTTGAAGGACAAACAAAGTAGTTTCGCTTTCACAAAAAAAAAGCGTCACACACCGCGGCCTTGAGTGAGCAGAGGCCAGGGGCTAGAGGGAGGAACGGCCTGCGGGCTTGAGTGAGCGGCGGCCGGCTGGCTTGCGGCAACCAAATGTGACGACCCCAGGCTGGACTCTGCTTCGTCCACGGTGAAAGCCGTTCCGGCGATCGACAGCGCAAAGTTGTATTTCCTCAGCGACCATCACGGATCAGCTCCAGTCATGACAAAGCAGATATCGTCCTCTTCTGAATGGCCAAACAAAGTAGTTTCGCTTTCACAAAAGAAACACACAGCGTCTCCACGACATGACAGCGGCAACAATACTACAGCGAGAACAAAAGTTATGCCTTCTTTCTTTGCGTGAAGATGTGGGAAGAGTTGCATAACGCCGCCCAAATAGTGACGTAGATATGTGGGGCGTGTTAGAACGAGCGTTTTAGGTAGGCGTGGCTGACTCTTAAAGTTTATAAAGAATTCTCTGGATTGAGGGGGGGGGGGGGGGGGGGGGGGGGGGGGGACCTTAGTCTTTGCAACTGATACAGATCTTTTTATGCACCAAGAGCTTGTATTACTCCAAAGGGAAAGGAAAAATTGAAATCGCATCATATGGCCCCTTTAAGGATGTAGGACATTAAGCAGTCGTGTAATTTTCATAATCATAATAATCCAGGTTTCCTATGGAGGAGGACTAGGGCCAAGCAATAATAAAAAAAATAAAACCATCTCGAGATTAAAGTCATTATAATATGATATGTGATATGTGATGAAAAAAGGAAGAAGAGCGAGCTCGGCAAAAGGCAGATTCAAACTCTGGTCGATCACATATGCTACATCCACGAGCATTACTCTACGACCTACTCCACTGCAGACGCTGACTAACACTGTCCAACGAGATAAAATGAACATGACACGAGTGTGTTTATTCTCAGCATTTTATTTAGACTTTTTTCTCGAAATTTAATTATATAATTCTCAACATTTTATTTCAAAATTTTTCTTGAAATTTAACGAGTTTAATCTCGTATTATAATGACTTTAATCTCTAGATGGTTTTATAAATATTTTTTTTTATTATAGCTTGGCCCTAATTCTCTTCCGCAGTTTCCATACCTTTTGACTAATGAATTTCTTTTGCAATTTTTTACTTTTTTTTTCTCTTCTTCTTTTCTGATTAATGGGGAAAAAAACATATTGTATACAGATTGCACATAAAAACTTCAAGGTGATGAAAAATTAGACTAATAAACTAGCAAAAAAAAAATATATACTTTTTTGCGCAAAGAAAACAAAAATAACGACTTTATTCCACATTTTCATCTGTACTTTGGACGTGCGTTCACGACAGTACCATGACGCGAGCATGTGGCGGCGCCGGCGCTGACCCAGATCCGGCATGATGACGTCATTACGCTCGATCTGGGTCAGTGCCGCCACACACTCGCGTACTGGCGACATGGTACTGTCGTGAACACGCGTCCAAAGTGACGCAGTAGAGATGAAAATGTGGAATAAAGTAGTTATTTTTGTTTTCTTTGCACAAAAATGTATTCTCGTAATTTCGTAACTTTACAGTTGAACCACTGATGTCACACGGACTACTTTGTCGAACATCTTGGTACTTTTCTGGACCTTGAACGTGGTAGTTACCTTGCTGTCTATGAGATGGTCAGAGAGCCCTCAGATTTCATCAAAAATCTCTTAAATTGTGTTCCGAAGATGAACGAAGGTCTTACGGGTTTGGAACAACACACGGATGAGTAATTAATGACAGGAATTTCATTTTTGGGTGAACTAACCATTTAAAATACTTATATTTCATGACCCGGCCTGGAAATCACAAATTCCCTATTTCTGGAATTCAGATATTTCTGATACACATACTGGGGAATTTCCAGAAACATTTGACGAAATTACTGTAAATAATTAACATCTTAAATGTATTATCTATGGAAATGTGTGTTTACTTCACATATATTTTATTACATTAATTATTATTAATTTATAAATTATATTAAAATATTAAACATTTTTACTAAATTAATTGTATTACATTAATTATATAACAAAATCATTTAAAAAATATTTCAACATTTATTTTTTTATAGGTAGGCCTACTGAAAACCGTTTGACCAACTGAAATTCAAGTAATCTTAAATTTTGTATTTATTGATGTTAAAGGGATAGTTCCCCCAAAAATGAAAATGAACTGTTTTGGTTACCACTGACTTCCACTGTGTAAAAAATACTAAGACATTTCTCAAATGATCTTATTTCATCTTATTTCATGATCTTATTAAATTTTTTTTTTTTTTTAATTAAAAAATACAGGTTTGAATAGACATCAGTGTGAGTAAACAATTCTAATTTTTTGGTAAACTATCCCTTTAATTGTTTTAACAGCACTGACAGTTTTATAGTTCAGTTCCAAAATAATGTATATTCCATGAAAAAACAGGTATAATTAGTCTAAATTAAGGACAAAATTCATGTTTTTTTCTTTCCATAAAACATTTGCAAATTCAAATTCCAATTCAACATCCTGTGAGATCTGGCCAATTCGATTCAAATTCACACTGGCGAACTAAAAGGGAGCCTGTAATGTATATGTATGTGTGTAAATGAGAGTTGAGTACTTCGCTGTGATCAATTCAGCCTAATGGGACACAAACAGGCTGAACATTCCTCACCTTTAATGAGCATTAGCTGCTTTTACGTCACAACACAAAACTGATTTAAAAATAAGCTGAAATCAGGTTGCTGAGTGCACAAAAATGAGCTGCTGGCAACTGCGTGCATACTGACTTTAACAAACTGACTTTAGCAGGTGTAGAGATGCACACACACTCGTGTACAGACTCACACACACACATGACCTCTTTTCAGACAAACGCATAGTAAATAATGCTCATGAACTTTAATAGCAACAAACACAAAATTAATCAATGTACAAACAGTGATGTTCACAAGACATGTTTCATAAAAAAAAAAAAATCCACTTTTTTTTTTTTTTTTTGCAGAAACAGTGTGTTCGAAGAGGTCCAATAAAAGCACCAATGAACAAGCGCCTGAAGCCTGGAGATGAAAAAAATGTTCATATGATATTCCAGCTGAGGATCGGCGTGTTCTCTGGCCAGCTGGGCTCAACAAGAACATTTGAGCACAGCTAAAAATCTAAGCTTTAACCACAAAACTTGCTTCGCTGATTCAAAATGTGTAGCACCTGGTTCAGTTCATGATATTTCTGAGATGAAAATATAGTCTCAGAAGACGCAATGGGCTGTTCTGCAGCCCTGCCATGGGAAAGTGAAACATGCAAGAGTTGTTTTTGAGATGGCACAATACAGACGGTGAGATCTGTGGTCAGACTCAAAACCAGACAACAGATGCAGAACTTGACACAGAAAGAAGAACAACTTCATAAGCAAAACATGAACAACCAAAAACAGATACTTCTCAACCACACTGAGACTAAAACCAGCTGCCTACAGGAAGTTCATATCATGTCAGCCTTTTCAGCGTCTGCCATTATACGACAAAGACTGACAAGAGAAAAAGTAACAAAGGATGGAATCCCAATTCGCACTATTCGTTATATAAAATACACAAGCATATTTCCACATCAGAGTAAAAAATAAAAAAGCAAGTTGTGAGAAAAAGTTTAAAGTAAAAATAAAACAGCATTACTTTAAAGTCACAATAATGAGATTCAATTGTAAGACAAAGTCGCCAGTGTTGGGGGTAACGCGTGTTGATGTAACACAATACGCGAGTTACGTAATCAGATTACTTTTTTCAAATAACTAGTAAAGTAATGCATTACTTTTTAATTTACAAGAGAATATCTGAGTTACTTTTTCAAATAAGTAAAACAAATTACTTTTTTTCCCAATTTATTGACTGACAGCTCTCCTGTCCCCATGTTGAGAGAAATCAGAAGATGTTACTGTAGTTCAAAATAAATATGAATATGCATTAATTCATCTCACAAAAAAAAAACACAGATTCAGTATTCCTCAAAATGAATAAAAATAATGCAACTCAGAATATGACACAAACCTGCAATAATTAAATGTTAAACAACACAAATATCCTTTATGCATTTAATCCCATTCTATTTGCTTCTGACCTTCGATGATCCAGTTCAACCGTACTAATAAGCACAAATTACTCTAGACAAACATTTGTGTGTCTTTGTTTATTGCTGAAGTGTGTTGAAATTTCTTCTTCTGCATTCTACTGTACGGACGTAAATGTACTTTCCCTTCAGCCTGAGGCTTATTCATTTCACTTTTGGTGTGAAAAGGTTTTTATATTTGCCAAAAATAGAACTTTTTTATTTTTAAAAACAAACAAGCAAGCCCTGTCCAGATTTAAAAAGTAATGCAAAAGTAACGTAACGCATTACTTTCCATAAAAAGTAACTAAGTAACGTAATTAGTTACTTTTTTATGGAGTAACGCAATATTGTAATCATTACTTTTAAAAGTAACTTTCCCCAACACTGAAAGTCGCATTGTAAGAGAAAACAAAGAGAAAATTCAAATAACTATGAAATAATTTCTCATTAAAATAATGAGAAAATTATGAGGTACAAAGTTGCATTGTATAAATTAAAGTCACAGTTGATAGTTGCAATGGACCCTTTTCATAGACTGTAATGACGCAAAAGCTCACCCAACTATGATATCTTCCACTTCTGAGAACCATGGAAATGTGAAAAGGGTCCATCATGAGAAATAAGGCAGCATATAAGAAGTAACGTCAGAATAACTTTTTAGGTTTCTTGTTTTTGAAACAGGCTATCATACAAAGTACATTTTCAGTATACTGAAAATAGCATATAAAAAGTTTGCAGATGACTTTTTTTTTTTAGATTTCATATCTATGCTAATATGGCTCACAGCCACTTGTGATAAGATATATCACATACGATACACATGTTCACAAGCTAATAGTTATAAGCATACGAATTGGGTTCAGCCAGATTGTGAGCTGACCAACAACTGACCCGTTGGACACATAAGGAAACTACGGTGAGAGCGGCATAATGCATAAATATTAGACGAGTGGGATAAATGCCTAAATTCCAAATACTTTAACAAGTAAAACCTACAGACAATGAATGACATGCAAAGCAGCCCAGAGTGTGTACCTCTCGTCGCGGGTGTTGGGGCTCAAGTAGCGTGTGGACTCTTCCTCATGGCTGCTCTGCAGGCTGCTCTGCTGACTGCTGTAACACAGAGCGTCACATTACAATCACAACACAAGAAACACACACACACACACACACACACACCAGATACTGAGAATGAGACAACAGAAGGTGAGTTTGGACACACAGTGATGTCTTTTAATTACAATAACAAAAAATGCTCAAACAAGACATACAAGATCAAGACACAATGTGCACATAGTTTGATGTTTATTTTAAGGATATGTTTAGTCTTTTCCACTAGAGGACAGCAGAGTGTCCTATTTGACAAGAGTGTTATAAACTCAAACAACACAACAATACACACATTTAACCAGTAAACCTTGGCATGATTATCAAGTGCAATGTACAGTGTGCAAAGTACACTTAAGAAAAGAAATGACAGAAAAACATCCTGTGCATTTGACCACAAAAGTGGTTCCCTGGGTTCTTTCATGCTGCATGAAAAGGAAGCAGGTGAGAAAACAACCTAACAGATCAACATAACAGAGCCCTACACTGGTAACCACTGGTGTGTAGCGAATTAGCTCATGGGGAAATATGAATAATTAACCATAACTAGTTATGATTAACTATTCATATTTTAGATCCGCTGTAGATATTTAGCTGACCACTCAGGGTCAACTGTCTTGTCAATTCTAAGAATGTTAATTTCCTGGTTAAGGGAAACAACTTTCTTACTGTACAATACTACACAGAGCTTGTAGCATAAATCTGCATGATTATTGACCCGGTTATGAGTAAACAATGAACACGTCAAGTGTGATAAAAGTAAGGTTTTTATTAACTACATAAACACTTAAACTATTCTAACATACTACATAAACACATTAAACTGGTCTAAAACACTACCAACAACACACACACACACACATACAGTGGGTATAGGAAAGGGTTAAAGTTAAACTCAGCATAGAAAGAGGCATAAAGAATGGGTTTTATGGAACACTTTGCATGTATATTCAACAGATCAAAGCCTTCAGGGATAAGTCAGATTCTGAGTTCAAACACACCTATGTAAAAAGGTGCAAATGATACCTAATGTATCAATTAATAAGAATAAGTTTGATACTTAGCGAGTCTCGGCGGTCTGAAAAAGATTCCTGATGCAAATCTTAAAGCTACCCGTAGATCTTTGCTGAATTCGGGTAGATCGGAAGAGCACACGTTTGAGTCAGTGTAATGATGAAGGGAACAGGACTAGGCCGAAGAGAGGGGGCCCTGGCCACAGAGGCTTTTGGTTCTGAAGCGTTTCCCAAATCTTCTAGCTATGAACAGAATCACCGACTGGGCGGGTCACATGGAGTGTGGCCTTTTAAAGCCTGCAGAGATTCACGCCTCTCAAGATGGGTTCGTCCAATGAGGAAGGCTGAAATCCCAAGCGGGAGGTTGGAAATACTGGGGATTTTTATGACTCTTTGTCTGTAAGCATGGTATTTTGCATAAGTAATTCGCTTGGGTGTTGAGGCACAAATTAGTAAAGATCCTTAGAACATCAATATGTTGCATAGGTATCAGCATATCATATACACACTTGTTTCGATCATAAGAAAGCGAATTCATAGATAATAGACATGAAATAGGTGAGGTTATATTAACTAGTGGTCTATGATAACATGAATAAAACAGCATACACTACAACAGACAATATACAAGACAGTAATGGTATACACAATGACCAAAGGATATGGGTATTCAATCAAAGAAAGGTTTTCCTATGAATTAATTAGAGAACAGTCCATTTCTCTGGGCATTGTGTGTCTTTCTCATGAGTAAAATGAGGGAGTTTCTCCCCTACATTCCTTTTAGGCCATAAAACCAGTGATATCATGATTAGTTGTCATGGTGACCAAGGTTGGGGGATGGTGTTCAAGCGAAGCCCTGACATCCAGTCTATTGAATGAGGGGACTGACGATTTGTTAATCTAATGAATAAATGATTTGTTAAATCAAATAAAAATTAGTGTGTCAGATTGGTCGAGACGCTACATATTTCCCCCCTTTCGAGCGTTGTTGTCCGTAGAATAGACAACAACGAGCGATGTCAAGGTGCAGAACAATCGAACACACACCTGGCACTCACGGCTGGGAGCCAGTGGTGGTTTTTGGCTGTTGGTGCCGTGTTGGATGCTGTCTGGTGGTGTGCTGTGGTGATGCAGGCTGTAGCAAGGTGTGGGTCCTCAAACTTATGCAGCAGGTGTCGAGGCTGTGACACCTGTCATCCTGAAGTGAGTTAGTCCGGGTAGGATGTTTTTTTGTTGATGTTGTTAGCCAGTAGGCTATCTGTGGTACCCACGATGTGGAACAGCCGGGTTAGACTCTCACTGGTGAGAATGCAGGTGGTTCCAGGGATTGCAGGTAATTGTTATGGAGATTTTGTAGTGTGCAGAGAGTTTCAGACTGACCTAGTGATGATGGCAGGAGAGCAGCAGGTGGTTGTTAGCTCTCTGTTCTGCCCGAACGTCACTAGAAATCTGATGTTTGCGGTGTCGCTTGGCTCTTGTGGCGGCACCGACTTGAGCTTGCCTGAGTCGTGTTGGTAGAGCTTTCGCCGTTGGGCATGTGGGCCCGCTGCTCAATCCAACGTTGTCTGGCTGCTTCTAGGGGTGTCGACCGGTTTCAAGGGATGCTCCTCCCTTGGAGGGGCCTGATGCTGTGTTGCAGCAGGCAAGGAGTCAGAGGTTTGTCCTTCTCAGTACTCCTTAGTTGAGTTTTGTTCAAGGAGCTCTTTTGCGAGTGTCAGCAGCTCCTGTAACCCAGAAGTAGGCGTGTCCAGCTGTCCTTGTGTAGCCTCCGTTCAGCACCCGTGTGGAGGAGGATGTTGTGGTGGACTGCTGTTGGACATACCGTGGTGTTTGCAGGATGAGGACGCCTTTTCCCAGTGGTTGGTCTGGAACCTGGGTCCGTTGCCATGGTGATGGCTCCATCCTCTTCTGGCTAGGGGCTTTCTGTAGAAGGGTTTTGCATTGTGGCAATGATGGGTGCCTTCTGGTGCCCGCTTTGGATTCTGAGTTGTGAATTTCAGAATCAGTGGGGTTTGACAAACACATTTAGTGGAGGCCTTGTGCTTGTTAAAGGCGTTCTGTGTCAGGTTACACAGCTGTTGATTAGGCATTGTGCGGCAGGCCCTAATGCCTAGATGACTTCTTGCAGCTGGTGTCCTCCGCCATCCCAGGGTAATTGTGAGCTTTGGAGTAAGTTTGTCAAAGTCTGTGGTAGTAAGCATGGGGAGTTTCACGCCGGCCCTGCTTGGTGTCTGGGGCAGCGATCAGTCCGTGTTCAGACTCTGGGTCTGAGAGTATTTAGTTTGCCAGATGTGTTGTCTCTGGCCAGCTCGTTGGGGTCGGTGGGGTCACACGGTGTGTGTGTCTGCAGTGATACTCTGGAAAGGTTCTTGCCCCACCCCCTTGTGGCTGCTGGTTGGTGATGTGTGAAACGTGGCTCTCGCCCCCCCCTCGCCGGTTCAAACTCTTGGCTGAGGGGGTGTGCCTGCTGGCCAGGGGAAGTTCTGTTACGTGTTTTCCCTATCTGTTCGCCTTGTGGTCTGCAAGCATATTTCAGTTCATTTGTGACACTGAATTCACCTCGTTGCGTTGCTTCGGTTCGCCTGAAAATTTTTTTTTTTTTTGTTGCAGCTGCAGAGGTTTTCAGGGAGCTGACTTGTGAAGTATCAAGCAGAAGGCTTCGGCTCCCTTTCCCCCCTTTCGCAGCTATGCACAGGCGTGGAGGGCTTGCACTGATGGCGACCGATATTCAGCCGGCTGTCTCTTGCTTAAGTCTATGCGCAGTCGGTAGGACTGTTTAAATTCTTTCTGAACCAAGTAAAGCTCCTTTCTAATTGCTGAGTCAGAGTTTGGACCTCAGCTCTGTCTGTATGCAGGTGGCCTTGTAAGGCCTAAGATGTGGTGTCTTTCTCATTTAGTTCCACATATGTTGTTTTAAGAGTGACTTTGTGTGAAACAGTTCTCTTTTCAAGTCCTGTGTGATGGCTTTTTCCAGCGGCCCTTGGTGTCTAGCAGCTGTTAGAGCCTCCTTAAGACTGGTGATTTCCTTCTGTTGCACCATTCTGTGAGGTTCTTTGCATCCGTTCTGTGCTTTCTCTCGTTGAGCAGGTGTCAGTTCTCTGCAGAATTCTGTGACTTGCAGTTTCAGCTCATATACCTCCTGTCTGAGGCCCTTGAGGGTGTGGGCCGAGGAGAGGATGATGCTGTTCAAATGTTCGCTTATGTCACAGTCTCGCTGTTCCTTCCTTTGCCATTGCAGGTCGTTGGCTGCATTGAGCTGAAGGATGTACATTACAGTACTCTACTTGGTTTCCAGGTGGTCCTGGTGAGCTGACAGGGCTGGATGTCTTTGGAATGTCTGCGACATACTGGCACACTTTTGGGAACACCAGAGAGAGAGAGACACAAGGCAAATGCAGGTACGTACAGAGGTGTTAAACTATCTCTAAGGGGAACGGCTGTGTAGGCCGTGTAAGGTATGACTAGCTGGTGGGAGGCAGCTAGTGAGGTAGGGTGCTATGTTTTTGTGTTCGTGAACACAAAGGAAGAGTTTGAGTAACTTTGTTGAGGGGCCGTAAGCAGGGGTCAGCTGATGACCGGGCTATACTAATGATGGTTCACGGGTTTGGTCACTATGGCGAAACTGAAAATCAAATAAGGAACTCAAAAAAAAGGAAACATTTTTACCTATTTTAGTTTTTTCCTAAGAGATATGGCTAAGCAGGTTTCAATTGTGTGTGATGCTGCAATAGACTTCATAACCCTAGGGTTAGGCTGTTAGCTAAACTAGCAGGGACCCACCAAATACCTCGTCAAAAGAAAAAGAAACAGTGGGAATTGTTTCTAGTTTTATGTTAGCCTACATTGTGTTGCAATGGTAGCTGCCCTTCAACGTATTAGGCCTGGCACTGAGGCGTGAGGAGAAGTAGAGAGGAAACAGGGATTATGCTACTAATAAACTGTATAACTCGCTAAGGAAACAACATTTGCTCGAACTACTGTAATCCTATCCAAAAACGACGATGGTGAGGGTGAAATAACTAAAATAAGGTAAAAGCAAAAAAACAAACACCAAACAAAAAAAGTAAAAAAAAACAAACAAAAGGGGTCCTAATAGATGTAGGAAATTAAAAGGGAAAGTAAATAAAAAAAATAAAAATAAAAAATAAAAATGGAATAAAATAAAAAATAAATAAAAATTTGATTTAATTAAATCTCAAATTTAATACAAATCAATTTCGCTGAATTGGTACATTTGTGCTAAACAAATGTAAATAAATGCAATTAAAAAAAAATTAAAAAAAGGTAGAATAAAGTAAAAAAAAAAAAAAACACAAGTAAAACCCCCAGTATGTGGGTGGGTCCCCACAGGGACCTGGAGGGCATCCAAGGAAAGTGCCCAGGAGTGCGGAGATAGAGAGGGAGAGAGAGAGGGAGAGCGAGGTGTGGTTAGAAAGTTACACTTTACACGCCTATCTAGTGTTAGTCATATGCTAACAGCTAGCAGTTGAAGTAAAAGGGCTTAGCTTAAGAGTTAGCGTCAGTTACACGCAATTCTTTGTTTACACAAAGGTCTGTGAAGTTGGTGCTGTTGTCAGATTAACCAGAAGAGTCTGCTCACACTTCCGGGGTCACGTGTGGCTAGGAGACCAATGCAAGCTCACAACAGGTGCAGGTGGAGCAGACTTGCCCTGCTGTGAGCATGCATGGGAAACTCAATGCATGTCCCATACAAATTCATTCATAAATCAAAACAGCACATTCACTTCACAGGCAATGGTGGATTCGTAGGTAGCTACGCTAGAATAACACCATTAAATTTACGTAAATGTTTCACATGAGCGAGTCATAATGAAATACAATGAGACGTAACACATAATAAGGCCTTAAATTAGTGAAATGAGGAGTATAGCTCAGATCACCTACACAGTGCTGAAAAAGGGGATTTCTTCGCCCAAGATCAGACCGATTCATTCTGGTACCATTTATATGAGCTGCTAATCTGAGATTGCGTCGTCAGACAATAGACTTATGCTCCACTAACAACAGAGATTAGGATTTCTTCGCTAAAATCAGGTTAGTTTCTTATCGTACGATTTAAAAACATTATAGCACTGAAACTTTCTAATACCTGTGGGAAGGCACCTTCAAGCTATAGTTTTATCTGATTATATTCAGAACCTGGTGCGCGCATGTATAAGAGTTACGTAAATGTTTCACATGAGTGGGTCGATATGAATACAATGATACATAACACATAATAAGGCCTTAAATCAGTGAAATGAGGAGCATCGCTCAGATCACCTACACAGAACTGAAGAAGGGGATTTCTTCGCCCAAAATCAGACCAATCTATTCTGGTACCATTTATATGAGCTGCTAATCCCGAGATTTCGTCGTCAGAAAATAGACTTATGCTCTACTAACACAGAAATTAGGATTTCTTCGCTAAAGTCAGGTTAGTTTCTTATCGTACGATTTAAACACATTATAGCACTGAAAACTTCTTACTGCTCGTAGGAAGGTACATTCAAACTATAATTTTATCCGGTTTTGATCAGGAACTGGTATGCGCAAGGAGAAGAAGTTACTAAAACTTATGAAACAGAAACATAAGATTGATTATTGGGTCTGCTTGCAAGCAATGTTTAAAACGACTCCACCGTTCTAAATTACTGCTCGTACTGCATAAAGTAGGAAACTATTGTTTTCTGGTTAGCTTGTCAAAGTTTCTGGGGGTCGCATCATGCGCTGCTGCAGGGATGCTTGGAAGGGACCCCCTCCTCTCTGTGGTTGCTGGAGGTATTATGGTTCTGTCTGCTGAGTTGTTAAGCAGAAAGTGCTGGCTCCCCCTTTCGTAGCTTCGTGCACCTGAGGGAGTTTTGCACTGCTGCGTGAGGATGCAGGAGTAGGGTGTCTCCCACTGTGTTTCCTTTTGCAGCCTACAAGAGTACCTGAGTTCTCTTTGGACCATGTCAATTTGTCTTGAGTGTTGTTCAGCTGCTGGATTAGAGTCTCAATTCTGGCAACTTTGTCCAAGAGCTCAGAATTTGCTGCTTTAATAATAATTTTGTGTGGAAAAGTTTCCTTTCCAGGTCCTTTCTGTCTACCTTTTCCAGGTGATCTTGCTGTTCAGCAGCTGTCAGAGCATTTTTAAATCTATTGATTTCCTCCTGTAACCCCATTTTGCTGGGGTCCTTGTGGGCTAACGCTGTGATCTGTTGCTTGAGTCCTTTACCTCCTGTTTCAGACCCATGAGGTTGTGGGCCAGGAAGATAATGACCTTGGCGAGCTTTTGTAGCCACAACTCTCGCCCGAGTCCTGAGTCTGAGGCACACCCCTCTCCGCGTCCAGCCGCTTTCGGCTCAGTAGGTGGTCGTCGGGCCTGGGTAAAGGGGGTGTTCCTCACGACGCCTGGCCAGCCCTCTCTGTTCTGCATTCTTGGCAGTTAGTCTGAGCATCTGCAACATATTGGCACACTTGTGTTGAGCGTAAGGGCTAGAGACTACTACAAAATCAAAACAGAGTGTGAATGCTAAAAAAGTTTTGGGTCAGCATATGTTTTGCTTGAAAAGGACGTAAACAGGATTTGATTGATGATTTAAGACTACTGTCAAATTATTGTCAAATTATCACTCAGAATTTGCGGACGGTTCCCCAAACAAGCTTAATCTCTGAGGGATGAAGGAGAAAAGGGAAAAGCAGAAAGAAAAAGGAGAGCATTTCTATTCAGATTAAGCTGATTATTTTTGAAAATAAACAAATCAAAAATAGAAAGGTCTCTGGTTCCTTTTGAGGTTCAGAGAGAATATTAAGGGGGCATAACATGTAAATGGATTAAAAATTAGCTGACTTCTATTATTAAACCAGGGTAATCAATCTGATATTAGGAACAATCAGTAGCACTCGTGATTAAATGATTTGTGTTGGGCAACACACATTGTCTGGTCACAGCTGCTGCTTGTTCAGCTCCCATGCTGGGCCATGCCATGAGTGTGCCCCGCCCTCCGTAGCACGTTACACACTGTGTCACTAAAATCACCCAATAACTTAATGATTCATCTCTAGAAGACAGTTAAAATGTAATTAAATTTAGATTTAATTAAATAGTAACTGAGCAATAGCATTCAGGAAGGATGCATCTAAGATAGCTAAATTCGCTGAGATGAATTGAAGATTGAGAAAAATAGAAAAAGAAGAAAAAGAAGGAAGAGAAATGGAAAAATAAGAAACCAGGGATTAGGTTAAATTCAAAATTACTTCACACTGCACACACGCATGCCGTATTTAAGAGCTTCAATTAAAGAGTATTAACCCCTAATTATTAAAGCTATTTGAGTAGCTTAGCCTAAAATAAAACTATGCTAAGTCGTTTTAGCTTAGCTGCTTCAAATGGTTTGTCTACAAACATGGCGTGTTGTGCTATGTGACGTTAGCACTTCCTGTAACAAGTTGTTGTCACGGTAACCAATGCATGCCAGTGTAAATAACGCAGTTTAATGTCTGTCTATGTAAAACAGTCATAGTTTTAGAACGTGGTGCTTTCCGCCTTCAAGATGTTGCATTACATTAGCACTTCGGTGTGTGCTTCTCTAATGTAACAATAAACTTTTTGCACTTGTTTAAAGAATTACAAAAACGGGTTTACTGTAAGTTAAAACAGGTTTAAACATATATGTAGTTATGTTTGCCTAACATATGAGTACTAAAGTACAGTATTACACTTTTAAGTGGCACTCAGCGAGTGAAACCCAGTAATGACCACCAGGTTGCTCGGCATATATATATACAGTCAAAGTGTAGATAAATTGCTTCAATCTAATTATAAACTATAAGGCCTTTATGCTGTAGAAAGGGGAGCAGCGCTCACATCTACCTTGATATAACTGTACTGAGATTTCTTCTTCAAAGAAACAATTTAAACAATACTGCAATTTTGTGATTTCTTCACTAAAGCATATTACATTATGGTACAGTTTGGACATGCCGCTGAGCTAAGATTCAGACTTACGCTTTGTCAAGAAAGATTTATGCTTTAATACTGAAATTAAGGTTTCTTTGCTAAAAATCAGATTAACCTTACACTGATACCATTAAGCATGAAATACCTAAAGACTCTCACAATTATAATAGCCGTACCAATACAAACCCCCACTTTATCTGCATCTAAAAAAACCAGCAAATAGGGACACAACAGGGCATCTGAAGTCAATCCTATTTTAACCTGGGCTATCAAGCACACACTTTTAAGTTGCCAGTGTTTAAACTCATAACTTTCGTTTTATCACGCCCGCATTCTCTCCACCAAATCTGTAGCGAATCAGCTCATGTGAAACATGAATAACTAACCATAACTAGTTATAAATAACTATTCATATATTAGATCCACTGTAGATATTTAGCTGACCACTCAGGGTCAACTGTCTTGTCAATTCTAAGAACGTTAATTTCCTGGTTAAGGGAAATAACTTCTTACTGTACAATTCTATAAGTTCGTAACGTAAATCTGCATGATCAGTGACTCCGGTTATGAGCAAACAATAAACACGTCAAGTGTGATACAAGTAAGGTTTTATTAACTACATAAACACATAAACTAGTCTAACATACTACATAAACACATAAACTGGTCTAACATACACATACACACACACACACACATACAAGTTGTATAGGAAAGGGTTAAAGTTTAACTCAGCATAGAAAGAGGCATAAAGAATGGATTTTATGGAACACTTTGCATGTAAATTCAACAGATCAAAGCCTTCAGGGACACGTCAGATTCTGAGTTCAAACACACATTTGTAAAAAGGCGCAAATGATACCTAATGTATCAATTAATAAGACTAAGTTTGAGACTTAGCGAGTCTCGGCGGTCTGAAAGAGATTCCTGATGCAAATCATAAAGCTTCCCGTAGATCTTTGCTGAATTCGGGTCGATGAACAGAACCAGTTGGCGTCAGTGTTACTTGATGAAGGGAAAGGACTAGGCCGAAGAAAAGGCATGGCACAGATGCTTTGGTATCCTGAAGCGTTTCTCACATCTTCTTAGCTTATGACCGAACCACCGACTGGGGCGGGTCACATGGAGTGTGGCCTTTTAAAGCCTGCAGAGATTCACGCCTCTCAAGATGGGTTTGTCCAATGAGGAAGGCTGAAATACCAAGCGGGAGGTTGGAAATACTGGGATTTTTATGACTCTTTGTCTGTAAGCATGGTATTTTGCATATGTAATTCGCTGGAGTGTTGAGGCACGAATTAGTACAGATTCTTAGAACATCAATATGTTGCATAGGTATCAGCATATAATATACACACTTGTTTCGATCATAAGAAGGCGAATTCATAGATACTAGACATGAAATAGGTGAGGTTATATTAACTAGTGGTCTATGATAACATGAATAAAACAGCATACACTACAACAGACAATATACAAGACAGTAATGGTATACACAATGACCAAAGGATATGGGTATTCAATCAAAGAAAGGTTTTCCTATGAATTAATTAGAGAACAGTCCATTTCTCTGGGCAGTGTGTGTCTTTCTCATGAGTAAAATGATGGAGTTTCTCCCCTACATTCCTTTTAGGACATAAAACCAGTGATATCATGATTAGTTGTCATGGTGGCCAAGGTGGGGGATGGTGTTCAGCAGAAATACTGGCATCCAGTTTATTGAGTGAGGGGACTGTGACGATTTGTTAATCTAATGAATAATTGATTTGTTAAATCCAAAATAAAAATTAGTGTGTCAGATTGGTCGAGACGCTACAGGTGTATTTAAAAGGGTTTTCTACCAGCAAACACCTGACAGCTTACAGTACACAGCCGATAACAGATTCATGTCAGTCATGTCAACATCCGGCTACACGTTGGAATACAAATTCTAAATCATAAATGTACACTACCAGTTACATGTTTACACACACCTACTCATTCTTTATTAGAGGTATTTTCCACATTTTAGAATGATAGTAAAGTCATGACATTTATGAAATGACAAACTTAAGTATGCAAATTATGCAGTTATAAAAAAGCACATTTTTAAAAAGAAATTAATACTTTTTGTTCCCGCAAGGATGCATTACATTGATTGAAAGTGAAAGTTAAGACTGTTACATTGTTAGAAATGTATTTCAAATAAATGCTTTAAAGTCTTTATCAAAGAATCCTTCAATGGCATTGCAGTTTTCAAAAAAATATTAAGCAGCACAACTGTGTTCAACATTAATAATAATAATTTTGAGCAACATATTCAGTATATTAGAATAATTTCTGAAGGATCTGTGACACTGAAGACTGGAGTAATGCTGCTGAAATTTCAGCTTTGCCAAAGTGTAAAATATACGAGATAGAAATCAGTTATTTTAAATTGTAATAGTATTTCACAATAATACATTTGACAGTATCTTTGATCAACTAAATGCAGCCTTGGTAAGCAGAATAGTTCGCTCAGAAAATAAAATATAATCAGAATTTTTGCACAGCATCTCAAATCTTACTTCAGCGATTTCTATTTCATAAATTAATAATTTATTTATAAATTTTCAAGATCAGAAATCAGAAATTCAGTCAAGTGTGTCCATACTTTTTACTGGTAGTGTACTTCAAGTCTAATTTCAGCTATTATTAAAGCTGCTTGAAGTAAATGTTCAGGTCATAGCAGATACATATATATACTGCATGTCGTATTTTTGTCTATTAAAAGCCAGTGAGAGTCATGAATATTTAAGACGTCCCCCGACAAACTCCTGTCAGCATTCCTGGCAGCAGCAGGCGGCCGCTTGTTCTTCCCTCCAGCCTATAAATGTCACAGCAGAGACTTCAGTCCCTCCAGAGAAGATGAAAAAAACACACCCACACAAAAACACAAAGGTTTTCTGCTACGGCTAATGTAGTAGAGCAAGCTCACACGAAGACTCTAATGAAGTGGTGCAGACCCTGTTGAAAAAAAACAGCATATGCTGGTGCATAACAGCTCATAACCAGCTAAGGACCATCTTAAACCAGCATCCCAGTTTCAAAACATACCTAAGCAGCATATGCTGGTTTTTTCAACATGATGGACAGCGGGAATGGAGAATGGATGGGTTTGTGTGCTGAGATCAGGCAGTGCAGAGGGGTCGGGGTGGAGGGTTCAGACTCAGACAGTTCGGTCTCGTGCTCATACAGACCTGCTCTCACTGCCGTGCTCTTTTTTCTCGCCTCCTCTCAGCCACTTGCGCAGGAGGAAGCGTCTCCGTTGGGGCGAGGTGCTGGGCGTCGAACAGCTCGACCACGCTGCGTCCTCGTCGCTGGACGGCATGATCTCAATGGACGGAAGCTGCAGGTACTCCTTGGAGCCGGAACGCTGAAGTTGTTCCTTCTCGCTCATGACGTTCTTCATACGGCGCATTTTAAAGCGCTTACGCCGCAGAGAGGGGCTGGAAGAGCTGGATAGGGCCAAATCCACCTCGCATCCGTTGCACTCCCAGCTACCGGGCCCTGGATCTGCGCAGCGACGTTTCTTTTTTTCTTTTTTTTTTTTTTCTGGGCAGTGGAGGGTTCTGACATGATTCTGCTGCATGCTCAGTCTACATGAGTCCAGAAAAAAGTACAGATGCAGATCAAAGAGCTCAGTGAGTCCACACCTGGGCTGAGCTAAGTTCAGCACTTCCAGTTAGACAGCTCAGTGTTGACATGTTGGGACTTATAGAAGATTTCCTTCAAAAACCTTCTGTCCAGAAAACCAGGATAGCTCCCTAGAAGTCAGAGGAAGGTCATATGGTCTACTAGGTCAGCAGTTCTCAAACTCTGAAATAAAAATGTATGTTTTATTTGATTTTTTTTTTAAGTTGGATTGCTGGAAGTACATAGGTGTACTTTTCTTGTTCTTGAATGTTCTGAGTTGATCAGAGGTGCTACTTGAGCTGAAGTGTTTGAGAACCACTGTGCTAGGTGGACATAGCCTACACATGCACATAAACATGCACACAAGAGTTGACAGAAAACATGAGGACTTTATAGCAAAGATATCACAGAAAGGATAGCATAAAAATGCAAATAAATCAGACTCAATAGGAAACAAAAATGACATATGTGCTCTCTCACACACATGCTCTTTCCTGCTCTGCTCTGCTCTGGAGTATTACTGTAAAACCACTGTGAAATGAACATTAATGATCACATCTTAATTTAAAGATTTCACCTCAAATTACCCCACTGGACATTCACACATTTAATTAAGTCACAGAAGTGCAAAACATAATTCATGCAAAATCATTAAATGTTTTGCTGCTTAATATTACCATTAACATGTTGGGAGGAGTAAGGGAAAAAAAAAATAAAAATAAAAATAAATGTATCGTTTTATTTAACAAGGACTGGTTACATTTATCAAATGTGATAGTAAAGATTTTATTTCAAATAAATGCTGTTTATATGAATTTTTTATTTATCAAAGAATCCTGAAAAAAATTTATCACAACAATATTAAGCAGCAAAAACTGTTTTCAATTAGAATATGAAACATGATTAATAATTGGGCAACAATAATAATTAATAATAATGGAGCACCAAATCTGCACATCAGAATGATTTCTGAAGGATAGTGTAACACTGAAGACTGGAGTAATGAAAATTCAGCTTTGCATCACAGAAATAATTACATTTTTAAATACATTATTTTAAACTATAATAATATTTGACAATATTACTGTATTTTTGATCAAATAAACAGGTAAGCATAATATTCTTCTTTCAAAAAAACAATTAAAAAAAAAATCTGAATTATTCCAAAATTTTGACTGGTAATGAATATATATTTAGTTTCCCCCCCTAAAGTCCACTTCAATAATTTCAATAAATGCTTTTTTCACTAGAAGGGAAGTTTAGCATTCTGACAATTACAGTATATTTTCAAAGTACAACAACTCTTATCTAAAACATCTAGGAAGTTTGATTCCTCAGGATATGTCTCTAATAAAACATTTCAGAGTCAGCCATGCGTGTCAGTGTTAATATAACAGGCGTCATGTAGCGCTGCATTTCAGGCGTGTGTAAGGAAGTCAGGCGTAAACATGCGAGCGAGTTCATGTTACAGGAGGAAGTGCAGTAAGCCGCAACCCACTGAGAGCAGACACACACTCACGGGCTGCCCATCTGCCAGCTCAACACATCACACAATCTGCTGACTGACCCCTATGACGGGTTAGTAACCTGCCACACACTGTTAGATCACTCCTGTTACTGCTCCACCGGAGATGGCCAGTGTTTTTTTTTTTTAATAAAAATAAGTCTCTGTGGTCTTGTCCTTAGCAGTAAATGCCAAATATATGAGTTCAGCATTCTTAGACTGAGATTATATACAAAACAAATCCTACCATGTCCCCCACATGCAGTGCACCGGAAATGTGCACACTGTACCACAATGCATAAACTGTACAGTACATATCTGACCTGTAACTTTCTGTAATAAAGTAAGGTTCAAAAATGAGGCCATCAACCGTCTTTATTTTTTAAGAAATCACTTAAAAATGCATATGAATCCCATATTTTGGTGTGCAATGGATTATATTTAATGCCTGTATCTCCGCCTGTACCATGGCACTACCAAAGGGTTTGTGGACCTGGTACCATAGTAATACCAGGGCATATTTTGGGGCATTTCATGTAAAAAGTGTGGTACATGAATTTCAGTGCCGTAGTATTTATCAAATTACCATGGTATTATGACAGTACCATTGCACTACAATCTGTTACAATCATTTTACCATAATACTGCCACAGCACTTTTTGTATTAACTTGCAATGTGGCATTATGACAACTTTGATACTCTAAGGAAAGAAACCAGATCTTAAGCACTGCATCTGACTGTATCAGAAAGCAAAGTTTAAAAGTAATTATGCAACACCAAAGTGCATAACAATATTTCATGTAAAATATGCTATACTTCATCGTTTTAAGCGGAAAATACGGTTTCAAATTCTTTTTAATATGGTATAGATCTGAAAATACGCACTAAAGAGAAATAAAGAAAACCTTACCTTTTACATTCCAAATAACCAAAACCTTCGTTTTTAATATGTAGTCGTTGTCTTTCAGTTTTAATTGGCCGGAATGAATGAGGAACTGTTACTGCGTTTATTCCCATACTGTTCCGTTATGATCTTCACGTCTCCTTTTCCCCGGACGAATCCACTCCGATTCAAGGGGAGAGATACCGTGCAGAAACAAAACAAATGTTGTTTTACAGAACAGCTTGAACTAGGTTTGTTATAAGCGAAAGAAATGGACATAAGCCTTCTGATTAAAATATCTGCGTGTGGTAAAAAACGATCGGATATGCCATATACGTAGATTGCGTGTTGCGCATCACCCCTCTTTCTGAGATCGAGGCGCCACGGATCTCTCAGTATAAAAGCAGCCGGTGCAGGCTCGTCATTTAAAAGAGGTTGCTGTAACAGCCAGTGAAACATTAACACAGTATATGCGATAATTAAAACTGTCGTGCTCGTCTGAAGAAACGAGCTTCTCACTCAAAGCCAACTACTTTTAACGTTAAAACGTCGTTTCTTGTCGGCTGGAAACACGAGTCAGAATGTTCAACTTACTGAGGGAAAATCATAATAGTACACCTTGACAGCAGAAAATAGCATACGTCTTAAAATGTACAACCATCACCATCACAAACACATTCTTGCCGGAAATACTTGTCAAAATGTACAACCACCTATAACTGAGGTGAAAACATCATAATCACATCTTTACAGAAGAAAATACTCGTCAAAAACATAACTGAGGTAAAAACATGAGAAGCACATCTTGCCAGCGGGAAATTCCAGTCAAAATGTACAATCACTTTCATTACTAAGGTCAAATTATGAGAAGCACATCTTGACAGCAGGAGATACTGTACAAGCAGGGGCTGATTAAGGTGGTCAGGGGCCCCTAGGCTGCTTCTTTGGTGAGGCCCCCCTTAATCCTATCGCTCTTTACTGGAGAAGAATATTTAGTGCCTACCTGGTCCACACGCAAATCGTAAGGTGAACGGGCATAAACACACACACACACACACATTGAGACAGCAAATCCCACAGTGTTTCCTCTACATTCCCAGTGTCCCCACATGATTTTGTGAGACTATGGTGGGTGCACATTGGTTCTTCTAGCAAAGGGGGTTTGCGCCGGTATAAGAAATGTTGTTCATTGTACAGTAAATGCATAAATCTGGTGCATGTTGAGAGCGAGATTTTCAAGGACTAGATCAATGACGAAATATGTGCTCTTTCTTAGTAGTAATTTATTGATGGTTGAATTAGATGGAATATGATGGTAGGGAACCCCAATTTACACTATAGATGTCTTTGTTGTGTGATTATAATTAATTGCCGACACTCAAGACCGAGACGAGCCACGAGGATTTTTCACATTTTTAAAAACAAATTCTTCATAATGACCAAATTTTTCATGACTGCGAAAAATTGTTTTAACTAATCTTTTTGTAATAAATGTCATTTCAGTTCTACTTTGAGTATGAATTATCATATGCAGTAAAAACAACAACACTCAAGCACTGTAAAAGGTTTTGTTCAACTGACTGGCTTCTCTCCTGTATGATTTCATGCGAGTCTCTTCAGACTTTAGAGCTGTACATGAATTATGAGCTTCTAGAACGTTTGACCTCCTAACTGAACTCCTTTTCACAAATTGAACATAGAAATAAAAACAGAATAAATAACAAAAAATGAGGAATGCAAATAAAGGGAGGGGGGGGGGGGGAACCCATTTTTTCAGCATGAGCAAGCTATAGAAAACCTAACAACCTATATAACCTCAATCTAATAATACATAATTGCGCGCATCAGGGAGTCACTCTCAAAACGCGGGGTATTAAAATCGTTTTTCAATGCGCGTGCGTTTTACTTTCGGAATCGATTTAACGATAGTGCGAACTCTCGGCGGTGCTGAGCGTGCATTCTACAATACAAGACATTCATTTTGTCAGACGCTCAGCAAAAAATCCTCCCTTGATGTTTCTTATTGGCCAATGACGGTCTTTTTTGTTTGTGCTGAAGAAAATTTAAAATAATAAAATAAATTGTCTGGCCAATCCGAGGCCCCTGCACATGTGGGGCCCCTAGGCTGCAGCCTAGGCAAGCCTGTGCGTTTATCCGCGCCTTTGCACAACCATGTAAATCTAAGGTAAAAACATATATTACAAATCTTGTCTGACAGAAAATACCTACCAGGAAGCACTAATGGGTAGTCCATCTTGTTATTTTAACCTAATAATTTATGCACCAATACTCATATAATTCATTCAGAAACATTATTTTATGCCATATTTAATTTAATGCAAATTAACACTAAAGTACAGTCCATTAAAGGTACTCCTCTATTAATCAAGATAGCTCAATGTTATTCGATTCAGAAATACATAATATGTGGAACTTCACAGTACAAGATGAAAAAACGGTAAACAAATCTTCCTACCATCAGTTGGGAGTTTTGAAGTTTTTTATGCTGTCATCATTTATGAGCTACACAAAACCTTAAAAAATACACCAGCAAATCTAACATCATTCCCCAGAGTGTCTATAAATCCTGCTTCTTTTCATTATATTGTTTACTCTGCTGTGCTTCGAGTCGTTGACTTATTTATAGTATGCCAATATTTTCTAACACAAACTAAACACAAGGAGTCTCTTTAACCGGCTGAGGAACATCATGCCACAGGATGCTGGATTTATTTGGAAGATGACTGCTTCAGTCTGTTTTGCGTGTGACCTCACCACACCATACCCGTTCCTGATGTATTCATTCACTACGCTATAGTGAAAGTATGTGCCAACTGGCCTTCTTTTTGATTCAGAATGAGACTGTTGCAATGTCACTGATGAATGATCAACCACTCAAGCAGACTGACAACACCTGTCCGTGAGTCATGCCATATAAGTGTGTGTGTAATTAACACCTTTGGCCATCTGTATTTACATCCTGTCTTCTGAGAATAAAAATAAACACTTCTTGTTTCGGAGTGTAAATTAAACACCATACTGTAATCTAATTGCTCCTTATGGCCCACATCTAGATAACTTTGAGAGATATTGTATTCACTATTTTGAAAGATGAAAAAGGAATAATTAGTTTCTAATAGTTACTATCACAATATATCAAGTAATCTAAACATATGGCTATAATTTAACTTATATATATATATATATATAGATATATATATTTATATATAAAATTGGACCACATTATTCAAAATATCTTCTTAGCAGATACATTTTTTAAGTTTTTAAGTTCAATAGGTACTAGCAGGAATAGCCCACACATTCATCTTTAACATCAAACTGTGCTTTTCTGCAGCTCTCACTCTGATTTTAAAGGTTATGTAAGGTCTTATAAACTGGTCGACCGATGTAACAGTTTTGCTGATTAATCGGCACCGATAGTTGATTGCTGGAACAATCTGCAAAAATCCATGCCGATAGTTCTTCCGGGTTGCATCTGTTGCTGGAGTGGCTGAGAAGGCTCTGCTGTCATACAGTGAGAGAGCGGTCTCTAGAGGCGGAATAGAAGCTGAGAATACTATTCATTCTTTAGTAGAGGTGGATGTGACGTATGTTTGGATCTCCTGCAAGCAAAGTGCATGTTGAACTGCTGCTAGGGACTGGGCGTCAGGCAGAAGAGTGAATCTGCAGCGGGAATGGCGGGAGACTTGTTTTGAGAAAACATCAAGACAAATTCTGAAGAACAGATTCTGAAAAGGACAAAATAGGAACGGTTCTTGGATTGAAGTAGGTGGACATAATGGATGGTTCTTCAGATGATGGTGATCAAGATATAGAGTTCCAAGAAGCACGACATAATAAAAGGAAAAAAAGGAAATAACATGGGTGATGAGTCTGAATAAGAACAAATGTATTCAAGTAAAACCAGGGATTCCGGGCAAAGGGTGATAATAAATAGTGAGGAAAAAGGCATAAAAGTCATGATCATATTTGTCAAACAAGCAGAACAACAATATATGCATCCTGTTAAATTATCAAAAACAAAATATTATCAGTGAAAGGGGAAACATGTCTGAGCAATGGAAGAGTTTTGATTAAGTGTAAAGATGAAAATCAGAGAGCAAAAAACTAAAACTAAAATCACTGGCTGGTGGTAAAATAAGCTGTGCTGAAGTAGATGTGAAGAAGTGTGGGGTGATTTCAGGAGTGCCCTTAAATGTAACTATGGAAGAAATGAAAGGAAACTTGATTGGAGGCAAAGTTGCTTTGGTCAAAAGATTGATAACATGGAAAGATAATAAAAAGTGTGATAGTCTTTCTGTGTTGATACACTTTAAAGAACAACAATTTACCAGTGAAGGTGAAGCTAGGTTTCATCAGTTATGTGGTATGGGAATATGTCCCCCCTCCTTTAAGTTGTTATAAATGTCAGTGCAGAGGAAATACTGCTGCTGTTTGCAAAGGGAAAATGTGAAGTGCAAAATGTGGGGGAGAGCATGAATATGAGAAGTGTCAAGAAGGAACTGAGATGAAATGCTGCAACTTGGGGGGGGGACTGATTGTGAGGCGACTTAATTACATTTTGGAGAAAAGGGAAGTGTTATCAATACTTCAAAGTGGTTTTAGGAAAAGTAGATGCTTTGGTACTGTTTGAAAATGAAGTTAAAACAAGCTTTTGTAATTAAAGAATACATGTTTGCAATCTTCTTTGACATGGAAAAGGCTTATGACACTTTGTGGAGGGAAGGTTTGCTAATTAAACTGAACAAAAACGGAATAGGTGGCAAATTTTATAACTGGATTTTAGACTTTTTATTTAAAACCACTTTTCAGGTTAAAAATTGAGAAGAAATATCAGCTTCTTATAACATTCTAAATGGAACTCCGCAGGGTAGTTTAGCCCATTTTTGTTTAATTTAATTATTAATGATGTTTTTGATACAGTAAAAAAAAAAAAAAAAAAAAACAGACTAAGATTTAGCGCTTTATACAGATGATGGAGCATTATGGAAGAGAGGTCGCAATATTAAAAATGTCATTAAAGGCATACAGGAGTCGATTAAAGAAGTGGAGGAATGGTTCCTTGAAAATTCTCTGTCTCAGAAACAAAATATATGTTATTCACAAAGAACAAGAAGACTGAACATTTAGATCTGAAGTTGTATAATCAAACATGGGAAAGAGTGCTCTTTTTGAATACCTTGGTTTATGGTTTGATGAACTTCAAATGTATATAGTATGATAAAACAGCGCTGCTTTTCCCCCACATACGCACGACCGGAAGAAGCAGAAGCAGTCGACTGTGGCATAATAAAAACTCCGCTGCTTTCGAGCCGTGTGTCGCGCTCGTTCAGCGGCCTCGTTTCACTTTGACGGATTTCAGCCTCACCCTGCTTCATTCTGTTTCTTTAATAAATCATTAGCTCATCCATGAACGTGATTTCTGCCTGAGTCCCATCGGATTGCATCTGCTGTGGGGTTGAAGACCACAACTCCCATGATTCCAGACTCAGTCACAGCGTCATCAAACTATGTCTTTTGTCTATTTGTTTATTTTGAATACATGCCCTATAGTGGCGAAAATTACATATTGTGCCTTTAATGTATGGTTCAGTAGTTTGTTGTTGTTATTGTTTTTTTAGTAAATAGTAAAGCACTATTTTAGTTTTTGTTCAGTATCCATTTTAAAAACTATTGGTTGATTAATCAGTATCGGCCAGTGTGGTCCAACCTAGCTATCAGTATCGGTAAAATCCACTATCGGTCGACCTCTAAAACTACGTTCAAGTGCAGTGGATGTAGGTGTTCAAGTTCATTCAACCCAATGGCTTTTACAGTTTTGTTAATGACTTATAGAAACGTCCTCGACCACTACAAATGATTAAAAATAAATAAATGACTGGAATACATGATCAGTGTAATGAAATAGAAAAATCTCTAATCTGTTCTTAGAGCTTGTGAAGTATATGCTGAAAGGAATCTTGTTTAATAAAGATGCATTAAAGTTTTAAAAGAAACAGCCAGCAAAATTGATCTACAGATCTCTTTTTTTAAAAAACATATGTTATCTGTATGCTATGTGAAATCAACCATCTACTATGATTTGGGAGCTGTTTAATCAAAAGAATGAATCTTGCAACAAACGCAATGTAATATTAACTCCAGAGGATCAGCATTTAAATGACCAATCTTCAATAAAAAAATACAGAAATTAGTTCCTCATCCATAACTCTGACTCCATCTTTCATTTCTCAGTGACAATAAACTCATAAAAGAAAATGAAAGACATTTTCTCATCAACCCCATCATTTTAGCAAACTATATGTAGTTTTTAACAGTCATAAAATATTCTTGCACCTAACCCACACATCTGACAGAACACATACACGTAATGTCAGGTGCCCTTTGAAACTCACTAAAATATAACCTGAGTGGTTAAAATGAGGGAAATGATGCCCAGAGGCCCTTCCTGAGTAATCAAAATAGGTTTATGTGAATAATTTAGCAGGAACAACCACAAAAGGACCCAAGTCACCGCATTCGGAAGACTGGACAAGAACTGAAATGCTGTGTAGTCTAAACAGATACATACAAAACAAACATACCTAAAAAAGAGCTCACAATCTTTGAGAAATGTGCATTACATTTTCATTAACAGTATGACCTGATGCACTGAACAGAGAAAAGAAAAATAGGAATCATCTAAGGTAAATGCTCCTGACAGCATGTGCTCTGAGTTCACATGTCATATCCTGTCAGGGACATGCCAGTCACTGTGTCATCATGTCATAGATGTGCCAGACGAAGAAAATTAGACACGTTTCCATGGGTTTCAGACTGCTCAACCATTATATGTCTTACTTACCCTGAAAACTACAAACAGCATGTTATATTGTATTTCATCTATAACTATTTGCAACACATGTTTTTTTTTACATTACAAAAAAGAAAAAAAGTCATCAGCATTATTTTTGTATTCCTTAGTAATATATATATAATATACAGTGGGGGAAAAAGTATTTAGTCAGCCACCAATTGAGCAAGTTCTCCCACTTAAAAAGATGAGAGAGGCCTGTAATGTTCATCATAGGTATACCTCAACCATGAGAGACAAAATGAGAAAAAAAAAATCAGAAAAATCACATTGTAGGATTTTTTAAGAATTAATTGGTAAATTCCTCTGTAAAATAAGTATTTGGTCAATAACAAAATTTCATCTCAATACTTTGTTATATACTTTTTGTTGGCAATGACAGAGGTCAAACGTTTTCTGTAAGTCTTCACAAGGTTTTAACACACTGTTGATGGTATTTTGGCCATTCCTCCATGCAGATCTCCTCTAGAGCAGTAATGTTTTGGGGCTGTCGCTGGGCAACACGGATTTTCAACTCCCTCCAAAGATTTTCTATGGGGTTGAGATCTGGAGACTGGCTAGTGTTACATCCCTAGGATGTATGTATTTAAAAGAGTATTTGTTGAGGTGTTTGTTCCACCCTTTGGTTGGGTTGATGTGTCCCCTGGGAGTGTGTGCTCTCTCTCTCTCCTCCTTATACTCTCTCACTTCTTGCTTGCAGGGCAGTTCCAAAATACCCACAGGTGGTGCTCATCAGAGAGTTTTCTGCAGATGGAACACGGCTACAAAAGAGCAGAGTGAACCCTGTTTGGAGAGGCTCATTTCTGCCCTGCTCCAGACTTGTGTTGGGTGTTTTCTCTTTAAGACATCTGTTGATTGAAGGGGTAATTCAAATGGTTGTCTGTTAAGTGGATACTTCTGAAAGTGAGTTGCATCCCGGTTGACTAGCTGATTGTGTTGTAACCATACAGTGTGTGTAAAGTTACTTTAATCTTACTTTGCTTGTTACGGTATTAAAAGGTAATGTAACTCGTTTTGGTTTATTTGACTTGTGCTTAGGTTGGAAGCTGTAGGGAGAGGGTGCCATTTTATTTTGTACTCATGTCTATCCCTGTTTTTGGTTAGTGAGGGAGTTGAGGAAAGCTTATGTTGTTGATTTCTTTTCCTTTACTCGCATAGGTTATTTAGTACTCCTCCTGTTAGCCAGCTGCTGTTTTGGTTGTTGTTTTGGCCAGGCTCTCTCCTGAAGATATTTATTACTTCCACAAATCTGGCTTTCTTAAATAAAGTTTGCCAAACTAGGTGGTGTTGTTTGCATTTTTCTGGAGCAGAGGACGGGAGTGATTCCTCCGCGTTTCATTAATTTCTTCCGTATAAGTTTTAGCTGAGCTGTTACTCCCACTCCCCAACCCTAGACTGGGGATGGGATCGTAACACTAGGCCACTCCAGGACCTTGAAATGCTTCTTACGAAGCCATTCCTTCTTTGCCCGGGTGGTGTGTTTGGGATCATTTTCATGCTGAAAGACCCAGCCACATTTTCATCTTCAATGCCCTTGCTGATGATGGAAGGAGGTTTTCACTTAAAATCTCACGATACATGGCCCCATTAATTCTTTCGTTTACACGGATCAGTCGTCCTGGTCCCTTTGCAGAAAAACAGCCCCAAAGCATGATGTTTCCACCCCCATGATTCACAGTAGGTATGGTGTTCTTTGGATACAACTCAGCATTCCTTCTCCTCCAAACACGACAAGTTGAGTTACCAAAAAGTTCTATTTTGGTTTCATCTGACCATATGACATTCTCCCAATCCTCTTCTGGATCATCCAATGCTCTCTAGCAAACTTCAGACGGGACTGGACATGTACTGGCTTAAGCAGGGGGACACGTCTGGCACTGCAGGATTTGAGTCCCTGGCGGCGCAGTGTGTTACTGATGGTAGCCTGTGTTACTTTGGTCCCAACTCTCTGCAGGTCATTCACTAGGTCCACCCGTGTGGTTCTGGGATCATTTTGCTTCACAGTCTTGTGATCATTTTGAACCCCACGGGGTGAGATCTTGCGTGGAGCCCCAGATAGAGGGAGATTATCAGTGGTCTTGTATTTCTTCCATTTTCTAATAATTGCTCCCTCAGTTGATTTTCACCAAGCTGCTTACCTATTGCAGAATCAGTCTTCCCAGCCTGGTGCAGGTCTACATTTTGTTTCTGGTGTCCTTTGACAGCTCTTTGGTCTTGGCCATGGTGGAGTTTGGAGTGTGACTGTTTGAGGTTGTGGACAGGTGTCTTTTATACTGACAACGAGTTCAAACAGATACCATTAATACAGGTAACGAGTGGAGGACAGAGGAGCCTCTTAAAAGAAGAAGTTACAGGTCTGTGAGAACCAGAAATCTTGCTTGTTTGTAGGTGACCAAATATTTATTTTACCGAGGAATTTACCAATTAATTTTTTAAAAATCCTACAATGTGATTTTCACGATTTTTTTTCTCATTTTGTCTCTCAAAGTTGAGGTATACCTATGATGAAAATTACAGGCCTCTCTCATCTTTTTAAGTGGGAGAACTTGCACAATTGGTGGCTGACTAAATACTTTTTTGCCCCACTGTATATATAAATATAAGCTTTTATTTAATATTTTTGGTTTTTAGTCATTTTATTTTAGTTTAAGCGTTAGAAAATGTGGTTCTTTGTCATTTTCAAATTTAGCTTTATTTTTATTTCAGTTTTTGTTATTTTAGTACTTTCATTTCAATTAGTTGCCAAGGTAACATTTCTAATTTTTAAGTTTTAGTTTTTCATCTAATATTTACGTATTGATCGAATATAAGACGATGTTTTTTTCTTGGAAATGCATCTGGAAAAAAAAACGCGGTGGTCTTATATTCAGGGTCTAGACTTTGACATGTCAATAATACACCCACAACAATAGGTGGTGCTAAATACGCTTAAAACGAATGTGCCATGAAATACGTAATGCAATGCGTGTTGTAAAGATCGCAAGTAAAAACAAAGAAAAAGAAAACCTTAACACTGCACGAGTCGTGACTGTCACGTTAACCTGATGCGACCAAACTCTCTCTGTGATTTTAAAACGTAAGACAGCACCCAGATCTGAAGACTACAGTAAGACTGAACTTCTACTGTTAATAAGATATTGGTAGGCTACTACTAGATGGATAGCCTAAATGTCCTAATCAGATGGGCTACCTGTTTTTTTTTTGTTTTTTTTTAAATGGTATATCAAAAAGTGCATATTTTTAAAATGTGATTGTTGGTACATTTTACCAGTTTTTACCAAACTTTCAAAACAAAAATTAAAATAGGAAAAATATGCAATATGAAAAATAATTGAACACAAAATGTGTTTTACTGAGAAAAAACCAGATTTGGTTTAAAAAGCCTTTTTCCAAAAGGTACAGCTGGAAAAAGGGGGGTCGTCTTATAATCAGGGTCGTCTTATATTCGGGCCAATACGGTATTTAATTTTTTTTTTTTTTTTAATTCAGTTTTATTTTAAATAACACCAGCTATTTTGATTAATTTTAGTTTTAGTTAACACTGATCTTTTATTTTTAACTTCAAAACAAGAACATAATGATTCCATATCTAGTCATAAGGAATTAATAATTCAAAATGATCCATTCTGAGATTTACACTTCATTCTGTAGTAATCAATTAAACAGCCATTTTTAAATAAATTCATTTAAAATAAAATTCATTTTACACTGCAAGACTATTGCAAAACTGCAAATGGTGCATTATAACAAATTTTCTCTAATATATTCATATCAACTTTAACCTAAAAAACTGCCCATGCTATCTATCAACTACCCTACCCACTTATATAAATTCTACAACTGCACATACATCCATGCACATCCTCATCCTGATTCCTGATGACAAGTTCAACAAACATTTTTCTGACTGTGAATGAAGCGAGGGGACGAACTGAGTTTTTGCCTCTTCGCAACCAAGCTCTGTCCGATCTCATAAGAAAACATACTACTCAACTCAACGTTACCATGACAACCAAGTCTGATGTGATGTTTTGGGAACTTTAAAAAGGGAAGCTTTGGGAGTCTCCAAACATATGGATGAATAACAAGTTAGAAGGGGAATGTGTGAGCATGAACCAAAAAATATCCCGGCATGAGCTGCAAAGAGCAACGGTCTGCAATGCAATGGTTTGTTTAGTATTTGACAAGCCGACCTTGCATTTACAAAACAAAGCAGCCTCACTCTGAAATACATGATTGCCGGAAGTTGAAGTACATTTGATTGGCAGCACTTACTGAATACGTTTGTCAATTCTGAATCACATTTGAAAAGACCAGGCTCACTTTAGAAAACCACTAGTCGGTAAAATGCTGCGGCAGTTAATCATTAACTTTTAATGAAAATATGCACCTACAATGTGAAAGTCATCAGAAATGCCATTAGTTTGATGTCATTTTATAAATGAGCTAACCTGGAGCACTTAAAAGCAACAGCATTGTGAAAAATCAGTGTTAATTTGACACAAAGCACATAATAGGCAAGAAGAGAATGTAAAAAATATTGTCAGCATGAATAGCGAAATAGAATTCAACCGTTACAGGTGTGTGATGTCGAAATGTTATGACACAGTCCCCCTGTAGAGAAATCCAGGTCTATTCAGCAGCAGGCAGAATATAATCAGAACATATAATTGACTGCACAATAGCACAATTTTTAAACTTTTTTTGCCCATAAAATGAAAGGCAGTGGGTGCCAAAACAGCAGTGGCCAAAATGGGGGGGTCATGCAGGTTTGAAACAACGTGATGGTGTGGAAATGTTGACAGAATTTTATTTTTTATGTAATTTCTTAAAAAATAATTGTCTTTAAATAAATAAATTGAACCCTAGTCATTTAAATAAATGTATAGGGATTAATACAAGCTAAGGTCTTCTGAATCGCCTCTTACAAAAAGAGTCTGTACAGAAAGTCTATGGGGTAAGGCCAAAATAAAACACATTTTAAAATACACACCATTTAGGAACTAATAGCCAAAAAGTCACAAGACTGTATGTGTTAACTTAACAGGTTAGTGTGCTAAAATTGCTTACCAATGTGGTCTACAAACTTATATGCATTTAACTTCTGTCATAACTATTTAAAGCTGGTTTTTGCACAATTTGCACAAGGATACCATAAAAGTCTTTAACATACAGTAACCTTATGCAAAGAGAAATCATGTCAAATGCATAACAGGACATTCATATGCCTAGAACAGTAGTGTCACCAATAACAGAATCATTTAGAGAAGTTTACAGCTCAAATAACCTGAAATTATAATTTAATTATAATATAAGTGCATATATATGTTAAATATATTATCGGCCGGCTCAATCTGCTAGACAGACGATATTAAGATATTAGAAAATTAATGTCACGATTTTGTAAGCTGATTGAACATATCTACTGTAAAAAGCACTTTATAAATACATTTTGATATTAATTGTATATTTCTGTATATTTAATGTCACATCCCCAGACGTCCACCACAGAAAACATCCTTTGAGTAAACAAACAGATAAAACACACACTAGTTTGGTCTTCAATAACAATGTTAAAAAAGGCATTATCAAAATGATAAGCGATGTCAGAGGTGCAGTGATATCGATCTCAGGTCAACTCATCTGCATGGACGCAGCACCGTCCCTGTCTTTGACAGCTGAGCAGCCTCAGACCGCAAGACGTAGACATAATGACCTCAGCGGGAGGCCACAGACATTAGGGACATTTCAGGGACATAAACATGTGATCTCATGAATATGGAAGAAGTAGCTGCCAGAGGGTTTGAACTGTGTTTGCCCAGCATGATGCTGAATAAAGCAGAGTCTCAAAAGGCTGAAGAGAGACGGAGAGAGAGGTAACAAGCGAAACAATAAAGGCCATCAGAAATATGATGCTTTCTATGGATAAGACTTTGCAGGGCATTGGACAAATTCTAAAAAAAAAGGGAGGACAATATCCTTTTCCTCTTCAAGCAGTTGAACTAAATGGTAAACATGTTTCATTCCTATGCCAGCAGAGGACGGTTAAAACATGCACTTCATTAAAGATTTTTAAGTGTTATAGACTGATTGCACTCCAAAGCAGTGGAGGAATTCACTCTGAAGTCATGCTCTATCAACATACACACAAAAGTGAAAATGAACTGGAGTCCCACAGCGACATGCATGTCAACACCAAACCCTATAAGACTCATTTACATGCATTCAGTAACCTGGACATGCACAACATTTGGATAAAAAGGCTTTACTGTTACCTGACCCCAACCGAATGAAACAATAGCCTTTTCTCTCCGCACAACTGAGAGGTCGCAGTCGAACTGCATTAAGCCCACACGGAAAGAAACGGTGCAGCACTTATTCACGAGTCACTGAGCACACGTCACGCTGCTGCCCAGTCAGCGCAGCAATCTCTCCCTCTCTCTCTCCATCTCCAGGTGTTCTGCTCTCCTTCTGTTACTTCTCTTATAAACACACTTAAACCTGCTGGGCTCCATCCTTTTTTTAAGGCTGAAAGTGCATCAGGAGTTTACAGAATCTAGAAACCATACACACACACACCACATAATGTAACCCTGTATATATATATATATATATAAACAACTTGTTTTTAGTAATAGCAATTTATTTTAACATTTCAATTCTAATTTCTAATGTTTTACTTTTTTCTTGTTTAAGAATAAACCTGTGAGTTTTATGCTTTACAATTTGCCAATAAATAAAAAGAAGTTAATAAAATTACTAAAAATGTAATTAAAGGAGACATATTATGCCCCTTTTTACAATATGTAGTATAAGTCTCTGTTGTCCCCAGAATGTGTCTGTGAAGTTCAGCTCAAAATACCCCACAGATCAATTATTATATAATTTTGAAAATGCCTAAATGAGTATAAACAGAAACAGGCTGTTTTTGTGCATGTATCTTTAAATGCAAATTAGCTGCTACTCCCCGCCCCCTTTTCCAAAATAGAGCTGCACCATTACAGCTCGGACCTGCTAAAAAACATGTTTTGGTTCTGATTATCATGTTAATCGCGCTGAAATTATGTGTTTTAAACCTTATGAGTTTAAACTTCTGATATAGGGTTTTCTGAGTGCACACATCTGAAGCACATGTACAGAAAGCGGCTGTCACAGCATGGGAGTACTAGATTAAGTTCTCATTCACACACAAGTTTAAAAACACACGAGTTACAAAAACAAAAGTTGGTTATGTTTGTGAAGGTAAACTGCTGGGAAATAAACTGCATGTTTATTTTAGATCTGTGTGGCAAAAGCAATATACAATAAATAAATCAATAAATCCACTGCCCTCTTGTCTCCTCTAAGGCTGGGACTCTAAACAGTGTTCTGAGCTCGTCTGTGCAGCCAAAGACAGAACAGTTAGCATGTTTTGCTCAATAATTTACTCAATCATTTCTTTGTGTGTTGTGTTTTTTTTTTTTTGCTGTCCGATGTGGTGTCATCTCGGATTTATACTGACCTCTGCTGATTTTAAACACATTTATGTAATAATTATTTCCTTATGTGTAACACTTGAATTTTGAAATTTTAATTATTTTTAATTCTGTAATACATTTATTTAAAATAATAATAAACTGAGTGCAATTTTAGGTGTGTTAGATTTTTTTTTAATACGGTTTATGATGTTTGCAGTCTGCTGTTTTTCAAGAGAGCATCAAGATCTAAACCATCAAAGACAGAAATCTCTCATAAATCACACAGGCTCTTCAGAACCTTAATATTAAAAGCTCCATTAGAGGCAGTGTGGAGATGAATTCACCTAACAGAGGCATTGATTCCAGAGTCTCAAACCGAATCCAAAAGTCTCCACACAGCTCTAAATCATCCTCACTGGTTTGGTTGGAATTGGTTAATTTCTGTGATGTGGGTAGACTGATTCTTCAGGGTGAGACAAAAATAAATTGGCATCATTTAAAAGAGTTTCAAGTATAGTGGGATCGTTTGACATTATTCGTCAAGCCCTTAAAAATGTAGAGCAGAGACATGTGCGCAGGGACACACACACAGGTGGTTTTATGGTTTGGGGACTCTCCATAGGCGTAATGGTTTCTATACTGTACAAACCGTATTTTCTATTGCCCAACACCAACCCTACCCCTAAACCTACCACAGGAGACTTTCTGCATTTTTAGAATTTCAAAAAAACTAATTCTGAATTATAAGCTTTTTGAATAATGGGGACACTGAAAATGTCCTCATAAATCACCTTCTCGTTGTAATACCTATGTCATACCCATGTTATTATACAAATTTGTGTCCTCATAAACCACATAAACATGCACACACACACACACACAGAACTCACATAGTCTGAAGTATCAGTACTAACATCAGGATGCAGATCACACAACATGAGTGATGAAAAATAAAGACGTGAGCATCTCTGAGAAATTCCTTGAAAACCTCACAGCTCCCAAAGGGACTGCAAAGATCCAAAGAGGATCTCAAACATGCAGCAAGCCCTTTTAAGCTTTAGTTCACCCATCATTTACGCACCCTTTTGTTGATGACTTGCTTTCTTACATGGAATACAAAAGGATATGTCTAGATTGTTCTGCATACTTTTCCATTTAGTGCATTGGTATGTGGACAAGCACCATCAAGCTCCAAAAATGACTGACTGATGGACGGACAGACAGACAGATAGCTTTCATTTTAGGCTACAATGAAACCCTATTCATGGCACAATATATTACAGCTTCTCCTACAGCTACAAATGGTGAGTTAGAGGTTTACAGTGAGCTTGACTTTATATTGAGGACCACCAAGACGGGATTGTGAGCGTGCTAAAAATAGCACTCTGTCATTGTAGTGTGTTACAGATTTTGTGCAGAGCTGCCACTTCTGGGTTGAAGGTAAACTCAAAGATGCTGGAGCAAAGTTTGAACTCAAAACTCATACTAGAGAGGATTTTCCTTCTGACATCCTCCATTGCTTTATTTAAGAGCATTTCTCTATCAAAAGAAACATGTCCTGATATAAAGAAGATGCTCTGATGTTCACAGGTTGACTCGGAAGGCCCAGTGAACTTAAAACTAGTGTCACAGTCATAGGAGTCGCATTTACTGTAGAAACTGCTCAGTGAAGGATTAGGTTTATTTTTGCCTCCAACCAAGAGTTTCTCTTTAGATGCTGCTGAAGCTAGTTGATATTTCCATTGTGCAAATAAAGGAAGTGTAACTGACTTTGGGCTCTACGGTTCGACCTTATTTCCACCATTAGCATATTATGATAAACAGAAGCCCACACAACGTTCCTTTTGCAGCTCAGAGGGCGGACCAACCTGCCTCTGCCTTCACTTCTGCCAAAAAAACTACTGTTGGCAGGTAATTAAAGTAGCATTTATTATGCACAAATGAAAAGCAGCCAATTAAAAATCACAGTGTTTAGGAGCTTCACTGAGGGTGGATCTCGCTCTATTTATTTCTCTCTTTGTCTCTCTGATCAAGAGAAAATAACAGGTTTGTCTCATCCTGTGCCTGGTAGCTTTTACCTACATGTACAAAATCCCCTACACAGCGGCCCAATAAACATAAAACCACAGTGAAGGAACAATGTGGTCTCAATCAGTTTCTCTCAAGCGAAAAAGGGCAAGACAGTTTCTGTAACTGTCTAAAGGTCATGAATATCTAATGAGGCAAGTGCGTTAATGTTTGTGATTGGCTATCTGTTGCCAAACAACTTCTCATAACATTCAAGCACTGCACTGTTTCACAAAAAAATGCCTTTGGTGCCACAATTCGAGGTTCATAACAGCATCAACAATCCTAAAAACTAAAATTACATGTGTGAAGCACTAATGTGTTAAAAGTGTTGAAAAGGATATAAATCAGAATTTAAAAAAAAAAAAAAAGAGAAATAACACAGTCGTTCGAAAGTTAGTGGATGGTAAATGTTTCTGAAAGACGTTATTCTGCATGTAAAGCACATTTATTTGATCAAAAATACAGTAAAAAACAGTAAAAATGTGAAATATTATTACAAATAAAAGAACTGTCATTTAAATATACTGTATTTTAAATGTAATTGAATTCCTTATTTTTAAAATGTATATTATATGAATAATGTTTTTCAGTTTAACGAGTTAAAAATAATTAATGCAGCATCTATTTTTTTCATGGCATCCCTTTGGCTACCGTTACAGATATGAACACAATATTGAGCATGATAAGACGCAAAAAAAGAACTTAAAAGAGAATATAAATGTACTATATTAATATGCGATTAATAGCCATCAGTTACAGAAAAATGTGATTAATCAGATTTGTTTTTAAACAATTGACAGAACTAATTCTATTATTTTCTTTTTTATATATAAAAAAAGTATTTGTGGAAAAAGGATTCTTTGATGAATATAAAGTTTAAAAGAACAGAATGTATTTGAAATAGAAATATTTTGTAACATTATAAACATTGTTTACTGTCACATTTGATCAATTCCTTTCTAAATAAAAGTATTAATTTATATAAAAAACGCTTACTGACCCCCAAATTAAAAACAGTAGTGTAATTATTGTGGAACCTCTATGGTTCCCTGGTCCAGAGGAAAGCTACAGTAAAAGTTTTCCAGCTCCGAGCAGCTACAGGAACACACTCGGCGTCTTAAATGGGATTGGATCAGACAGCATAATCATACAGTATTCCTCATGGGCTGATGTGTCTAAAGCTTCCGCCACCTTAAAATGCTGTGAAATTGAAATGTGAAATTCATAGTAAGCCACCGCCGGCGTTAAGCTTAATGTGTGAAATAGTGTTTGCCTTTGGGGCCCGTGGCACATTCATGAACTGAAAAAGGGAAAATGACACATAACAGTGTGACCACTTTCAGCCCAGCTTAGAGACGACACCATCAGTGAAGCTAAAAAAAAGATCAGCTAGAACTCCGAGAGCAATGATTAAAAACATTACATTGTTTTATATATTTTTAAAAACCATCAGAAGTGGATTCAGACTGAGGAAACATCAATGCATCTCTGCGCTAGTCTCAGCCTCGAGGGCCGTTCACAATGACAGTGGTTAAATCGATAGAGGTCGTACAGTCACTGTACTGTGGGCTGCTAGCAAGCGTTCGCACTCGCCTGAGCTTTACACCCATTGATAGCTTCTGCGTCACGTTGTCGTGCATTTGCGTAACACGTCAGATTGACATCTGTCACTAAATTAAAAAAAATCCCACTTTTGTCTGCAAGTTCGAGCTCAATCACAAGTACGCAGCCAACTCATAATTTTGCTGCTCTCTTAAGATGATGCATTATGCACATATAAAAAAAAATTGTGCTGTGCAAGAGGACAAAAGCATTACTACCTCAAACACCAGAGACCATTCAGATGATAATGTGTGGGTCGTCCTTCTGCATTCACATAACACTGGATGAATGTGTGGGAACTTACGCAACAGCATGAGTAACACCGTCTTATGGACAGAAGAAAGGCTCTGCCTAAAAAATTCACCCATCTATTTATTTATTTGATGTGGCATACACCCACTCCGTATTATTCATGCAACATGATTTTTTTTTTTTACAATGACCTAAATCAGTTTAGCTCTTTCTGAGTCACCGGCCTGATTCACCATAATGAAAATGCCACATGCATGCAAAAACACAGTATTTCTTGTCTCTGGCCTTCCTTTTATTTCTCTTTACACTTAGATGAACGTAATCATCCAGCAAATTAAAAGTTCAGTGTTATTACGGTATAAATTTAATTATTGTATAGTAACATACCTCTAAAGGTCAAGATGAGATCAAGTTATGAACTATGTATAAGTGCTGCCCTCTGGTGTCCTGTAATGAAATCTACTGTAAATATTTTTATATACTGTAAATCAGCTAATCAAAAGACTGAATTTCCTCCTTTTGCACAAAGTTTTATATTTTCTGTAGGCCTACATGCACTTCACACTAAATCCCAAATGCATGCATTTTGACAGACACTGAAAAATAAAAGCATAAATACAGTGGGGTCCAAAAATGGGGTCTTAAAATAAAATTAAAATACACTAAAAATAATTTTTCAAAATCTCAAAACTATATATCAATGTATGTATGTGTGTGTGTGTGTGTAAAATATTATATTACTCACCGATAGTTAATATATAAAAACATTAATAATTTGTCATCTTTAGCAAATCCCAAAATAAATGTCCATTCATGCTGCTAGTACATTTTTTGTGTTTTAAAAAAAATAATTTCAGGTGAGGTAATGACTACTCTAGATGTTAAAATAGGCCAAATGAGCATGAACAACTAAAAATCACTAAATAATAATAATAAAAAATCCTTAAATAAGATATTTGCATTTCTAGGTCACTACTCAAATAATCATAACCAAGTGCTATTAGTTAATCAGTGAAGCATTCATGACTAATGTGAGGCTGCTGTCCATGGTGCTGATTTCTCTGTTATTATCTGGAATGCCGAAGGTCCCTGGGAGAGGTGGGTTTCTCAAGGCTCTCTGTTGAATCTGACTCACAAAAATTCAGCAAGGACACATTTCTGTGAGTCTGACAAACGGCATGACTTGCAAAACGGTGCCTTCATTTCATATTCATAATTTTTGCCTTGAAAGAGATCTTTCAGTCCTCTGCAAAAAGGAAGCCACTAAATTATGACAAACACACAGAGGAACAGAGTTCTAGAAAATGTTTCTATGAAAAAATGACTTTTTTTCAGAGAGACTTATTATTTCTTTACTATCTAATGCAAAATATGATATTGTTCCAAACCACAACCAGAATATGTCGTCATCACCCATATCTAATTCTGGCAGGACTGTCTGGGTGTCTCATAGAGGCCACAGGTAATGGACTAACAATCAATAATGTGCATAAAACTGTAATGGGCTGCACTGCACTATGGGTAAAGTGAGCCAGAATGGGCCTGAGCAAATAACGATCCTAACGATTTGATTTCACTGTATGTATGGCATCTTATTAATGTTTGATCATAATGTATTAAAATACACAAACTACCCTGTAAATAGATTTTGCTGAGCAGTTTCTGCAAAGAGGAAAGTGTGCTATGGTACTCTGGGTGGTTGCTAGATGGTAACTTAATGGCTAAAGTCAAGAGAGAACAAAAAACACAAGTCTAATCACATAAAAAAGTAATTATGAAAGCCTCCAAAAAATGTAATTGTGTGAGATAAAGCTTAAAATAAGAAACACATGGCACAATGTGTTATACAAGGTTCCAATTGTGAGACATAAAGCTGCAATTATGAATAATAATTTCACAATTAAAGATAGGGAAATTATCCCTCATGTTGTGCGTCGGTCATTTTGAACCGGATTTTCTTTTTCCCGAAAATGCTAGTAAATCTTATTGCATTGGACTAAAACCTGCCGATTGTAACACAGCAATACAAATTCCAAAATAAAATACAACCCCCCCCCCCAAAAGACTGATCACAGATTGGTGATAAAACAACATCCTAGGAGATTTCAAGCAATTTAAAAGGCTGGTCATTTTTGACTGGGAACACCAATTTAGGTAAAAGATTTTCAGCACAGCACAAAAGTTATGAGAAAAAGTTGCAAATACCTTTCTATTCTCAGCGGGAAACATCACTTCCATAAGTAACACAACATACACAGCTCATACTATATCAACATGCTCACAGATCAAGACCAAGGTGCATGGATCAAGTTCCTGAAATGTATCTGTACAAGTTCCATCCTTTAGATTAACCTTGTCATGGTGCATCAGCCTTGGGATTCTCTGGAGAGAAGCCAAGGAAACGTCTTCTACAGCAGCAGATATAACGTCACGCATTAAGCATGCTGTCCTTGAGTTCCTGGCAATCTGAATGAGAAGGTTACAAGAACAAATGAGCTGGGTAAAGCTACAGGCTACAGTACGTATATCCCAGTAAATTAATCATTTAGCAACGTCTGACCGATGATGACTTCAATTATTTGGCATACTGTGTGGTTTTGTTCAGTATATAAAGTGGGTAATCAAGCTAATAAAAGAGCTGATGTCTGCTACTCCTGCTACCTCTTTCACCGCCGTAGTAGAGAGCCAGCAGTGTACAAGATTTGTATGCCACGATATTATAGTACAAGGACAAAAATGTGTTACCAAGCCATCTGACTTCCACTCTACATGCTCTGATAATGAATCCAATCGCTGTCAGGATATAGTGAAAACCAGCACAAACCTTACACATACAGTATAGAGTACAACGAAGCTAAAAGACCCTTTTGCAATGGATTTGTCACAAAGCATGTGCAAGTTATTAATCTTTGAAATGATCAGTGAGTAAAATAATTGATGCACCATTATTTGGAAGTATGTATTTAAAGAAAATCTTGACATATCAAAACTACTTTCATACGATGTCAAATTGTCAAATGAATAATCATCACAATATATGCTCATTAATGTTTAAATAAATAATATAAACAAATACTGTATGTTCAAATATGCACATTAGATGCTAGTAAAAAGTGTGTTTCAAATAACTTTTGTGAAAATTAAATGTCAAAATATGGGTGAAATAATATTCCATCGTCATTCAGCATAACAGATATATTTATGTAAAAATGAAACCAAACATAATATTCTCTGACTTGTCCTTTTCCAAATAAACTAAAAGACAAGTTATCATAAAGCCTGTTGTTCATATGAATGATTAAAAACTTCTTGCTGACAAACGGGTGAATGGTTTGAAGGATATTGGCAAAGATTGGTAAAGATGTAAAAAATAAAATTAATGACATTGTAGTGAGTATCCTCTGTAAATCATGGTAAAAATGTACAATAGTCATATTTTTTTGCTCAGAAAACAATAATGGGGGAAAAACAAAATTTAAAGCTGTATTAAACTATTATATTAATACATATTAAAAACTCAAAGTGACGTGAAGGTCAGATGGACTTATTTCAGACAAATCTGATATCTACATCTGCCTCTGAAAACACTGCAGCTCTCGTTCCCTCTGCAGTGTCCTCTAAATACACCGGCTCACTGGTTAATCAATCCCTGCATGCTGCCTCTGTGCTTGGAATGGAGACCAACATCTAGATTCACATGTTCCCCTTCTGCCGAAACCTCCAAATCGGTTTCATGGACAGTCACCGCGCTGAGAGGTCATCATTGCCGACCCCAAACTAAGCTGGAAAATATGTGTTTAGCACATGTTTATTTACAGATCTACTAAAAGCATTTAATTAATTAGTCCGCTAACTAGGTTTTGGAAGTCCTCTTGAGCATTTGCTGTAATTGCTGGCAAACTAATTTCAGCAGATTCCTTCTGCAAGCACAGAATGTTTGGACCTTCTGCAGAGATTGAAATGACTTCAAAGAAGACTGAAAGATCCATTTAGACGCTTTAGGCCTACTCATCAGACTCAGGGTTCAGAAATGAAATGTGATTCTTAAAGGGAAATACATGGAGGATGTGTGAAATGGATGGCTTGTTTGGTGGTTTATGCAAAAGCCACTGAACTTAATGTAATTAGTAGATACACGACCAGATGCCAACATGATTGACACTAGTCAAAATGACTGGCGTTTGTTTAAAAAGACCTGAGCCAACTTCACCTCAGCTGTTAATAGCTCCCATATCACCAAAATAAGCCTTAATGCGACAAAACCCATTAGATAGTGAACATCTGGAACGTCGCAGTGAATTCGAGACAGTGTGTCGGACTCTCACCTCTGATGTTTCCTCGAGCTGAACGGGGAGAATGAGCTTTTGCTCCGCCGGCTGGAGATGCTCCGGGACGGGCTGCTGTCCTCCGTCGCCTCCTCCACGTTTAACTGCGGTATGATCTGACCGCTAACGGTACAAGCCATTTTCCTCGACTGCTCGTGTAAAGTGCATCTAAGCTCCAGTGAGATGAAAAGTTCGCCTCAGGACGGAATGAGGGCGGGAGGTGCTGTTTGCGGATCTGGACATGGGCTGGACTGCAGGGGTTGGGAGACTGGCGACCTGATTCGAATGATTTGTGAGTTTAAGTGACACTTCAAATCGTACGAAATCATAATGAATTATATAACGTTAGTCTAGATCGGCTCGTCTTAATGAACGAGTTCTGTGTGATACGAGCACGACGATCATCTTAATTGTATTACTTTAAACCATACACTCAACATTTTGTCCGATAAGTCTCAGCGCTTTAAAGCGTTGTCCGATTCGTGAGCGAATTGTTCTTGTGATTCGGATCTTTTAGATGATTCAGTTCAACCGGTTCACAAAACCGTTCTGAAGGATTCATTGAAGAATTCGTCTTTGAACCGAAAGACCTATCGATAAGCCGAGCGTCTCTTTCGCACGTTTGATTGGTAATGATCCGATAACTTTTGCGTGAGCTGAGATATGAGGCATATGAGCTGGCTTTTGTAAATAGAATATTTTTATTATTATAAAATCAACGTTTTGAGCTCTGAACTTGTGTTCTTTTTCAGTCAAGAAATGAAAATTTGTCAATTAATTTGATCATTGTTCTGAAATGATATAATGAATCGTGGCTACAACAAATATACACATGGAATTAGCGTATAATAATCAATTAAATTAAATTTCACATAAAAATGGTCAGTGTTGGGGGTAATATATTACAAGTAACGCAAGTTACGTAATCAGATTACTTTTTAACTAGTTTTAGTAAAGTAACGCATTACTTTTTAATTTAAGAAAATATCTGAGTACTTTTTCAAATAAGTAACACCAGTTAATTTGTTTTCCCATTTATTGACTGAAAGCTCTCCTGTCCCCATGTTGAGAGAAATCAGATGTTACTGTAGTTCAAAATAAATATGAATATGCATTAATTCATCTCACTCACAAAAAAAACAAAGATTCAGTATTCCTCAAAATGAATAAAAACAGTCAAATTCAAACTCAGAATATTATACAAACCTGCAATAATTAAATGTTAAGCAACACAAATATCCTTTATGTATTTATTCCCATTCTATTTGCTTCTGACCTTCGGTGATCCAGTTCAACCGTACTAATAAGCAAAAATGACTCTAGACAAACATTTGTGTCTTTTTTATTGCTGAAGTGTGTTGAAATTTCTTCTTCTGCATTCTACTGTACGGACGTAAATTTACTTTCCCTTCAGCCTGAGGCGCATTCATTTCACTTTTGGTGTGAAAAGGCTTTTATATTTGCCAAAAATATAACTTTTTTATTTTAAAAACAAACAAGCAAGCCCTGTCCAGATTTAAAAAGTAACGCAAAAATAACATAACGCATTACTTTCCATAAAAAATAACTAACACAATTAGTTACTTTTTTAATGGAGTAACGCAATATTGTAATGCATTACTTTTAAAAGTAACTTTCCCCAACACTGAAAATGGTTTCTTTAGTTCATGTAATCACGTGTTCATGTAATCATCGGTTCTTTGAAAGAATCGTTTTGAACTAAGGTTAGCTGTTCAAAAAGAGTGGGGCTTCTAATTTAGTCCACCAAGAATCCACAGGGAATTATTAAACACAAAAATAATGACTGTTAGGTAGCTTAGCAAGGTTTAGCTGTGTCTAAACGTCTTTGACAAATGTGCTCAATTAGGTACTTGCCCTAAAACCATATTGGCCGGTGGTATTTGGGGGAGGGGCATTTTAAAGAGTATATGAGTGGACAAAAATATGTGTATTTCAGGATGAGTCGTCATATTTTGAGCCATTTTCCCATAAGAGCGTAACTGAAAATTTTAGCCTTCTATAGGTTGAATTTGTAAATAGTAGGCCTACTGCACTAGACTGCTTCAACAACAGACTAAGAGCCACAAACTACAAACGTGCTCTACAAAAACACACAAAAAGGGCTATATATAGACTGTTACACTAGATATATATATATGGTCTTTGATTCCCACATGCTTGTTTTATTTATTCCCCCTATTTTATACCGTTAATTTTTATTTAACTGCAGTTAAATGCACAGTGTGGCCAGTAGATAGCACAGTTGCACTAAAACTGTAATCAAGCATCCTAAAACTCTTTACGAGATCATCTTATTGTTGCATGAGGAAGGCGGAACACGGATTTGAGATATTTCAGAACAACGGCTGTGATCGATTGAAAAATAATGGATTATGTTTTTGTATAGGAGATTTGGCTTTTGGAGTCTTTGCCTAACTGCAGCGTGAGGTGCTCACAGGCTCTGTGTTAATGATTTGTCAGACTGCATACTGATGAAACATGCCTGAATCACAATGAGACTGAGAGAACAATTACACCACAATGGAGGGATTAATGAATGAATAATTCACTTCTTTTCTTCTTTTTCTCCTTTTTAATTTTTTTTTAGCCCATACCACATACCAAACTTGATCCGAACTAACTCAACTCTCAACTTTGAGCAGGAACACTTGAATGGTTGCCACAGAAACTATATTTTTTCCTAGATCATAAATACCTAAATAACATTTCAAGGGTATCTTTAAATCTAGGTATTAGTATTTTTAAATCTGTTTGTGTTTGGATTTTGATCCATCCACAAAGACAAAAGGCAGCTTAACTACTTCTGAGAATGGAAACCCCTGAAATGAAAATGACACCATTTTCATTGGCTTGCCACTGAATGCTTTATTACAAACCAAAGGAAAATCATTAATATACTGTACAAATATACATTTGTAATGAAGAAAGGAAATATGTACAATGTCTTTCGTCATTTGTCATCAAACAATAGCCAGTAATGATTTATTTTATTTTTATTATTATTATTTTTTTTAAATCAGAGCGACAGGGGAATGGCTCATGGCTTCCTTACTCATGCAGTCAAAACACCAGACTGGACCAAACAAAATTACTGTATAGAGAGCACAACTGTAGTAAGTGCAAATCCTCAACAAGAATGAGTTCATTCCATGTTTATTCGGTATAATGAAAGGCGACATATAAATACAAAAAGTACTTACATTAGTAACATTTTAACCACTGATACTGATATTAGCACTGAGCCAAAATATTCATCTTTCTCTAGCTATCGGTGTCATGCAGGTCCATTGCCAATAGTGTTTAGATGCCCATTATCTCAAGCAATTGTATGCAGGGTGTTTAACATTAGAGTTCAGCATTCAAACTGTTCAGCTGTTACTGACTGAACACAAACTCAACTGAACCATGCGTCTCAGCACATATCAACACCAGACTCAGGCGTACAGAAACAGCGGGTTGCGAGGAAGTACTTGGACTAATATTACTTCATTTCCTCACTTTCCCTGTGCGTGGAAAGAGACTTCAAAGCTGGGGAATCGACCGGGCTGTGGGTTGAAGCTAAATCAATGGAACTGGGTGCACATTGTGTGTTCTTTTGCATTGGCCTTAAGAGTTGTGAAGGATTGGATTTAGATAAATAAGGTCAGCCTTTGGTTACTTTACCTCTTCTAACATTGACATTAAGTGTTGTTCCATGCAGAGATGCGTATTCCCTGGTTATCTGGCAAGAAGACATTGTTCTGTCCTTAAGGGTGACCTGTCACTTTGAATATTTTTAGACATCTTGTTTGTCCATCTAATTCATTTCTGAAGACCTAAATAACAAGACTTTCTCTTTGAGGGGAGGAATCCATGTTATGGTCCCCTACTGTTTACTAATGTGGACTCAAAAAGCACATTTTTCCAGCTGGGTCTGGGGTGTGAATGCCTCTCTGAGCATTAGAATTCATCATACATTGAAATCTAAGAGGGGAAAACAACTGAAAAATACAGAAAATATATTTGCAATGGCATTAAAGTAAACCTGAATACAACTAGTATACAAACAAGATTAATCTATATAAAAATTTGCACTCAAGAATTTAAAGCTTCTAACCTACTGCAGTTACAATAATGTGTTTTTGCTAAAACAGCAAAAAAATAAAATTAATCTTAAAACTTAATTGTTGAAATGAAGAAAAAAGCACAAAATAGTCAGCTATACAATATCGAACACATTCAAAGCTCATTCGCAGGCCCAGACAAAATTTGCAGACTTTTTTTTTTTTAAATAAAATGATATATACAACATCTTAAACTGAGCAAAAAGTACTACATTCTTATTGGTAGCTGAAAGCATTAGCAAATTAACCTTAATATTTAATAAACAAACACAAAAATTAAGGGTTATGAAGAGCAGTGTACTTAGGAAACTTGCAAAGTGGGCACAGGATGACTTAAAATCATTTAATTATGTAAAAAACATACACAAAAATCAGAAGAGGACATTTTTTTTCTCTCTAAATATCTATTGTTTTTATTTAAGAACATATTAGAATCTTGTATTTTCAGGAATCGCAAATTGTGGTACATTATCAACATTCCTGGTTTATGCCAATAAAAAGTTTCAAAACAAGCAGCATTGTCATGATTTCAGCAGAAACCCAGCTAACAAAAAAGTTTTGCTAACGTTCCCATTATGAAAACATTATTTCTGAACATTCAGAACATCCAGGTTTTTTTTTTTGAACATCCGACTAAAAATATTTTTGTGTTAATTTTTTGGAAACATTATTAAAGGCCTTGCCAGAACGTATGCCAAAGATTCCTTGTTAGCTGGGAATACTAAAAGAAACATTGCAATATAGAGGGCCATTTATTAATTGTGTTTAAAAACTAAGACTTAGAGTCAAAAAGGTTGAGAACCACTAATGCATAGCTTTGTTAACGACCGTTCGAATTCTGCGGAAAACTGGAGCTTTCCATGCATGCAGATTGTGTGTGGGCCTGCTTGTTTGGTTTCATCATAATCATGTAGACACTTTAGATTCATATAAACCAGCACAGAATAAGCCTGACCCAACCTTATCATACTTGCATCCAATGGGATGCACCAACCAGACATCTGATTTCAATTGCAAATACCAAGAACCAAAGTGGAGCCAAACCATTTCCCCACTGAGACAATCAACCTCATTACTGAAGGTTTGCATTATCCTGAAGAATGTGAATGAATGATTTAAAGGGAATGTGCACACACATTACGAATGCTGTTAGATACTTGAACTGAAATATATGGAATTCCTATAAATACCTCTTAAATATGGAATATGTCTATTCGTATGGAATATTTATAGCTCTAATGAAGAACAAACAAATTTACTGTCCCTGTTTATGTTGTAGTGTGTTGATTTCTCCTCATTCTGGGCCAATCACAGCGTCTGCGCCCAGCAGGTGACCTGCCATTGGCTGTTTAGGTGTGATGCCCACTGGGCTGCCTGGCGAATGCCGATTGGCTGAGGAAATGAGTGGCAGATGTGAATCCTCATAGGGGCGGACAAGCAGGTGCCGGAAAGAGTCCGCTTTTGTGAGTTTCTCCTCCAGTTCTGTAGCTGACAGTTCAAACCCAGCGAGGACAGGAAGTGTGAGGTCAGGTAGACAGGCTGTCTGTCTGGGTAAAGGCAGAGTTGTATCTCTGTTCATATCTGCCTCTTTTGTTTGGTCAAACCATCATAACAACACAAGGCACAGCCCTCCACATCCAAACCCCCCTTTTTTCATCTGTCTTTACCCTTTACACTCCACAAGGGGTCTTCTTCCACTTCAGTGTGCACATTAAAAACAACAAAGGCATTTATTTTCCAACCCAGTCGAATCTGTTGAATCAAAAGGCCTGACCACCTGGGTTTTCTGCAGGGAGTGGGAAATCTTTTGGGAACTTTCCTGATACCAGAGTGTTATTTTATGCTTGCTGGCAGTGTGTGTATTTATCTTTTGTGTGTTTTGTGTGTGTATTGTGTGTGTATTATTCCTTACAACAGTCCTGGAATGCCCTTGTGTTGGGCAGGGGATCATCACCGGTGTGGCACCCATCCTCGCCAGGTTCCCCGGGCTGGGTTTGGGGCTACTGCCAGGCTCTGAAGGTTTGGGGACCACATGGTTGTATGGTGGTGGTACCGGAGGGAAGTTTTCGGGCTGCCCACTTTCTTTTAGGGCAGCCACGACAGGTAGCCGAGGCCTGGGCCCACGGGGGGCACTGTTGTGCACCATAGACTGTGTGGAGGAAGCCCCAGAGCGAGAACTACCAGATCGGGAGGAGGAGAGAGAGTTCGGCTTCACCAGTTTTGCTTTGGGAGCCTCTGCATCTTCCCTAAAACATAAAGACAGAGACTCTGAAATTCATTATCTGGCTTGGCCAGTGCATTGCATGCATGCAGTCTTGTATATACTGTACCAATGTCCCTTTAGGGCAAGTCATTTCACTCGGCGGTCCTCTTTGAAATGTCTCTTGGCATGCAAGTGCTGCTCCTATTTCTTTGAATGGGCAAACATCGCCAAGCTTACGATTAAATTTAATATTTGAAATCACCAATGAAATCTGTCAACATCAATTTGGTTTATTATGCTCAAATAGTGTTAAAAAGCTTATTTTTCAGGCTAGACCAGCCGGTGCCACTGTGCATTGTCTCAGAATGCTGACTGTTTCTATAGCAACCGGGACTTCTAATGGCAGTTGAAGTGACGCATTGACTTTAATTGTTCACCCTCCAGGACAGTAGTTGACTTGAAACTACATAATTCCTGTTATTACATCCTTTTCTAGTAATGCTACGAATCCAATGTGCATTTGTGTTAGCATATAAATTACAATGTGACTCAAATTACAATGTGACTCATCAACACAAAGGCATGACATAAAGTTCCAAATAAAGCAAATATACATTTTGCTAAACACACGAAGGGACCCATATTTCATGTGGCAATGATCTGATGGAATTGACATTACAGAGGTATGTATTAACCCACACATCATTGGTTAAGATATCAAGTAGGGAATTATTTTTTCTTTTTATAATCTGATCTCAAATGGAAGTGTGCTTAATGGGTACGTGAGCTTAATAGGTACATTTACCCTACATTTAATTTAAATGAATGAATACATTTAATTTTGAACAAAGCCACAGCAGACCTGTTTTGCATCTCTGGGCAAAACTCAACGGTGTTTCGTTACTGAATCTATCAGCTGCTTGAACGAATGGGTTGAATGAATGACTCAATGACTCACTCGTGCATTAAACAGTCTACTGCCACTTCAGATGCACATTCTCCGTTTCCTCTGCACTGCAAACACAACTTTTGTTGACATTTCATTTGATTGGTACCAGCCCTATAGTGTCTTATTATATTGCATTTTGATTAAATTTAAGCATCTGACACAAAAATGATGCATACATTTAATTAAGTTAGAAAAATAATTGGCATTACAAAGGTAAAAATGTCCATAAAAGGTAAAAATCTATTTAAACTTACTGGAAAAGTTCATTTCTGTTACTCCTGCAAACTAACCACTGCACAGAATATTAAAAGCTTTGGGAGTCAGCTTTCCACAGCAGTCCTAAACCTGTCAAAGTACCAGCACAATATCATGCTCAGCAAAATATCATCCAATTATCGTTAGATATCTTTTTTGTGATTATCGCACACCCCTACTACCAACACCATGTAGACACTGGATTGCATTATATTATTTACAATAAACTTGTCAGATGTACTGATATACTTTATACTTCAGGAACATGCCTAATTGTATTCCTACTGAGAATCTGGGAAGATAACTGGCCCAGATATAAGCTCACAATCTGTGATCGTGAGGAGATCTGGCATTTATCAGTGCTACAGCCTGCACACACTGACAGAAAATCATGCTCTGCTTCACTTCAATGAACCTTTCAGTTTCATTCTTTAAAAAAAATTAATAAATAAAATTTCACTAACATTAAAGGGATAGCCCATTCTAAAAGAATTGTCATTCCATTTCGATGCCGATAGCCTTGTGGGCAGCGTACCGACATACAGCGCCGTTGCGCTACGGGCGTCCCAAGTTCGAATCCCAACTTGAGGACCTTTTCCGATCCCACATCATCAGAACACCATGTACATGCATAAAAAGTATAACTGTTCATATTTGGACAACCTATTTTGAAGACAACGTGAATATACATTTCACCAATAACCAGAATCTATTTTGAAGAGGCTGACAAAGACAGGAATGAGGCTTCTGTAAACATGTTATGATTCCCTGGAACAAGCTTTACAAGCATTGTGACCAGCCTTTTTCCTCTTCGCTGGAATGCCATGTTTCCACTCTTGCCGGTTCAGATCTGTGTTTTGTATTTCTGGGCATTCAAAATGTTTCCACATGGGTTCAGGGTGGGGGAGGGACTGCCACAATAATGTAACACACACAGCTGCCACAAGAGGCAGCACATGAACATGAGTGAATATGATGCATGTTTGCATGTAAGGAGGAATGTGACTTTTTTTTTGTCTGAGTGAACAGAGCTTTTCAAACAGTCTGTATGTGTGAGAGAATTATTTTACATGCATACGAGTAATAAATTTGATCCTAGCGAGCGATTGTGGTGTAGAGACACCAAATGAGCACAGATAAGATGCTTCCCAACCTGTGTCCTCAGAGGAAACCGGAAACAAGCAGGAAGTGGCCACAAAATGAAAACGAGACTGTGCGTAAAGATCAAAGGCAGGTCATGTCAGCACAACACAACACACACTCCTTGACTGGGCGTGAGGGGAAATTTGCATAAGCTAATATG
>JADLZN010008964.1:0-165690 GCA_018155175.1 Sinocyclocheilus anophthalmus
CGCCTACTAGTTCCTCGAGGACCTCTGCAGTGGATGGAAGAAGAAGACGAGGCAGTCCTATGAGCAGGATGCTGCTGAACTGAAGACCGCAGCTACGGTATCCACTCTTCGCAGTTCGCCTGCTCACATCACGCCCGTTGCAGAGTCCGGATGAGCTACCTTCTGAGAGCGAGTTCAGGTGTAATGAACGAGGTTTCCACGAGTTACGCAGGAACTTGTAACCGTGGACGGTGGGGAGCCCGGAGGCTTTATTGTTTCTACTCGTGGGTGGATGCGTGGAGGAGGTCAGACGCACGGGCCGTGCGCGTGTACCCCGTAGAGAGTCTGAGCGAGAGTCTCTTGGGGATACTGTACCGCTTCTTGGTCACATCTGGGTCGTTGATCAGTAGTCAGTAGTTAATTTCCTGGTCCTTTCTGTATTTGATCACCTCGGTAGGCTCGCATCGGCATTACGCAGGCTGTCCTTCGCCCGCGCGATTTGCTTACTGCCTGGCCTTACTCCTGGCTTGTTCCGTCCTGAGACCCACCCTCATTGTCCACCCGCTCATCGTCCTCTGACTGCGTTGGCCCACTCCAGCGGTTCGCTGAGGAACTTTATTATGGTTCGGACGTATGCGCGGCCGAGCCGCGTTTGCCAGCACCCCCTGTAATTGACATGGGCTCCTGTCTGATGAGATTTTCGTGATTTGTGGCCCCTCTCTACCACCTATTGCCCATGTGTTATTTCGCTGACTCTGTGTACAAGTCTATTGCCAGTTTGTGTCAATCCTGGTGTCTTATCCCGTGGCACGATCGTCTCGCTGTCCACCTTCTTTACCGTGCAAAAAATAATTCTATTCATGCCATGATCGGCTGATAGTGAGACCTAGACCTGCACCTTCACTGAACCCGGCTTTAGTATATTTTTCTCTTAGTCCAATGTCATTCATGAGTTCGCGCGAGTCATGTCGCTACAATAAGGTTGGGGGGTGACTTGTGCGCCCCATGTTGCCCGTGCCCGACCGACATTGCATGCTCTGTTTATGACATAGTGGACGGCGATAAGATCCGTCCCCCCTTTTATTTTCTTGATGGCTTCTTGAATTCCCAAAATAGCCCTTACATACCGTCCTTGCGAGTTTATCTGTGTCACGACAATGTCATGTCGTGGCTCGGGTTGTTAGAGGGTCCCCCCTGCAGTGTGACTCTCGATGTCGTAGGCCTAATTGAGGAATTATGGTATTCTTCTGTAGCTTGACGACGAGTAACTTTAACCGTTGTGAACTCAAAGACAGCCTGATGCTTGTTTATAGACTATTTGTGGGTGGCTTTTTGTTGTTTCACCTATCAATTTGTGTCAATAAAGTATAATAGGGTAAATCCTTTATAGTGATTTATCCTATATAGTGCTTGCATAAAGCACGTAGTGCATACACTTGTAGCTGTTCTGTATCTTTGTAAGTCATTGTCTAAGCCCTCTCGTGAGGCACTCGCACGAAACCCACGTTATAAAAAAACAGTGGGCTCCCCCAAAGTCCACGGTTTAGTTGGAACAAGTTTGTTTGGAAATGTTCAGGTAGTGAAAGGTAGACCGGACACTGGAATGCTGAGTGGAGTGAGAAGATATAGCGGGCTTAATTGGTGATGCAGGTGCAGGTGATCAGAATTCTGTTTTTTGGGATCTGGTGTGTGTCGGAGGTGGTGACTGTGCTGACGTGAGTGATTGCGATGATCTCCTGACATCAAGTGCAATGGATATGAGCCTCAGTAGCAACTTTTAACGCACCCAAAGGAAAGCTGAGATATAGCGCCACCAATTGGGCCAATTATGCAATGTTCTCCAGTTACTGTATTGTCATATCTGCCAAATGTATGGGTCCATAACTTAGAAATGCTACAGTAAGAATATCTGAAGGTTTGCATGGTCACAGTCAAGGGCCCTGGAAATAAGGCCCCAGTGCAACTTTTAATGCACCCTCAAAGGCAGCTGAGATATAGCGCCTCCGATTGGGCCAATAATGCAATGTTCTCCAGTTACTATATCATCATATAAGCCAAGTTTATGGGTCCATAACTTACAAATGCTACAGTAAAAATGTCTGAAAATATGCGTGGTTACAGTCAAGTGCCTTGGAAATAAGACCACCGTAGAAATTTTAACGCACCCTCAAAGGAAGCTGAGTTATAGTGCCACCATTTGGGGCAATAATGCTATTTTTCCTGTTATTGTATTGTCATATCTGCCAAATGTATGGGTCCATAAGTTAAAAATGCTACAGTAAAAATATCTGAAAATTTGCATGGTAACAGTCAAGGGCCCTGGGAATAAGGCCCCAGTAGAACTTTTAACGCACCCTCAAAGGAAGCTGAGATATAGCACCACCATTTGGGGCAATAATGCTATTTTTCCTGTTATTGTATTGTCATATCAGCCTAATTTATGGGTCCATAACATAAAAATGCTACAGTAAAAATGTCTGAAAATTTGCATGGTAACAGTCAAGGGCAAAGGGAATAAGGCTATAGTGTAAGGTTTAACGCATCCTCAAAGGCAGCTGAGATATGGCACCTCCAATTGGGCCAATAATGCAATGTTCTCCTGTTATTGTATTGTCATATCTGCCAAACCTATGGGTCCATAACTTAAAAATGCTACAGTAAAAATATCTGAAAATTTGCATGGTAACAGTCAAGGGCAAAGGGAATAAGGCTATAGTGTAAGGTTTAACGCATCCTCAAAGGCAGCTGAGATATAGCACCTCAAATTGGACCAATAATGCAATGTTCTCCTGTTATTGTATTATCATATCTGCCAAATATATGGGTCCATAACTTAAAAATGCTACAGTAAAAATGTCTGAAAATATGCGTGGTTACAGTCAAGTGCCTTGGAAATAAGACCACAGTAGAAATTTTAACGCACCCTCAAAGGAAGCTGAGATATAGCGCCACCAATTGGGCCAAGAATGCAATTTCTCCTGTTATTGTATTGTCATATCTGCCAAACCTATGGGTCCATAACTTAAAAATGCTACAGTAAAAATGTCTGAAAATTTGCATGGTAACAGTCAAGTGCCCTGGAAATAAGGCCCCAGTGGAACGTTTAAAGCACCCTCAAAGGCAGCTGATATATATCTCCAGTTACTGTATTATCATATCAGCCAAGTTTATGTTTCCATAACATAAACATGCTACAGTAAAAACATGTGAACATGTGCGTGGTTACAGTCATGTGCACTGGGAATAAGACCCTAGTGAAACATTCTACGGACCCTCAAGGACAGCTGAGATATAGCGCCCCCAATAGGGCCATGAATGCAATAGCTCAAGTCAATATGGTCATATATGTCAAATTTATAGGTCCATAACTTCAAAATGGTACCGTAAAAATGTCTGAATATTTTCAGGCATTAAAGCCTCTAATGAAACTTTTTACGCACCCTCAAGGACAGCTGAGATTGTGCGCCTCCAATTGGGCAATCAGTACAATGGCCTTTTCAACTGTATAGTCACATATTTATAGGTCCATCTTCTAAATGCAATACAACAACAATGCAATGGCTCATTCAGTTTAATTCATATTTATTTGTATAATGCATTTCACAACACATATTGTTTCAGAGCAGCTTTACAGAAAATGCATGTTTTGCTGTTACAAAACCAGAATAGTCTTTATAGGATTGGGTATCAGAAAGAACAGTTGAAGTCTAGTACAAATTATAGTATTTACAAATACCATATATGTATTTAAGCAAACTTTGTGTACATTTTAAAGCAATGAAAATGTCATCGTTTTGTATCTGGAGTCCTCAATTCACAGGTGCTGGATCATATATGAAGTCTTCATAAGAGGCTAGATTAAAAAAATAAATAAATCACTACTGCACCCAAAGGATTACATGCACGTTTAATAATTAACGTATAATGTAATTAGATTTAATGTTGACAGCCCGTTTTCGCTCTTATCTCAGTGTTATTTACATTTTAAAATAGTTCATTGTTCGTTTCTGAAAAAAAGAGACGCAAATAGAGACGGTCCCTAAATCGAGCGTGAATAAGAAGCTAAGAAATGCGGAAGCGTCGCGTTTTTAAGGTGGAACAGCTAGTGTCAATAAGAAGCTGTCAATAAGAAGCTAAATTCAGCCTCGTAAAAGACAACATAACTCATAATGGCCTTATATTGAAATTATTTTTTTCCCAGCGGCAAATACAATCAGCAGACAAAAGTTGTTCAAATATAAAAAGTAAAAATATCAATGAATTAATGAAGTAACGTTTAATCAATGATAAATTAATTAATTAAATTAAAATAGATAAGTAGAAGTGAAAACTAATGAGATGGATCTCTCTCCTTACTGACTTCCAAAATTGAAATGGTCAGCTGCAAAACTATAATCTTGCATCTGCATTTTCTAAATACATCATAAATGGAAGTATTTGTGTTTTAGAAACAACAATGAAGAACAAGTTAAAAATAAATTTAGTCTCAGTTACAACAGAAACACCTTGGGTCTCTCATCCGTCCCTTGGAGAGTTTTGACCTGAAACTCATTATTAAAAACTGAGCTTTCATTGGAATAGTACAACTTTGTGACGTTTGTCAAACTTACCTGGAATACACACCACCAATAAAAAATAAATAAATAAAATAAAAAATTTAGTGGATTCGAGGACTTTATACCGGTGTAATTAAAAAAGTAACGAAAGTGTCCCTCGCGGGTCCACGAGGATTTGACCCGCCATAGGAATGAAGGCAATGTCCAAAAAAACTGTTTTTTTTATGTGGTTAGATTTTTTTTAACATAGCCTACAAAATCTGTCGCAATCCAGAAAAGATGCATACCCAAAAACTCACATACCTACCCACACTGAATGCAATGAATGCAATGCAATGCACTTGATTTTCCATTTCAACATTGCAGTCAGTATCTGAATGTTGTAAAATTTAGGCAGTGTTTTGTACGGAATTGCAGCGTTCATTTAAGTCATGTTTTAATATTAATAATGACATTGTATTAAAGAAATAGTTCACCCAAAATTAGAATTTGCTTAAAATGTGCTTACCCTCAGGTCATCTTGAGATGTAGAGAGTTTGTTTCTTACATCATATTTGATAGAATTTAGCATTACATCAGCTCTCCCAATGATGATCTGCAGTGAATGGGTGCCGTCCAGAATGAGAGTCCAAACAGCTGATAAAACATCACATAATCCTAGCCATCCAAACCGGACCCAGTCCATCAATTGATAGTTTTCACGTGACGTCACACACCCACCTGGAGGGCAAAATGCAGCTTTGCTCCACTGACCACACTGTCCTGACCACTAGGGTTGTGACGGTGAGGAAATTTTCCCACCGGTTAATCGACGTGTGACAAAACCGGTAATACCGGTATCACCCCGCCACCGCGGGGGGGGCGTTTCTTCTTTTCCTTGCTTTCCTTTGCTTTTAAATAGCTTGTAAAAGTGGTGTGCCCATTTTACTTTCACTTTCAAACAGTGGCAATTTGGCGTAAAGCTATTTGTTCGTTTTTAGTTCGTTTGAATTTTCCCTATTTTCCTAGCTTTCCTTCACTTTTAAATAGCTTAAAAGCACCGTGCGCATTTTACTTTCAACTAAAAATCATCAACAGTGACATTGAAGGGGTCCTATTATGCTCTTTTACACAGTCTTGATTTTGTTTTGGGGGTGTACTAGAACATGCTCTTATGCTTGGTGGTTCGAAAAACACATTCTTTTTTTACATATTTTACATTATTAAAATACCTCTCTCCCTAGGCTGGCACAAACGGCTCGATTAGTCCTTTGATGAAGGTCCGCCTTCCGAAAAATAAAATGTGTTGTGATTGGTTAGCTTTCCCAGTGCGTTGTGATTGGAGAACAGCTTAGACAGTGTTGCAGTACTGCCACGCCCCTTGCTCCGTCTTTGAACAAAAGCTTTTGGCTAATCCGGCACTGTACTCCCTCGTGTTGTGGAAGCTGTCCTCAGTAAAATGCGCATTACACAATAGCAAATTGGGGTTATAATGGACAGAGTTAAAAAAATTAATTGCAACCATTGTTTCCTGACATCATCTGCTTTCGGAAGCCCAAACAAGACGTTTGGGCACGGAGGTGAAAAAAAAAAACGGGACTAAAGCTCAGCGTCGCGTCGCGCCACATCTTTAAAATTCAAATACTTTTTTTCTATGAGTGTAGGCACACCGGCGGCGCCATTCGGCGTCTGTCTGCGACGCCCAGCTACGTCGTGTTGTACTTGTAAGAATTGTTCTAGACATGCCGAAAATTTTACGCTACAGAACAGCAGCTCTTCTTCTTTTCTTTTTCCTTCCTCTGCTGCACTAAACGCCCTGCAGCAGCACTTCTTCTTTCTCGTCCGCGTCGCAGGCTGATGCCGCACTCAACCAAGCGGTCTAACCACAACCTCGACCCGCCCACCCCCAACATTCGAATTTCTGTAAGCGGGAATTTTGTTTACGGATCTTCTAATACCGCGTTGGTGAATATCCAAACCCGAAACCCAACGTGTAGTCCAAACGAGCCGTTCGTTGGAGTTCTTGAAAAGGGATTTTTAAAAAATTTAATATCTCCCTTTGGAGTGGACTTTGAGATTTGTAACTTTCTAGATCTTTTTTTTGCCCAAACATACACACTACACACCGACTAAAATTAAAAAAGTGAAAAAGCATAATAGGACCCCTTTAAATAAGAAACAAAAGGGGGGGGAAAAAAACACCTTCCAAAATCACCTTAGATAAATGGCAAAGGCACAGGCTTTTCAAAACCAAAATACTGCCAAACCCGCGATGATTTCGTTTCAAAACTAATCATCCGCGATCGTCTTTGTCCTGTCTCACCTCGCCTCACTCTTCTCGTCAGTCGGCTCGACTCACTCAGTGGTGGCACATCAGGGGAGGCACAGCTTCCCCATAATTTTGAGGTGAAATGGGAGGAGTACGATTTAATGTTAATAAAATTCACAATTCATGTCTCAGAATGTGTATTTTTTGTTTGTAGTTTCACAGCTGTAATACCATAATGTGAAAGTGCCGCTTTTCTATAGCGAATGTGCCGAATCTGCTGATGTCATTACAACCGCTAATGACAGAGAAGGGGAGGGGGAGGCCAGGGGAGAGATGAGCTCTCGTGCCTCCATTGGTAAAAAAAATTAGCCAATCACCATCGAGTGTTCACTTTCAGCGCTGGGGAGTGTTGAGAAAAGAAACCTCGTAAAGGAGGCTAGCCTCCTTCTGATATCAACCAATCATCATAGACGTAAATTACGTGATATTAGTTTGAACGTCTCCCGCTACGCTGATAATGTACCAAGTACTTATGATGAGTAGCGATATTGAATATTTGATCACCAACAGATTTACCAAGCTGTCATTCAAACAGTAGGCTATATATACTAATTTAGGGAAAACAGCCTAAGCTGGATATAGGCTACAGCAGTCGGTTTAATTAAATGGCGCAACAGGCAGCTTTCTTTTAACACAGACTTTTAAGAAGGAATGGATGTTTGTGTCAAGTGATGAGGCCTTACGTAAATTATATTATCTTAAGAAACAACTTACTGTAACGGGGCTGACGAAACGAGAGGTATGTGGATCCATGTGCAAGCTTTATTAAAAACAGAGGAGGTCAAAAACACAGGCAGGGTCGAACAACAGCAAACAGGTATGGCACAGGCAAGACATAGAATATTCCTTGGGCTAGCGTGGGTCTAAGATCAGCGAACAGTATCCAAGTGCTTGAAAAGGGTTAATCCAAGATACACAGGCATAAGATCAGGAAACAGACAACAAGGCAACACAAAATGACTAGACTAAACTAGAACTAGAAAGGGAAAGGAATGCTCAGTATTGTAGCTAAGGAGAGTAAACGCTAACAAAACTATGACTAACAGAAACCGGAATGATGGCTCGGTAAAGCAGCTAACACTTGGGGAGTGCTAAACGCATAACAATACTCGGCGACTAGAGCAGGATCTGGGTAGGTGTTATATAGTGTGTGTAATGGCTTTCAGGTGCACGTGTAATTGGTTACAGCTGTGTGCAATCAGTGCAATGTATGATGGGATATGTAGTCCGGGGTGATTTGCAACAGTGTGTAGTGCGAGAGTCATTGAAAATGGAAAGGGTGACCTCTGATGTCTAGCAGACGGAAGTTCATGGACCGGGTTCGTGACAGAGCCCCCCCCCCCCCAAGGAGCGGCTCCCAGACGCTCCAAACACTAAACGATCCAGGGTGGTGATTGAGGCGGAACGGAGGGCCAGGTCCATGTAAAGATGTAAGACCCTGAGGCAGGACCGGCAAAACAGGGGACCATGATGGAGCCGGCATAAGGGGTGGAGCTGAAAACCACCACAGCAGAACCGGGTCTAAGGATCTCCACGCGTTAGCCAGAAGAACCACACAGATCATTACAGGAGACCACCACGGCAGAGCAGAAGACCACCACGGAGGAGCAGAAGACCTCCACGGTGGAGCAGACGGAGTTGGAGCCCACCAGTGCAGAGCAGACAGGACAGAAGACCTCCACGGCGGAGCATACAGAGCAGGAGCCCACCAGGGCGGAACAGAAGAGCACCATGACGGAACAGGCTGATCAGGAACCCACAGCAGAGATTGGAGCCTAGGAAAAACTGAGACACAGAAAACAGAGAGAGTATATACAGTCTCAAGGACCGGGGCAGGGACCACAAGAAGTTCAACTGAGCAGGCAGACAATTCATAATAATGCTCATTGACTGAAACTGGACTAACAGACAGTTAAACATCTGATTCATTGACTGGAATGGGACAGGAAGAAAGTTCAAAATCATGCTCTTTGACTAAAACTGGACAGGCCGATAATTCACCCTCAGGTTCATTAATTGAGAATGGACAGACAGACATTTCAGAATCAGATTTAACTGCAGAGTTTAAACCAACAGACAAATTGGATGCATTGACTGACACTGGATTGGCAGACAGTTCAGTGATTGAAGCAGGATAAACAGACTGTTCATAATCGGGTCCCTTGACAGACAGAACATCGACAGAACCTGGCAAGACAGACGGTTCGAAATCAGAGACATTAGTTGAGACGAAACGGAGAGACAATTCACTATCAGCCACCATGGCTGGTTCAGAACAGGGCAAGGGTTCAGAGATAGCCTCCTCAGCCAGTTCGGAGTAAGATAAAAGTTCATAAATGACCTCCGTAGCCTTGACAGGACAGGCAGAGAGTTCACAAACGGCCTCCATAGCCGTGACAGGACCGATCGAGTATTCGCATACGTCCTCCATATCCCGTGAGCAGGCAAGCAAAGAGTTCACGCGGCCTCCATAGCCGTGGACAGACAGTACGAGAGTCAGAGATGTATACCACTGACACCTCTGGATTTTCGGCCGCAGATGCCGCCACTCTGATGTTCTACAGTAGTAACATCAGTAAACAGGTAAGTTCATAACATTTCTCCTTACTGGACAGGTCAGCGTCATCAACGTTCCTTTGACCGCGACATGACAGGCTGAAAGTGCATTGCTGGGTGCCACCACCGTACAAAGAGCTGAAGCGAGCACCGCCGCTTCGAAAGGTTCTGCTGCCTGAACCGCCACCTCTGAAGAAACTGCAGCGAGTGCCTCGCCTCGAGCACACACAGCAGCAAGGTCAACCATAACCCACAAGAGATTCTGCTCGTCACCGCCTCCTCTTGAGAATCACAGTGGCCCTCTCGCACCTCGTCGCAGTCTGTGGTGGTGTACCAGTCCCCACGCACAAAAGCGATCCCCATCAAGGGAAGTGCTTCAGTCAGGGGAATCAGTTCAGGGACAGGAGGGCTAGAGTGAGTAGGTTTGGGATACCAGCTGCGCGTGCAGACACCAGCGGTGCATCCCTCACACTGGATACCAGTCTGGGATACCGAAGGGCTGACCTTGATAATCTGGGTGTAACAGACAGGACGTGACATGACTCTGGATGATCAGCTGCGATGCGACTTGACTCTGGACGAACAGCTGATATGTGGTGTGACTCTGGACGAACAGCTGATATGTGACGAGATTCTGGGAGGTAAGCTGTGACGTGACGTGACTCTGGACTAACTGCTGAGATATGAACAAGACTCTGGAGACCACGTAGACATGGCGAGACTCTAGAAATATCATCTTGTGACGTGACCGGACTTGACACCATCTGAGAAACGTTACGAGGCTTCTGGCAGATCAGCTGGACTTGAACGTGACTCCTGACGATCAAGTGACTTGACTCACGAAGATCAATTGTGACTTGACTCATAATGATCAATTATGATTTGACTTATGACGATCAACTGTGACTTGACTCATGACGATCAACTGTGACTTGACTCATGACGATCAACTGTGACTTGACTCATGACGATCAACGGTAAATTTACTTTATTCATGAAGATCAGCTGTGACTTGACCTGCCTCATGAAGATCAGCTGTGACTTGACTTGACTTATGAAGATCAGCTGTGACTTGACTGGACTCGGGAAGATTAGTTGTGATTTGACTTGCCTCATGACGATCAGCTGTGACTTGACTTGCCTCATGAAGATCAGCTGTGACTTGACTTGACTCATGATTGGCAGCTGTGACATAACGGGGCGCTATTGTGTCCGCCATTTTGTGATCAGTCTCCGCTGTCGCCGCCATTTTGTGAGCATACTCTGGTACAGCCGCCATTTCAGTCACAGAAACTGTGTCGCGTTCTTCCTCCGCGACACAAACAGTAAACAAAGATCCGACAGTCAAAGCATAATCCATGAACTGAGCGAGTGATGAATGTGGACCCTTGCATCATCTAAGCTTAGACCTAAGAGGTTGATTAATGCCATCACAAAAAAACTCTATCAAAAGACAGTCTGGTAGATCAGCATAATGTGCTATGGTTAGAAATTCTCTAATATAGTTCTCCAGCGATTGCAGGCCTTGTTTAAGGGCTAATAATAATCTTGCAATGTCCATACCTGGCCAATGTCCATTTGAAAAGCCACTGGATCCTTGGTTGGCCGAGTATTCAGTAACGGGGCTGACAAGACGAGGGCGTTCGGATCCACGTCAAGCCTTTTTTCACAGAGAAGTGGCAAACAGGCAGGGTTGAACACCAGCAAACAGGTATGTAGAGGGCAAGACACAAGAGTATTCCTAGGGATAGCGTGGGTCTTCGATCGGTGAACAGTATCCAGTGGGCTTGACAAGAGGGGTAATCCAATAAACACGGGCAGAAGGTCAGGAAAAAGACAACAAGGCAACACAGAAAGACTAGACCAGACTAAAACTAAAAATGGGAAAAGGAATGGCTCAGTAATGTAGCTATCGCTAGAGGAGAGATAAACGCTAAACAAAACTAGAGACTAAACAGAAACACGGAATGGCTCGGTAAAGCAGCTAACACTTGGGGAGTGCTAAAAGCAAAACAATACTTGCGACTAGCGCAGAGCTGTTAGGTGTTTAATAGTGTGTGTAATGGCTTTCAGGTGCACGTGTGACTGGTTACAGCTGTGCGCAATCAGTGCAATTGATGATGATTAAATGTAGTTCCATGGCATAGTGTAACTTCTGGTGGTAGTGTGGAAGTCCATGTGAGACGGGGACCTCTGGTGGTGAGTGAACGGAAGTTCATAGACTGTATCCCGTGACTTTTCTTACTGATGATGGCGTTTTGTACAGGCAAGCAGATGAAGCCAGAATATAAATGTAATGTGCAAAGTTTCATGTTAAATGGTTTCCCATAGAAAACCATTATTGAAAAAAATACACGGAACCATTAGCACATTACATTCATATTCCGGTTTCATCTGCTTGCCTATATAGGCTAAAGTAGCCATAATCAATAAGGTGTGTAATGAATTTGTTCTTTGAATATTACTGTTTTAAATACATTAAGGCTCTTTAAGTGTTTTTACAAAGTTTTGTCGCACTGTTTAATGATTGAAATATTGCCGCAGGTGCTTAATATGGATTGCAAATGGCCAAAACATTTTGTTCACATATCTTTGTTTTAATCTTTTGAGAGGTGATCTAAATTTTTTCGGCTTGGAATCAGATGGAAAACTGACAGGCTTGTGCTGCAGTTCTATGGATGTTTTGGCCTCCAGGGCTTTGAGCCGGTCACGTGACTGAAAAGTATAAATTAATGTATTGTGAAGAGAAAAGCAGCACGTGTGTAAGAAACAAATCCATCATTAAGATGTCTTTTAACTTCAAACTGTCGCTTCCTCCAGTGAAAAAGTCCATCCCAATGTTGGACTGTTTTTGCTTGTGCTTGATCTGTGCATATTTATCTCCCGATTCAGATGAGACAACTTTTTCACTGACTTGACGGATTTCGCCCACGGAAATGCACCGACAACAATACATATGCCTGCTTATTTCCAGATAACAAAAATATGTTCTGATAAGTTATAAAATGCTGCTAACGTTCCAGCATCCAGTTTAATTCAAATGCTTTTTTCTTGTTGATATGAATGTTACAGGTAATGTTCAAATTTGTCATTTTGCAAACATTATGGAATTCCTGTTTTTGAATGTTCTCTGAACCATCTGAAACTAATTAGTAACATTTAAAATCATTAGACAAATGTACGTCTAACTGAACCCTGTTGAAAAAAACAGCATATGCTGGTTAGGTATGTTTTGACGCTGGGATGCTGGTTTAAGCTGGTCCTTTGCTGGTTTACGCTGGTCCCTTTGCTGGTTTACGCTGGTCCTTTTCTGGTTTACGCTGGTCCTTTGCTGGTTCATGCTGGTCCTTTGCTGGTTTAAGCTGGTCCTTTGCTGGTTTATGCTGGTCCTTTGCTGGTTCATGCTGGTCCTTTGCTGGTTCATGCTGGTCCTTTTGCTGGTTTAAGCTGGTCCTTCACTGGTTTAAGATGGTCCTTTGCTGGTTGATGCTGGTCCTTTTGCTGGTTTAAGATGGCCCTTTTGCTGGTTTAAGATGGTCCTTTTCAGGTTTAAGCTGGTCCTTTGCTGGTTTAAGCTCGTCCCTTATTGCTGGTTCAAGCTGTTCCTTTTGTCTGGTTCATAGGTGGCCTTTGCCTGGTTTAGATGGTCCTTTGCTGGTTCTTTTCTGGTTTATGCTGGTCCTTTGATGGTCCTTTGATGGTTTAAGATGGTCCTTTGCTGGTTTATGCTGGTCCTTTGCTGGTTTATGCTGGTCCTTTGCTGGTTTATGCTGGTCCTTTGCTGGTTTATGCTGGTCCTTTGCTGGTTTATGCTGGTCCTTTGCTGGTTTAAACTGGTCCTTTGCTGGTTTAAGCTGGTACTTTACTGGTTTATGCTGGTCCTTTGCTGGTTTAAATGGGTCCTTTGCTGGTTTAAGCTGGTCCTTTTGCTGGTTTAAGCTGGTTCTTTGCTGGTTTTGCTGGTCCTTTGCTGGTTTTACAAAGTGGTCCCTTTGCTGGTTTATGCGGGTCCTTTTGCTGGTCCTTTGCTGGTCCTTTTGCTGGATTATGCTGTTTAAGCTATCCTTTGCCAGCACTACCACCTAAACCAGCATCCCAGTGTCAAAACATACCTAACCAGCATATGCTGTTTTTTTCAATAGGGAAATGTAATGTTTCAGAAAAAAAACGTTCCATAAACACTGTTATTGTACTAAAGTTTTGAGAATGTTAAAGACCGGATAACTTTGCACGAACTTTCTGTTAACGTCACTGGAAAGACAACCTTGCTCAAATGTCAGAATGCCAAAATTCTGAGAACGTTCCCTGTTAGCTGGGTTTGTGAGGAAACGACCTGCTAGCATGATTTCAGATAAGCTGATTCTACATGTGGACGCTAAAGGGCGCTGTGTGTCGTTTGGTCAACAGAGAGCTAGAATAAGAAATAGAACAGGATTTAGCATTTAGCTTAGCAGCTGAGGTAGTACATGTTTAAATAGTAATTCTCATATTTTAACGATACAGTGTGTAATTTCAGGCTGTTACACTGTTCTCGGTGTAATAATTATAGTAAACAATTACCCAGCAACGGTTTACCTGACACTCAGACTGGACCACTCACAGCTGTTTGTGAAGATTACACAATACATCCTCGAAATTAAATGGCACAAAAATGTATTCAAACGTCTTACATAAGACAAATATGCGCCCCTCTCATATTCAACAATAAGTTTGCGTTTAGTCAGTCAGTTTGTGTTGATTCTGCCTCTGTGCGCTAGAGAGCGCTCTGTGTGTGTGTGTGTGTGTGTGTGTGTGTGTGTGTGTGTGTGTTAAGATCACTGTTGATATTCTGGCCTGCCAGACGGTATGAGGTCGCACGAAGCAGTCTGAAGCACCAAGTTTCACTCTAATGTAACGCCATCGGGGTTTATTATCTTCCTGGACTACAGAACACCGTCTAATGTAATGGTAAGTCGCTGATGCAGTTGTGATTGTTCATCTTTCTGTTTGCTGATTGAGGTTCAGTCACGTCGTTGCATGATAGTTTACTGCTCTCTTTGATCGCGGTCGTTTTCTCCTTTGGCGTGTCAGTGTGAATATCGAGATATATGTATGTATACTGTGGTGCCATGCTGTAGATTCAAAGCAGATGGAGTAAAGCTAAGTTCATCCGGGTTGTGTTGACTATTAGCTAGCGTGCTAATACAACCAAAACCATTGTGATTCAGAACATAACGAATCAGTTACTAAATAGTAAATAAAGCAGATGTCAGTTAAACGAGGTTGAATTTTATGTTTATGTAATCGTGGACCATTTAGTTTTTTTTTTTTTTGCAGTCCGTTGTCTGTACAATATGCAGTTCTGAGAATGAAAAGGACGTTTTTAAATCACGTGAGTGAATTAGATTAGATTTAAAACTATAAAAAGAAGAATAACATTTGGAAAGGGTTTATTTGCATTTAGATTTAGTCATTTAGCTGACGCTTTTATCCAAAGCGACTTACTAATGAGAATAGAAGCAATCAAACCAACAAAAGAACAATATTATGTAAGTGCTGTGACAAGTCTCGGTTAGCCTAACGCAGTACACGTAGCAAATTATTTAGGGTTGAAGGTTGAAATATAGTTTTGTATGCATTGAATACTAAATCTAAATGTAGCTAAATAAAGACTATATAAATATAAGATGCTCTTGCCCCGCCCCGTTTAACTTATTTTTACGCTACGAGCGATTTTTTTGTACCCCGATTTACAGTGTTTTTTGTTCTAATTTATTGCATCTTTAATTTATTATAATATCCATATTTAACAGAGTTTAGTAAATTGAAAATTGCTACTGTTACTACTTTAATTCAGCGATATCCCAGAAAGCAGCCAGTTTCGACCCAGATCCGGCCCACATCTGGCCCGCATGATTCGACACGGGCCAATGTGCCGGTGTTGTGCCGAATTCTGCACCCCTGTCAGATTATGCACCCCCTCATTGAAGTCGCTACCTGTTTGCCTAATCCCAACCCCACCCCTAATCCTAACCCCTCCCCCACACCTAAACCTACCAATACTAGTGGGTGCATAATCTGACAGGGTGCAAATTTCGGCACTACATCCCGGATATGGGCCAACAATTTAGTTCCAGAACTAAATGTACGGTACTAAAGTACTGGGACGATTTTGCGCGAACTATTTCCCAGTACCATTTAAAGGGTTGCATTCCGAGAGTGTGTACTAAGAAGTAACGTAAGCTGGTCGACAGCGACGTCATTTGTGCGCAGTGTTCAATAACAGAAACAAAGAAGAACAACATTACATTATTAGGAGGATGGAGGACGCTGTGATTGGAGCTGTGTTTTTGTTGTGTCTCGCGGGTTTCACAATAATAAACATGGAAAGTCGACGTATACATAAAGCGATTGAAAGGAGGACTAAGAATCTCCAACGACAACTGGCAGTGCTACATTTGCTACAAGTGCCTGCACTTCAGCGTCCGTCCATCTATCGCTGTTCTCCATACTTGCGAAATAAGTTGACATGCTGTATGTTTACACAGCGTTTTAAATCAGGGCGGGTGAGGGCGTTTTCTTACGCTTTTGGCCAATCAATGTCTACTTGCGTCATGATTTGTACCAGTTGTGCTGGTTAGACCCTGGTCCGGAGTAGGAGCTAATTTGGTTCTCGAAAAAGGCAGTCCGGTACTAAAATCGCTCCCAGTTCCGGCGGTGCGAACACGCCGAAAAGTGGGTAGTTCCACAATTAGTTCTGGTACTATGAAAAGGTCGAAAAGGAATGGAGATCGCGATTCGACAGAAGCTGTGATTGTCCGTGGCGGTATCTTTCAGTGAAGCCTGGTTCTGTGATCACCAGTAAATCTTCCGACAGAAGCGCGATTGTTCCTTGCGGAATCTTTCGTGAAGCACTGTTCTGTTTCAACATTACATCTTCGCAGAAGCTGCGATTGTCATGCTTCAGTGAAGCACGGTTCTGTGATCAGCAGTAAATCTTCGACAGAAGCTGCGATTATCGTGCGTATCTTTCAGTGAAGCACGGTTCTGGGATCAGCAGTAAATCTGCGCAGAATCTGCGGATTGTCATGCGGATCTTGTCAAGTGAGCACGGTTTCGTGATCATGCAGTAAATCTTCGACGAAGCTGCGATTATCGTGCGTATCGGTGCCGTGAAGCACGGTTCTTGATCAGCATAAATCTTCGACGAAAGCTGCGATTGTCGTGCGTTCTTTCAGTGATCACGTTCTGTGATCATCAAAGCTGCGATTGGCATATCGTATCTTTCAGAGAAGCACGGTTTCTGTGATCAGCGTAAATCTTTCGATAGAAGCTGCGATTATCATGCGTATCTTTCGGTGAAGCACGTTTCTGTGATCAGCAGTAAATCTTCGACAGAAGTTGCGATTGTCGTGCGTATCTTTCAGTGAAGCGCGGTTCTGTGATCAGCAGTAAATCTTCGACAGAAGCTGTGATTGTCGTGCGTATCTTTCAGTGAAGCACAGTTATGTGATCAGTAGTACTCTTCGACAGAAGCGCGAGTTGTCGTGCGTAGCTTTCAGTGAACACGGTTCTGTGGCCAGAAGCTGCGATTGCATGCGTATCTTTCCCAGTGAAGCATGGTTCTGTGATCCATAAATCTTCGACCGAAGCTGTGATGTGGTCGTGCGTATCTTGCATTTAAGCAGCGGTTCTGTCAGCATGTAAATCTTCGCCAGAAGCTGTGATTGTCATGTGTATCTTTCAGTGAAGCCCGGTTCTGTGATCAGCAGTAAATCTTCGACAGAAGCTGCGATTATCGTGCGTATCTTTCAGTGAAGCACGGTTCTGTGATCAGCAGAAGCTGCGATTGTCATGCGTATCTTTCAGTGAAGCATGGTTCTGTGATCAGCAGTAAATCTTCGACAGCAGCTGCGATTGTCGTGCGTATCTTTCAGTGAAGCACGGTTCTGTGATCAGCAGTAAATCTTCGACAGAAGCTGAGATTGTCATGCGTATCTTTCAGTGAAGTGTGGTTCTGTGATCAGCAGTAAATCTTCTACAGAAGCTGCGATTGTCGTGCGTATCTTTCAGTGAAGCACGGTTCTGTGATCAGCAGTAAATCTCCATCCAAGGGCCATAGTGCGCTCTCGCGCTGAACTCCATACTCCTCGCATACGAAACCCAGAAATGCTATCACCTGCCTGAATACACGAAACTGCTTTCATTGATTCAACGTGACTAATAAACACACGACTACAGCAATATACGGTTTATCTTATTATTATAATTTTCATTAAAATAAAGTATATTCATAATTCAATGCCTTTATCACTGCTTAGAATACTATGAAATATGTTGCGTGCCTTATTCTGTGTAAGAAGCCACATCATCTCAGAAGGATTTATTTCAAACACTCGACTGACGTTATGAAGTGAGTTTGGAGTAAAAATATGTTATTAAATGTGGTATTTTCTGATGCTTTCAGATGGAGCAGCATTTACTTCACAGAGCTGTAGTTCACTGAGAAGCTATGCAAACAGCTGTCATTATCGTGAACGGTTTCTTCTTTTCTCTCTTTTTTTCTGTTCTTCGCTTTCAGATCAACGCAATAAAATCGTCAGCTATTTTTATTTATTTTTGCGTAACTTGTCAGTGAACTACAGCTATGTGTAGTAAATGCTGCTCAATCTGAAAGCACGTGATGATGATGATGATTTCCTGCTGATTACAGAACCGGCTTTACCAACAAAATGCGCATGACAATCGCATTCGATTAATCGTGCAGCCCTATTGTCTGCTACACAAATCTTTTCAAAAACACAAAGGAAAATTGACGAGGGTGAAGGTTCAGCTGGCTATCATGGTCCTGTTAGCCCTCTATGTGCATCATTATCAGGGCAAAAAGCATCTCGATTGACGACTGTTTGCGACTGTCTATTCTGGCTAAATATATTTTTGAAACCTTAGCAATTTGCATACTGTTTGCATTATGCTGTAACTCATATTTCACTAGTGCTCAGTTCTTTCCCAAGCGTTCAGTATATCTGATCATCTGCTTCCTTTGAACGTACAAACAGGGTTGCATTGGCCCTCAGAAATGGGAAATGTTTTCTGGGGACTTTCTGCTGATGTCTAATGCATCATTTCCTTTCGTTTGCAGGTGTAATTGAAGCAGGTCTTAAGATGCTGCTCTCTTTGGGGATGCTGATGCTCTCGGCCACACAGATTTACACCATTTTCACGGTTCAGATATTCGCTTTCCTCAATCTGCTGCCCGTGGAGGCCGATATATCAGCTGTACGTTTCTGACACGTGTGCAGCAACAGTAAATTGATATGCAACATTTAAACACATGGTTGCCAGACAGTAATTCATGGTTGCGTTTGCTTTTCAGTATTCATTTGACAACAAAACAGAGAACTTTGATGACTTGCCAGCTCGATTTGGCTACAGGCTGCCCAGTGAAGGACTAAAGGTGAGTTAGCTATATTGATGAAAGATGAAAAAAAAAAAGGGTTTTCTGACTTATACAGTAGGTCCGTTCCAAACCCTAATGATCTGCCTTTATTTTGCTTTAGCTTGATTTGTTTTTGTTTTTAAAATGAGTAAAGCAGGATTCACTGTTGGAGTCTGTAAAGTTTGTGGTTTATTAAAAATACAAAGGTAAAACATGACATTTGTGCCTGATAAGTGTGTTTTGATAATTACATAATTGCATAATTATGCATATTACATAAATAATCATGATGGTTATATAAACTATTTAAATTTGTTACAAATGGTTGTCATCCCAAACATTTCTTGAATATAGAAATGCACATTTTATTTATCTTTTTTTCCTTTATTTTAACATTTGCATATTATTTAGAAATATTCTTGCCCATCATTGGTCACATCACCTTAATAACAACAATAAATGTGTATAATACAATATTCTGGTTGGCTGGATTAAAAAATATTTGTGTTAATATAAAATATACAAAATAGATATAGAAAGGTTTTAATTATTCGGAAATATGTAAATAATTTTTATTATTTAAATGTGCAATTTAAATAATAAATAACTTATTTTACTTGCAAATATTAAATAAATCTTTAAATGTGTATTTTTATGTACTGTTAATATGTAATATATAATTAATTCACTGCAGTTTAAAAGCATAGGTTAAATATGTTTTATTTATTTTCTTTTTTGAAAAATAGTAATACTTTTGTTTAGCAAAGAAATTGATCAAAAGTGACAGTAAGGGCATTTTATAATGTTACAAAAATCTCTAGTTTAAATAAATACTGCTCTTTTGAACGTTTTATTGAATTGAAATTTTTTTTTGCTAAATATCACTGTTTACTGTATTTCTGATCAAATAAAAACAGCTCTGTTGCGCAGAAGAGACTTTCAGTTTCAAAAACATTAAAAACCAAACTTCTGAATGGTAGTTTAAGTTACATTACACTTAGTGTACAATTATCATCAAAACAATTATGAGTTTAAGGAGCGTTTCGTATGAATGAAGAATGAAGTGTTTCATATGAACTCTTTGTGGTATACATATGTGGTATACACATGACAGTTCTCGAGGAGAGTTTATGCAAACGTCAGCTGTTCCAGATTGTTTACCAGCACCCTGACGGTGTAAAAGCGGTTAAAAATAGATGTTTTGACCTGACCCCCAGACCTCAAACATGGTGATTGAGTCTAGTTTAGGGAGTCTCTGGCACTGTCCATGTGACGAGTGGAGATGACTGACCCAAAACTGCTGCACTCACGCTCCACGGCTTCGCTAATGTGAGACCTTACTCTCATCTGCAGCGCTCATGACCGCAAAGCAGAAACGTCATCAGAGAAGATCTGCAAAACTGTCCGAATGACTGCTCGATCTTAAGGAAACATTGTGTAATAAAGTTGGTGTAGGGTCAGAAGCCAGTGAGATGTGTTTTTAAGAGACATTTGGATGATAACCAATGGTCTTTAATAGCGTAACTGGCCGATATTCAACAAATAAATGAGCTAAATGACTAAAATCCTTTAAGCAATCAATCTGTCTTAGTCTTCATCAAAAACAAGAACATTTGTTCCCATAATTTATTGTTGAAGGTGGTGAGTTTGTTGCGGTTTTGAAGTCTGTAACGGTGCTGATTGAAAGGTTTTTAACTGCTGACAGTCTAAAGACACTTCAATGCTAGAGAAAGCTCTGACGGAGCATTTTACGAAGAGTAATGCGTAAGATGCTTTGCGAGGGTGTGGAGGTATCCAACTCCGATTAAAATCAAGCAGGAATACACTGAATTGAGTTTCCAAAGGCACAGTTGGCTGCTCAACAGATGGCTGCAATGCAAGTTAACTAAGGCAAAGTTAAAGTTTTTGGTCCCACTTTATATTAAGTGGCTTTAAAGGGATAGTTCACCCAAAAATGAAAATTTGATGTTTATCTGCTTACCCCCAGGGCATCCAAGATGTAGGTGACTTTGTTTCTTCAGTAGAACACAAACGTAGATTTTTAACTCCAGCCGTTGCAGTCTGTCAGTCGTATAATGCATGACAATGGTAACAAAATCTATGAGAGTAAAAAAAACGTGCACAGACAAATCCAAATTAAACCCTGTGGCTCGTGACCACACATTGATGTCCTAAGACACGAAAACGATCGGTTTGTGCCAGAAACCAAACAGTATTAATTAATTTGTTTACCTCTAATTCACCACTATGTCCAACTGTCTTTGTGCGCGCGCACGGCATCCGGTGCGTGAGGTGTGTACGCGCTCTGGCGTAGTTTACGTTAATGGGTGTGTTGATATCCAACCGAAAAGCAATCAACCATAACTTCAGGCGAGCAGGCTCAAAAGTTGGGAATACGTGGAAAGTCACCAAAATCCGAATGAGTTCGCGCGAGAGAATGTAATCTTTGTTTTAAGTCAGTTTGAACAATCCGGATAAGCGCAAGTACCATTTTGATTTGCCGTCGTACCTACAATGACTGTGTAAACAATGAGTGACGTATACACGCGAGAGATCACTTCCGGCGCTTGTGTAAACTACGCCAGAGTGCGTACACACCTCACGCACCGGATGCCTGCGCACGCTCAAAGACAGTTGGACATAGTGGTGTATTAGAGGTAAAATATGATATAAATACTGTTCGGTTTCTGGCACAAACCAATCGTTTCGTGTCTTAGGACATCGATGTGTCGTCAAGAGCCGCAGGATTTAATTTGGATTTGTCTGTGCATGCTTTTTACTCTCATTGATTTTGTTACCATTGCCATGCATTATACATAGACTGCAACGGCTGGAGTTAAAAATAATTTATGTCATCTGCCACTTATAAACCCTGTTCACGTCAAGAATGGTAACTATAACGATAACCATAACAATATCTATATTAGCGTCCTCACTAACAGATGATAATGTTTTTATTATGATTGTGCGCTGCTGTTACATTGTCTGCAGAGTTGGGTATAGTGCGTCACACAGTAATAATTAAAGTAAAGATATTACGAGTGTATACAAATAATACTCATGTAATCTTTCAGTCAATATTAAATTAATGAAAGAACTATGACTTTCACTTTGTAGTGTATTTTTTTAGGTTTGATAACTTGAAAAGTAAAGTAAACTTGAAAGTAAAGTAATTAGTAATCTGATTATTTTTTTTTTTTTTTTTTTTTTTTTTTTTTCTTTGTAAATGCAGTAATACAAATGACAATTTAAAGCATAATTAGTCATTGGAGTGGTTATACTTTTTTTGAGTAAATTACCCAACACTGTTCATCTAGCACTTTAAAAACTGTTCACGCACGAATGATAGATATTAACATAAGATAGATATATTAGCATCCACACTAACATATGATAATGATCTATTATAGTGTGCGCTGCTGTATGTAATCTGCCACTGGAAAAACCCCGAGAACTATAACAACAATAACTATATCGAAGACCAGGTTGAAACGGCCTTTACTAAGTGATAGTCAACCAAAACTGAAAAGTATGTTATACTACTCACCCTTCATGTCGTTCCAAACCTGTTTTAAAAGACCATTGTCCATCTTCAGAACACCCCCCCCCCCCCCCTTAAGATATTTGATGGAATCGAGAGCTCTGTGACCCTCCCATAGACTGTAAGGATCCTAACACGATCAAGGCTCAGAAACATAGCAAGGAGATCGTTAAAATAGTGACATCAGCGATTCAAATGTAATTATACGAAGCTACGAGAATAATTTTAGTGCGCAAAAGAAAAAAAAACAGCTTTATTCAACAATTCGTCTCCTCCGCATCACCCTATAGTGACAGATACGGTGTTTTCGTAAAATCAAAGCGTAAACCGACGCTCTGGTTACCTAGTGGATATTCTCCAAAATGGCGCCAGGGAGGAGACGAGTGGTTGAATAAAGTCGTTATTTTTGTTATCTTTCGTAGACTTCTAAAATTCGGTGGAACCCGATGTAACTGGATATTTTACTGATGTCCTTGCTACGTTTCTGGACCTTGATCGTGTTAGTACGCTTGCTGTCTATGCCTCTCGGATTCCATCAAACATACAGTGGGTACGCGAATAGTATTCAGACCCCCTTAAATTTTTCACTCTTGTTATATTGCAGCCATTTGCTAAAATCATTTAAAAAAAATTATTTCCTCATTAATGTACACACAGCACAACATATTGACAGAAAAACACAGAATTATTGAAATTTTTGCAGATTTATTAAAAAAGAAAAACTGAAATATCACATGTCCTAAGTATTCAGACCCTTTGCTGACACTCATATATTTAACTCAGGTGTTGTCCATTTCTTCTGATCATCCTTGATGGTTCTACACCTTCATTTGAGTCAGCTGTGTTTGATTATACTGATTGGTCTTGATTAGGAAAGCCACACATCTGTTTATATAAGACCTTACAGCTCACAGTGCTGTCAGAGCAAATGAGAATCATGAGGTCAAAGAACTGCCTGAAGAGCTCAGAGACAAAATTGTGGCAAGGCACAGATCTGGCCAAGGTACAAAAAAATTTCTGCTGCACTTAAGGGTCCCAAGAGAACAGGGACGCCATTCTTTTAAATGTGAGAAAGAAAAAAAAAAAAAAAAGATGAAAAAAACAAAAAAAGCGTTTGGACGGACCAGAACCCTTCCTAGAGATGGCGTCCGGCCAAACTCGAGCTATGGGGGAGAAGAAGAGGCCGTGGTGAGAGAGGTAAAGAGAACCAAAGATCACGTGGCCTGAGTACAGAAGAATGCAGTCGGGAGATGGGAGAAAGTTAAAGTCAACCATCACTGCAGCCCTCCACCAGTAGGGGCTTTATGGCAGAGTGGCCCGACGGAAAGCCTCTCCTCAGTGCAAGACACATGAAAAACACCTGAAGGACTCCAAGATGGTGAGAAATAAGATTCTCTGGTAGGATGAGGCCAAGATAGAACTTTTTGACCTTAATTATAAGCGGTATGTGTGGAGAAAACCAGACACTGCTCATCACCTGTCCAATACATTCCCAACAGTGAAGCATGGTGGTGGCAGCGTCATTCTGTGGGGGTGTTTTTCAGCTGCAGGTGCAGGACGACTGGTTGCAATCGAGGGGAAAGATGAATGCGGTCAAGTACAGGGATATCCTGGACGAAAAACTTCTCCAGCGTGCTCAGGACCTCAGACTGGGCCGAAGTTTACCTTCCAACAAGACAATGACCTAAGCACACAGCTAAAATAACGAAGGAGTGGCTTCACAACAACTCTGTGACTGTTCTTGAATGGCCCAGCCAGAGCCCTGACTTAAACCCAATTGAACATCTCTGGAGAGACCTAAAAATGGCTGTCCACCAACGCTTACCATCCAACCAGACAGAACTGGAGAGGATCTGCAATGAAGAATGGCAGAGGATCCCCAAATCCAGGTATAAAAAACTTGTTGCATCTTTCCCAAAAGACTCATGGCTGTATTAGATCAAAAGGGTGCTTCTACTAAATACTGAGCAAAGGGTCTGAATACTTAGGACCATGTGATATTTCAGTTTTTCTTTTTTAATAAATCTGCAAAAATGTCAAAATTCTGTGTTTTTCTGTCAATATAGTGTGCTGTGTGTACATTAATGAGGAAAAAAAAATGAACTTAAATGATTTTAGCAAATGGCTGCAATATAACAAAGAGTGAAAAATTTAATGGGGTCTGAATACTTTCCGTACCCACTGTATCTTAATTTGTGTTCGGAAGATGAAAGAGGTCCTTTTACGGGTTTGGAATGACATGAGGGTGAGTAATTAATGACAGAATTTTCAGTTTTGGGTGAACTATCCCTTTTAAGTGTGTGCTGCATTTTTGTCGTGCTGCAGTTGTTGTAGTTTGCTGTTGGATTGTGGGTATTCATTTTTGCCTTGTTGCTAAAGTTACAAATTTCCACCCACTCCAATGTCACTTTTGAACCAAGTAGCTAGCTATTGGTCGGCGCTGTGAATTTGATTGTCAGAATTCACCAAATTTGAACCCAACGCGAAATTTGTATTTAGAAATTTCTTCACCACCAGAAGTCCACTGGGCGAAATTCTTCATTGTGCGGATTGCCAGTAAAATGACTGGATTGTGGATATTCATTTTTGCTTTGTTGGCTTGCTATTGGTCGGCACTGCGAATTTGAGTGTCAAAATTTTAACACAACTCAAATTTTGCATTGGGAAATCACAAAAAATTTCATAGTGCAACAATAAATGTGATTTTTAAGTGCGATATTATTTAGACAACAGAATTGGATAATAGTTCCTAAAATTAATTAATATATTGTCGTATATTATTATATTATATTAATATTATATTGTCGTTATGCTAAAGCAGTTCTACATGGTACTACTTTTTATGCTCGAATTGTGCCAATTTTCTGTTCATGAGTCACTTGTCCGGAACACACAACATCATGATATTTGGTAAAAATGTGTAATGGAAAATGATGCAATCTGTTCACTTCTCCATTTTGCTTTGATTTCCCCTTCTTTGTCAGCTCAAACCAAAGTGGTGTTTTTAGAGGTCATCCACCAAGTTTTTCATATTTTCTCTAAGCAGCAGCGTTCACCTTTGTCCTGCTCAGCTGGACACAACATAATATGCTTATCGCCATCTATTTTTGCTAAATATTGTGTTGGGAGTTAATCCCTGCCGGAAAATCCAGCTTAATCTGCTCTCTGTTTTGGAGCGTGGCAGCCGATCTAATCTAGTCATGAGCTGGTAAATCATCTTGGATGTCAACCTGCTACGTTATGCCACCAAAGTGTAAATGTAAAGAGCCGCAATGGCTGAGGGCGTCAGTCAGAACAGGAAGTAGTGTTAGACCACTTCCTGAAATGCAGGGTCTGTGGTTGCATTTGCTTTCTTGTGTCATTTTGAAAAAATATATATTCGCTCCGAACCCCGATGTTCACTGTTCTTGGTTCGAGATCAGCAGGTTTAAGGGAATCAGCTCAGAACTGTTTTCTACAGTGGAAATCAGTGTTTGATATATTTATTTATTTATTAATATATTTGTTACTGAACTTAAAACTACAAAAAATTGTTTTTGAAAATTTTACAATTTAATAATTAAATAACATAGTAATAAAAAAAATGAAGTACGCTTAACTGACTAAAAATAACTAAAGTAACCAAATTAAATATAATTAGAAAATATTCAAAACAATAACCAAAAAACAAAACCAAAAATTAAAACAATAAAATGGCAAAAGTTACTAAAACCTAAACTAAAATTAAATGAAAACTGAAAATATAAAGCTTTAATAAAACAATATGATATAGTGTACCAGGAATGGCGATATTAATGTATATAATATTGTTGATAAATAAATGGAAAATTAAATGCTTAATGTTAAATTAAAAAAAATAAATAAAATCAAGTTTTACACAAGTGCATTAGGCATCATGAGCCTGATTTGAAGCAGTTAGCATTAATATAATTATTAATAATAAACAATGTAATGGCTAATTATTCAAATTTCCAAACTAAATTGCCTAAATAATTCAAAAAACGGAATCAGTAATAAATAGATTTTTTGTGAAAAAAATCTGAATTAGGTTAAACATTATGAAGTAAAGGATGAAAATGGATATCATTTTCATAACTGATATCATGATTCAAATAATTCAATAAGATTTATATAATTATTTATTATTAACCAGTTTTGTTAAAGGGTAGTTCACCCAAAAATGAAACTTGGCATGGGTTTTAACACCTCGAAGAACCTAGGTGTTTATGCACTTTTCTTTCAAACGAATCCAGTTGGAGTATTTAAGGGGTCCTATTATGCTTTTTCACTTTTTTAATTTTAGTCAGTGTGTAGTGTGTATGTTTGGGCATATAAAAGATCTAGAAAGTTACAAATCTCAAAGTCCACTCCAAAGGGAGATATTTAGTTTTTAAAAAATCAATTTTCAAGAACTACAGCAAACAGCTCGTTTGGACAACAGCATTTGGTTTCCGGGCTTTGTGATATCACAAAACGGCTCATTGGAATATCATTACAAAGAATTCAAGCCTACAGAAATTCGAATGGTTGGGGGGTGGGGAGGGGCGAGGGCGTGGTTAGAACGCTTGGTTGAGTGAACGCATCAGACGAGACTACGAAGAAGAAGAGCTGCTGCAGAGTTAGTGCATCAGAGAAAACCAAGAAGAAGAGCTGCTGTGCTGTAGCCTCAAATTTTTGGCATGTCTAGAACAGCGGTTCTCATTTCCAGTCCTCGCGTACCCCCGCTCTGCACATTTTGTGTGTTTCTCTTATTGCTTCATACGTTTGTTATATTTGACTGTAAGTGCTCTGCGAAGTGGACATTACCGGATATTTCCTCCATGATTCCAGTTTGAAGGGAGAGTATATGTTCCATACAAAGGGCATTTTAGTGGAGAGACGTGAATTTAAAATTGTATTTATTTACAGAGGTATACTACGTCCCACTTCACGCTTCTCTAGTAAGATTCGTCTGTGTGTGAAGACGCTGCAGACAGCGGCGCAAATCTGTAAATGAATATTCCAAAGTGAAGTAAACTTCAACGGATTTCCCCTGCTCAGGGAGTAGGGAGCAATGGACACTGTGTAGGGATCATGTCAATCGGAGCTCACTTCTAACGAGATGATGTTCTGAATCAGGTGTGTTAACAAAGAGAGACGCGCAAAACATGCAGAGCGGGGGTACGCGAGGAATGAAATTGAGAACCGCTGGTCTAGAACAATTCTTACAAGTACAACACGATGTAGCTGGGCGCCGCGGACAGACGCCGCCGGTGTGCCTACACTCATAGAAAATAATGTATTTGAATTTTAAAGACGTGACGCAACGCTGCGCTTCTCGTCCGGTGCGCGACCGCCTGAAACGCTGTTTTTTTTTTTTTTCCACTTCCGAAAGCGGATGATGTCAGGAAACAGTTGTTGCAATTTATTTTTTAACTCTGTTCCTGAGCATTATAACCCCAATTTGCTATTGTGTGTTGTGCATTTTACTGAGGACAGCTTCCACAACACGAGTGAGTAGTGCCGGATTCGCCAAAAAGCTTTTGTTGAAAGACGGAGCAAGGGGCGTGGCAGTACTGAAACACGTCTAAGCTGTTCGCCAATCACAACGCACTGGGACAGCTAACCAATCACAACACATTTTGTTTTTCGGAAGGCGGACCTTCATCAAAGCCGGAACTAATCGAGCCATTCGTGCCAGGATGGGGAGAAAGGTATTTTAATAATGTAAATTCTGTGAAAAATAATGCGTTTTTCGAACACCAAGCATGCGGCAATTTTTTTTGATTTTGTTCTAGTACACCCCCAAAACAAAAATCAAGACTTTGTAAAAGAGCATAAAAGGACCCCTTTAAAAAATTGTCCGGATCTTCCGCCAGCGGCTGTGTAGCACGTCGGCGTTTGCGTGATTAGTGACGAATGCAGAGAGACAACAAAACAAAACTCCGGTCACGAATTAGAAGTACAAACCGAGGATTTGCAAAGAAAAATGTCGGAGGATTTCTATATAAGCCAAGAGGAGACTGGTTTTCTTTGCTAAAGTAAGAAACATTTGCCTCCTTGCTCTGAAACAAACTCACGAGACGTAGCATATTCAGAGGCGCGTCCGACGTCATCCGACCGGAGAATGCGTGTATGACAGTTAGTGGAAGCTAGAGATTAAGGTTTATAAAATTGAAAATATGGATATTTTTCTTACAAAAACACATGGATTCGCTACAGGGGGCCTTTATTCACCCCCCGGAGCCATGTGAGGCACGTTTATTATGGATTCGCGTGCTTTATTTGACGACTTGTGGACTGTTCAACTGCAACACCCGCTGACTGCAATGATAATGCTTGGAAGAGCCAGAACAATTTTTAATATAACTCCGACTGGATTCGTCTGAAAGAAGAAAGTCATATACACTAGGATGCCTTGAGGGTGAGTAAAAAGGGCAAATTTTTGGGTGAACTAACCCTTTAGATGATTATTAAAATTCCATGCTATATATTGTTTTAATTATTTAAAAAACAAATCACTAGAATCAAACATTTTAAGCAAGTGAACTATAATTAATAATTACAGTTATGTTAAATGCAGATGATTAAAATTCTATACTGTTTTGTCACACAAACAAATGACATTAAATGATTAAGTGAAAAAATCACATAAAAAGGATTTACCTGATAAATGATAACGGAATGTAGCTTATAAGTATGATATCTGGTGTTGTGTGTGTTATTATATATATATATATATATATTATATACTATATGTATATATAATGTATTGCTGTCAAACAATTAAATGGTTAATTGTTTTAATTATTAATAGTAAACAATTATGCTATGGCAGATTATCAAAATTACATATTTACTGGACTCACAATATAAAGTAGGTGACTAGAACAGTTTTTTATTTAACATTTTTTATATATATATTTATTAAATGTATATATATATAAATTTAATATCAACTTTTTATAAATGTTTTAAATAATAACTTAGTTTATAGCTGCTTATATGTATTTTTTCTGAATAAACTAAAAACAAAGCAAAAAAACTACTTGTTTTAAATGCTACAAGAGAATTAAAGCATCACAACATTATAATAACTAAGAAATATAGATATTCATTGTGACTGAATTTTTATGATGTTGTTTTTCTTTTCACGTTTTGAAGTCCGCGTTAGATAAAAGGTGGCCCAAGTGTAAAAACAGGAAGTTAGAGCTAAAAGATGAGATAAAGTCAGCTGATGGACCATATATCGTGCATCTGTAACACTCAGTAATGCAGTGCTTCTCTGGTTCTCCTCTGTTTTTGTGGCCTACTTTGACTCATCCTCATGTGGTCATGTGCTGGCCTCATGCCTGCCTGCATTCATGGCCCAATAACCCATCCTTAAAAACAGGAAGTGTCCCTCTTGATGGAGCGGCACTTGCCTTCAAGCATTTCTTCAGCGTTCAACCGCCTTCTTGATGATCGTGGCTAATCAGACAGCAATGAAACCTTATAAGGAGAAGCCACTGAATATAATAATTTTCATATGTAATGAATGACTTGCGCTTCAGCGAGAGCAGACGTAACACAATAAATGCTGTCATTGCTTTTAGAGGTGGATGCTGCTGTTTGGGAACGCAGTCATGTAAGACAGTAATTATACAGAAGTACTTTGACGACAGACTTTGCTCAGGCATTTCAGAACGACCAAAACAACATTTCAGATGCTGTGAATGAGATCTGTCCGCTGGTTAATCAAGTTATTCCGTCTCAGCGCAAACGTTTTGGGTGGAATTTATTCGGTAAATGTGACCCTGGAGCACAAAACCAGTCATAAGGGTCGATTTTTCGAAATTGAGATGTATACATCATCTGAAAGCCGAATAAATAAGCTTTCCATTGATGTATAGTTTGTTTTTGGGACGGAACTATTTGCAGAGGATACAACTATTTGAAAATCTGGAATCTGAGGGTGCAAAAAAATTTAAATATTGAGAAAATCACCTTTAAAGTTGTTCAAATGAAGTTCTTGGCAATGCATATTACTAATCAAAAATTAAATTGATATATTTACTGTAAGAAAATTTACAAAATATCTTGAAACATGATCTTTATATCTTGAAAACATCACGGAACATGATCTTTACTTAATATCCTAATGATTTTTGGCATAAAAGAAAAATCTATAATTTTGAACCATACAATGTATTGTTGGCTATTGCTACAAATATACCCCAGCGCCTTAAGACTGCTTTTGTGCTCCAGGGTCACATATGTGTTTACATTGTAGTTTATGCACATTTTTTCTTATCGGATTAAAAGTTTATCCTGCTCAGTCGCGCGCATTTTAAGAATTTATGGTGTTTCCATCCAGAATGCGATATTCCGCATTAAAACAGGTGGAAGGAAACGTAGCTGATGTTAAGAGCTTTCTTGTCCATTTTCCTCTGGAGTGTCCCTCAGACCGCTCTTGTTGTAGTTGTGTGTTTGGTCCAGCAGAGTGAGCTGTCAGCAGTCTTTTCTGATTGTTTGTTCCTGTGTGCAGGGTTTCCTGATCGGAGCCCGTCCCGAGAATGCCTGCGTCCCGATCGACCCCCCTCCCCTGCGGGACAACCTCAGCAGCGCCTTCATCGTGCTGATCAAGCGCTTCGAATGTAACTTTGACGTCAAGGTAGGTTTAGACCTGGGGACGTTTGTTTCCCTCGTTCGCCTGAAACACCACAGATCTCCCCTCAAGAGTCTCACTGGGAACATGGGAAACGTTTGTTTATACACGCAGCGTAACGCCTCCACGATACCTGACCCTGTGCCAACACATGAAATCCTCCGGCAACTCACTGCATGTTTTTCTGCAGCAGGGGAAGATCTCTAAACACTGAAACTAGCAGTTTAACAAAGCCTGCTGTATGCTTGCGGTGGAAACAATTGTGTTTCCATAGTATTATGTATGTACCATTGTAGTATTTATGAATATTTGAAATTAGGTTTTTATTTTTTTCCATTTTTATTATTCTAATTTTTTTAAATGTTTATTTCGTTTTTAAATATATTTAAATTATTGACTTTTTTCAGGCAACACTTTCTTTTAGGTCAGAGTTGTTCATCTAATATTTATATTTTATTTCAGCTTTATTTCAAATTACATTTTAAATAGTTTTCATTTTAGTCAGGGTTATTGAAGTCAACTAAACTATAGTTGTTATAGTTCACTAAAAATATAAAAATGTTGTTAGTTAGAATAAACGTTAACTAAAAATAAAATGACTAAACATATTTTAATTCAAGTAAAAAAGCTATTTTATTAAACTTAAGCTTATTTAAAACTCCTTTTATTTCAACATTTCCAATTTTTGTTTAGTTTAATTTGAAGTTCTAAAATAACAAAAATTAAATCATACCAATAAATAAAACAAATTTAAAACTATATAGACATTTAAAAAAACAACAAACAAAAACACAACAAAATTATTACTGAAAACAGAAAATATAAAAATAAAACATAATTCTAAAATCTATATCAGTTATACTAAAATAACACTGATCTTAGAATGACACTGATTTCATGCTATATGTATGTATGTGTAATATATACAGTGGGTACGGAAAGTATTCAGACCCCCTTACATTTTTCACTCTTTGTTATATTGCAGCCATTTGCTAAAATCATAATTTTTTTTCCTCATTAATGTACAAACAGCACACCATATTGACAGAAAAACAAAGAATTTTTGACATTTTTGCAGATTTATAAAAAAGAAAACCTGTGAAATCTCACATGGTCAAAAAGTATTCGACCCTTTGGCTCTATTTAGTAGAGCACCTTTGATCTAATCAGCAGAGTTTTTGGGAAAGATGCAACAAGTTTTTAACACCTTTATTTGGGGATCCTCTGCCATTCCTCCTTGCAGATACTCTCCAGTTCTGTCAGGTTAGATGGTAAACGTTGGTGGACAGCCATTTTTAGGTTCTCAGAGATGCTCAATTGGGGTTTAAGTCAGGGCTCTGGCTGGGCCAGTCAAGAACAGTCACAGAGTTGTTGTGAAGCCACTCCTTCGTTTTTTTTAGCTGTGTGCTTAGGGTCATTGTTTTGTTGGAAGGTAAACTTTCGGCCCAGTCTGAGGTCCTGAGCACTTGGAGAAGGTTTTCGTCCAGGATATCACTGTACTTGGCCGCATTCATCTTTCCTCGATTGCAACCAGTCGTCCTGTCCCTGCAGCTGAAAAACCACCCCACAGCATGATGCGCCACCACCAGCTCCACTGTGGGACTGTATTGGACAGGTGATGGCAGTGCCTGGTTTTCTCCACACATACGCTTAGAATTAAGGCCAAAAAGTTATATTTTGGTCTCATCAGACCAGAGAATCTTTTTTTCTCACCATCTTGGAGTCCTTCAGGGTTTTTTTAGCAAACTCCATGCAGGCCTTCATGTGTCTTGCACTGAGGAGAGGATTCCGTCAGGCAACTCTGCCATAAAGCCCCGACTGGAGGAGGGCTGCAGTGATGGTTGACTTTATACAACTTTCTCCCATCTCCCGACTGCATCTCTGGAGCTCAGTGATCTTTGGGTTCTTCTTTACCAAGGCTCTTCTCCCCCGATAGCTAAGTTTGGCCGGAGGGCCAGCTCTAGGAAGGGTTCTGGTCATCCCAAACGTATTCCATTTAAGGATTATGGAGGCCACAGTGCTCTTAGGAACCTTAAGTGCAGCAGAAACTTTTTTTGTAACCTTGGCCAGATCTGTGCCTTGCACAATTCTGTCTCTGAGCTCTTCAGGCAGTTCCTTTGACAAGAATAATAGCTAAATTTTAAATCAAGTAATTTTTTTTTATCCAAATAAGAGTAACATTTTTATTTTATGACATTCTAGTCTCCTAGCAATGCTTGACAAAGCACTTTGTCCCATCATGCTTTTGCTCAGGTGACTGTGTGAGTGTGTGTGTGTGTGTTAGTGAAGGGTTGCGAGCGTGGGCGTGTGTGTGAGAGAGTATGAGTGGTAGGGTGTGTCTGAGCGTGAGAGGAGAGAGTGTGAGTGTGTGCGAGGCAGTGAGCGAGAAGTGAGTTGTGCGAGCGTGAGAGGAGAGTGCTGTGTGTCGCGAGCTGCGAAGAGGAGAGCGTGTGTGTGAGCGTGAGTGGAGTGAGTGGGGTGGTGTGAGTGCGTGTTGTGTGGAGGGCGTGTGGTGTGAGTGCCGTGTGTGGGGAGAGTGTGGTGGGAGAGTGTGTCCGTGCGCGAGAGTGTGTGCGCGAAGAGTGGTGTAATGTGTGGTAATGAGTGTGTGTGCGTGGGTGGCGAGCGTGTGTGTCGTGTGATGCCCGTGAGGTGTGCGAGAGGTGTGTGCGAGCGGAGTGTGCGAGAGTAGTGGTCATGCGGTGCGAATGTGTGGCGTGTGTGGTGTGAGGAGGTTGTGTGTGACGAGCGAGAGTAGTGCGGAGTGTGTGTTTGGTGTGTGGGTGTGTGTGAGTGAGTGATGTGCGAGCGTGGCGAGAGAGAGTGCTGCGTGTGTGAGAGTGAAGGTGCGATGGGTTGTGGGAGAGTGTGTGTGTGTGCGAGTATGATGTGTGAGTGGGCGAGAGTGTGGTCATGAGAGTGGTGCGGTGTGAGAGTGTTCGCGTCTGGTGTGCTTGAGAGTGTGCGTGTGTGTGTGGTCAGACGTGAGTGTGTGTAGTATTGTGAGGGTCATATGAGTTGTGTGTGTGTTTGTGTGTGAGTGTGAGAGAGAGAGAGCGAGAGAGAGAGGAGAGAGAGAGAGAGAGAGACAGAGATGAGAGAGAGAGAGTGTGTGGTGTGTGTGAGTGTGTGAGTGTGTGAGTGTGTGTTCTGTGTGCCATCCACAACACCTGATGGCTCATAAGCACTGAGGAAGCAGAGTTTCCCTCTTCCGGTGCCTTTCATTGGGGCTCCAGGTGCTTGCTTTCTGTCCGTCTCATTGGCCAGTGAGTGTTTACAAAAAAATTGTAAAGATTTGATTATTATAAATATGCTAGTGTTTTGTAAAGATGCTTTTTTACCTTGACAAAGGTTTTTTTTTTTTTTTTTTTTTTTTAACATTGTGAAAATGAAGATAAGTGTGTACACTCACATGCATTCAAAAAAAAAAGAACTTTTTCAATGGTTGCACCACATGACAATTTATTTTTGACATTGAAAACTTTTTTTTTGTTGTGGTTGTTTTATGAAAATATCTCAAAACCATATGAAGCGGACACATTTCTAATATTTCTAAATTTCTAAAAAATCTAATTACATAAAAATATGTTTAGGACTATATTTAAGTTATTATATTTAAAAAGAATTTGTTTAAAAACTGTTTAAAATTTTTGTTTATAAGTGTATCATTTTTAAAAGTATGCACAAAATATATCATTATATAAAAGAAATAATTAATACAAATGCGTTGTGCCAATTTGTATAAATCATTTCCAATAAAAAAAAAAAAAACATCAGTAAAAGAAATAGTGTATTACATTTTATAATAACAAAATACTTAACAAATTAAAAAAAATGTTAATGTTTAGACTTTGTTGTAGTTATAGATTGTTTTATTAAATGCTATATGATCAATTAAAAAACATTTTTTACAAATAAAAAAAAAATATTATAAATATATATTCCAAACTTTAAAAAAATATATTTTGGAAAGTTTTAAATATTTTAAAATGCTATAATGTTGTTTATAAATATATATAATCTTTTATACATTTTTAAATCCATAATAAAAAATGTCCTGCTGTTACTCCTAAAACTACAAACACGGGTAACATAGAAACGCCTCCGTCCAAGTATGCAAATGCACTCCTAAATGCAAAAGCAGCCCTCGCTCTCTAAGACGCGCTTCACTGCGCACACATATCATGCTGCTGGCAAACTATATGCAAAGACTTCAAGAGGTCTGCCTGCAGTTTCTGTTCACCTGCGGGACTTTTGGACGACTTCCAATCACAGTGTAATCGCGTAACGCCTGTCGAACTGTTGGAAATATTTTTCCTATACCACAATAAACGTTAATCATCGACAGTACTGTGGAATTTGTACACCTTTGTTAGGTGTGTAGAGATAGAGTATGGTGATAAAACATCAGGTAAAAACAAAAGCATAACATTTTAGCGCATCTTTCACAATATTTTCTAATCAGGTGATGATAGTATATCTACAGCTGATATTTTATCTGTGAGCTTCACGCGACGTGAATGTGATTGATGTCTGTATCTGAGGAATGTCTTGAATGTTTTTATCACTGCTTGCACAAACATTCACTAATCACTAATCCAGTACAGCAGGAATCTCACTCTAGACCACTTTACCAAGAGCACACGTTTATATATGCAACAATACAGCACTAGAATGTGTTTTAAGTAGTTTTATGTATCTTGGTCGTGTTCTGATCCTGTAATTCTCAGTTCTGCCTTTAGTGGCCGCTGTTGAAAACGCAGCTGAAATGACAAATACTCAAAGGTCTTCACTGATCAAGTCTGAAAGTTACGTTTGATGTGAACATTCATTAAAGAAACCTTTATGGTTATATTTTTAAATATAGTTTTACTGGTTGATACACTGATAAATCAGCTAGGGATGTTAAATTATTAGCTTTACATCCCCTTGTATTGTATTGCTTTATTTATTTACAGTGGGGCAAAAAAGTATTTAGTCAGCCACCAATTGTACAAGTTCTCCCACTTAGAAAGATGAGAGAGGCCTGTAATTTTTCATGCATATGATACCTCAACTATGAGAGACAAAATGAGGGGAAAAATCCAGAAAATCACATTGTAGGATTTTAAAGAATTAATTGGAAAATTCCTCTGTAAAATAAGTATTTGGGCAACACATTGGAGTGGTCACCTACAACAAGCAAGATTTCTGGCTCTCACAGACCTGTAACTTCTTCTTTAAGAGGCTCCTCTGTCCTCCACTCGTTACCTGTATTAATGGCATCTGTTTGAACTTGTTATCAGTATAAAAGACACCTGTCCACAACCTCAAACAGTCACACTCCAAACTCCACCATGGCCAAGACCAAAGAGCTGTCAAAGGACACCAGTAACAAAATTGTAGACCTGCACCAGGCTGGTAAGACTGAATCTGCAATATGTAAGCAGCTTGGTATGAAGAAATCAACTGTGGGAGCAATTAAAATGGAAGTCATACAAGACCACTGATAATCTCCCTCGATCTGGGGCTCCACGCAAGATCTCACCCCGTGGGGTCAAAATGATCACAAGAACTGTGAGCAAAAATCCCAGAACCACACGGGGGGACCTAGTGAATGACCTGCAGAATGCTGGGACTAAAGTAACAAAGGCTACCATCAGTAAAACACTGCGCCGCCAGGGACTCAAATCCTGCAGTGCCAGATGTGTCCCCCTGTCCAGTACATGTCCAGGCCCGTCTGAATTTTGCTAGAGAGCATTTGGATGATCCAGAAGAGGATTGGGAGAAAGTCATATGGTCAGATGAAACGAAAATAGAACTTTTTGGTAAAAACTCAACTTGTTTGGAGGAGAAAGAATGCTGAGTTGCATCCAAAGAACACCATACCTACTGTGAAGCATGGGGGTGGAAACATCATGCTTTGGGGCTGTTTTTCTGCAAAGGGACCAGGACGACTGATCCGTGTAAACAAAAGAATGAATGGCCATGTATCGTGAGATTTTGAGTGAAAACCTTCTTCCATCAGCAAGGGCATTGAAGATTAAACGTGGCTGGGTCTTTCAGCATGACAATGATCCCAAACACACCGCCCGGGCAATGAAGGAGTGGCTTCGTAAGAAGCATTTCAAGGTCCTGGAGTGGCCTAGCCAGTCTCCAGATCTCAACCCCATAGAAAATCTTTGGAGGGAGTTGAAAATCCGTGTTGCCCAGCGACAGCCCCTAAACATTACTGCTCTAGAGGAGATCTGCATGGAGGAATGGGCCAAAATACCAGCAACAGTGTGTGAAAACCTTGTGAAGACTTACAGAAAACGTTTTGACCTCTGTCATTGCCAACAAAGGGTATATAACAAATTATTGAGATGAAATTTTGTTATTGACCAAATACTTATTTTCCACCATAATTTGCAAATAAATTCTGTGATTTTCTGGATTTTTTTCCCTCATTTTGTCTCTCATAGTTGAGGTATACCTATGATGAAAATTACAGGCCTCTCTCATCTTTTTAAGTGGGAGAACTTGCACAATTGGTGGCTGACTAAATACTTTTTTTCCCCACTGTATTTAGTCCGATATTACAGGAAATGTCGAGTACAGTAAATGTTTTTTAATTTCTGTAAATAAATAAATAAATCACTACATTTCGGAAAACATTTACGTGCATTATAAGGAAATAGGGTTGCAAAAAGGTGGAACATTTCCAGAAATTTTGGAAACTTTCCAGGTATTTTTTGGAATATTCCAGGGATTTTGGAAAGTTTCCGGAAACTTACAGGAAATTTTCCACCCCTTTGCAACCATACACGGAAATAAAAATACAATAAAATTGGCTGCACTATCATGGGTGGCAAGTAAGTCCCTTTCACATCGGAATTTTGGGAATGGAAAAAAAAAAAATATATATCGTATAGTCAATGAATCGGTATTGCATCAAAGTTAGGAGCCTAAAGCATCAATTTGGAGACACAAAAAATGTACATTATTGAGAGCTGGCAATGGTACAAATGACAATAGGCACAAGAAGTAATGGCTGCAGTAATTTTACACACACCATAGAGGTAAATGAAACGTATAGTACAATTAACAAACATTTAATTATTGACTAGCTGTAAATTAAAAATATCCTTATGCACAGTTTATTTAAAATGGCATAAAGGTTGTACCATAAATACTGTCTTTATATATAAGTACTTTACAGTATTTTTAGCTCTCTAATTTATATATTTTTATTCTTAAAAATTTACTTTTTATACAGTTTGACTTTACAGTATATAATTGTTACGAATGTAATCTTCTCAAATTACTCATTACCATGTGTTCAAATTTTTTACTTTTGAATATTACATTTTGATACGTGACAATTGTATAAAATAAAAAGAGCTTTATCAAAAATATAAATTTGATCCGATTTTTTTTTCGTTACAGTAATGAAAAATATTAATGTCACATTAAAAAATGTCTTATTTCTTTAGATTTCGAGGGGAGCTCTGATCCAGACATGTTCTTGTGAAGCTAAACCAGTGTGTACATGTTGAATACACAATACATGTGTCACACAAGAGTTGTGTGTGGGGGTTGGAGGAGTGCATGCATGACGCCTGTGTTTATCTGAACACAATGCTTCTGTCTCTGTCCTCGTCCTTCTTCAGGTCCTCCATGCACAGAAGGCTGGCTACAAGGCAGCGATTGTCCACAATGTGGACTCTGATGACTTAATCAGCATGGGATCCAATGATCGTAAGTTACTGCGCACGAATGCATAAAATTCTGCAGCGGGACAATGCTGTGATTCACAAACCTCAGCCCCTGTGCTGCTAATAACCGATGCTGTATTTATGAAGTCTGAGCCGTGATGCCGTTTGACTTGGAATGTTAGGATGAAGGCCAAAGTAGAGGAACCAACCTTCAGCATTCTTAAGTCGAGCTTTATTGCCATTCTGCTACAGGTGTGGACATATAGTGGAACAAAATGTTGTGTCTCGGTGCTACATACTAGTTAAACATAAATATAAACATACAACAATAGAAGTATAAGAAAAACAATTAGAGACCTATACAACAGTTAACCATCTGACTATACATATACTATAAATACTCAAAATATTTGACTATACATACACAAACTGAGACTGTACAAAAACTTTACGTAAATACTGTACATGAAATTGTGCAAAAGAGATATTTTGAATATATATTTCGAAAGGAATAGGTTACTCAAAAATGAAAGTTTTCTGAAAATGTACTCACCCTCAGGTCATCCAAGATTAGGATGAGTTTGTTTCTTCATTAGATTTGAAGAAATGTAGCATTATATCACTTGCTCATCAATGGATCCTCTGCAGTGAATGGGTGCCGTCAGAATGAGAGTCCAAACATCATAATAAAAAAATCATAATAAATCCACAGAATATGTCCATATTTCAATCAGCTCTCATATAGATTTAACAGCATTTGACAATAATGGAGTGTAGGATTGATGTTGAGCAGATTATAGACAGGTGGTGCTGGGGAGGAGGAGGGTTAAATAAAACTTTCAGTTTTCATTCATTTGATTTATTTATTTCAAGTGAACTATTCCTTTAAAGTGGACATAAATTCAAAATGTTATTTTACATTTTAAAATACGCTCGATTATTTAACATTCATTTGTTTGAGGACTCAAAGTGAATCAGAATCAAATCTGGTCGCATTTAGTGTCTTAATGTACGCTTGTATTTTAAATTTTTTTGCAGTGGATATTCTGAAGCAGATAGACATTCCCTCAGTGTTTATTGGTGAAGAAGCGGCCAACTCTCTCAAAGAGGATTACATCTATGAGAAAAGGTGAGGGCTCTGATTTCACTATTGAATACTTCACTGTTCAGATGGATACTTAACAGAAACATTGATGAATTCAGCTGCGCTGGCGCTCCAAGAGTCATATGACACTATGGAAAGTCTCACACAAAGTATTCACAAACGGTTTTTCCACACCAAAATTACTGAATTAAATTAAAAAGTTCATATATTTAATTATATATATGTATTTACTTTACAAATAATACATTACATACACACATAATATGTGAGCCTGGAGCACAAAAGCAGTCTTAAGTCGCTGGGGTGTATTTGTAGCAATAGCCAACAATACATTATATGGGTCAAAATTATAGATTTTCCTTTTATGCCAAAAATCATTAGGATATTAAGTAAAGATCATGTTCCATGAAGATATTTAAAAAATTTCCTATCGTAAATATATCAACTTAATTTTTGATTAGTAGTATGCATTGCTAAGAATTTCATTTGGACAACTTTAAAGATGATTTTCTCAATATTTAGATGTTTTTGCATCTTCAGATTCCAGATTTTCGAATAGTTGTATCTCAGCCAAATATTGTACTATCCTAACAAACCATATATCAATGGAAAGCTTATTTATTCAGCTTTCAGGTGATGTATAAATCACAATTTCAAAAAAATTGACCCTTATGACTGGTTTTGTGGTCCTGGGTCACATATGAGTTCTAATTATTATTGTCTGTTTATAAGAGCTGTCGTATAAAAGCAGCATCACACTCACAGTCTTGCTTTGTGTTTTCAGTGGTCATGTGATTCTCATGCCGGACTTCAGTTTGCCTCTGGAATATTATCTGATCCCATTCCTCATCATTGTTGGAATCTGCCTCATCCTCATTGTAGTTTTCATGGTGAGTCATGATGGTGTGTAATAAAAAAAAAAATATGAGCAAACAACCAAATATATTAGCCTTGACTGAGACGTGTACATCTTTTTAATCTCAGATCACAAAGTTTGTACAGGACAGACATAGAGCCAGGAGAAGTCGCTTACGCAAGGACCAGCTGAAGAAACTCCCAATTCACAAGTATAAGAAAGGTATGATCTAAGATGTCGCCTTAAGATCTAACACTGAGAATACATTGTGGATCAGCATGCAAATACATAAAATACATCATATGAAAAGAACTCTTTAATTTTGGCATAAGTGACACAGAAGACGATGTTACTGCAAAAAAACCCATTTCAAATAAATGCTGTTCTTCTGTACATTGTATTCAACAAAATAGAAGTTTTCACAAAAATATGAAGCAGCACAACTGTTTTCAACACTGATAATAATCAGAAATGTTTCTTGAGCCGCAAATCAGCATATTAGTGATTTCTGAAGATCATGTGACACTGAAGACTGCAGTAATGATGCTGAAAATTCAGCTTTGATCACAGAAATATATTACATTTTACAATATATTTGCATAGAAACGTTATTTTAAATTTATAATATTTTCGAATTATTACTGATTTTCCTGTATTTTTGATCAATTAAATGCAGCCTTGATGAGCATAAGAGACCTCACCAACCCCAAACCTTTTACCAGTAGTGTACAATTATCGCAAAGGTGTTTATTCGTTATTTGTTTGACCATTAAATTGTGTAAAGACTCACCAGAATGAGAGATTCTAATAGTTCTAGAATCTGATTCAAACGTCAATTAAAAAGATCTAACATCTTTGATTCATGCCATCAAATCAGTTCTTTTAAACTGTCCATTTTAAATTCATTTAGCTAGGATAAATTTATAGTTCCTCTGGAAACGCCATTTCAAAGCAAATATGTAAATACTAAAATATTAATTATTTTTAAAAATGGGTCATTTTAAAAACAAATCAACTTTGTAAAAAAATAAAAAATGTAAAAAGTTAACGTCAGTTGTAAAATGTTATTGTTTACTGAACTTAAATGGCAAAGACCCCAATCAAATTCACTTAAAACGGCCGTCTGATTTGCGTTTGAGGGAAAATCCAGTGTTTTTGTAGGCTCTTCCACTTATTACTCATTTCCTGTATGTACCAGAAATATTGCAGCACTGCTTTTGTAAGCAGAACACTGTATACTTTGGATATACACTCTATACTTAGTAAGAATGGGCCTTTTAGCCTCTTTATTTTGATGTTGTGAAGCTGTCGTGTTGATGGTTCATCAGTATTCGGTATTATCCGTGCCGCACAACAGAAAGTGGGAGAAATGTGGAATTCCCCTCCCGCGCCGGAGCTCTCTGCGTTTCCACCTCCTCACAGTGAATCATCAAGCCATTTTACAACCAAATCAACACCGTGACCATTGACCATTCACTGCATGAATGAGCATCCTGTTCAGCTCGCTCATAGTGCATTAGAAATGTGTTCGCCTGTAAACGTGAAAGCAGACGCTGGAGACATTCCTCCTGAAGAAGGTGTCAGACGTCACTTTCACTGAGTATAAGGAGAGAGTGCGGTCTGGACTCAGGTTACAGACACACCTGTGTTCACGTATCCACTTTCAAACATTAAACAGACGAAAGGTGTGCGAGAGTCGTCTCTTACACTTCAGATATTCAGAGCTAATGAGAGTCATATCAGCGTGAAGGTCATTCGTAATCGTTTCCGTCGTACGTATTTACCAGATGTCATGTGGATCATTTATCTGCAGCAAGTGAATGCTACCAGGACGCGTACTTAAAATTGGTTCAGAAATAAGATTTTCTTTATGCAAAACATATGGACATGAACAAGGCAGCTTGTCTATTTGAATGATGTTTAAATGACTACAGTGGAGAATAGGACTGTCACGAAATCAGATTTTCACTACAAAATGATCCTGGATAAGAGATAGAATTCATGATAACTATTAGGGATGCACCGATACCACTTTTTTCAGAAAGAATATCGATACCGATACTTTCATTTTTGGTACTCGCCGATACCTGTATTTTCACAGCATTTGTAATGTTTTTTAAATATTGGATAGAGAAACAAAATAATCATAAAAAATAATAATATGAATCATGTTAGTTGGCTTCATTTAGCAAACCGATATTTCCTTCAGTTATTTCCACACTTAATTATATTATAAAATGTTTTGTTACTTTCACTGTTCATTTTAATGGCGCATTAGAGCTGCTCCATTGCAGCAGCTCAATACTGTAGCACAAGATGTTTTCCTAAAATAATGCAGGAACCCTCGTTTATCCTTATACGAGTACGTTTTGGTAATATATAAATTTAAATCTAAATTAAATGCGAATGAGAGACACTACACCGAGCGTCATTTCACACAGTCTGCTAGATTTCACTTCTCTTTAATAAGTTGTGTAATTCTTGACTTTAAAAATAAATGTTTATAGTGAAGCCCCTATAATTTTTGTTTTATATTTATGATTACATTTTTTATTTGTAATTTAGTTTTAATCCAAATGCATGCGCTAATGGAGCGAACAGCAATCAAGATCATGCAACAGAAGTGCTCGCTCTCTCGCTCTCCTTACCGTCAAATAACTATAGTAACTGTGCATTGTTGTACTTGCTGCTTTTGAACATATGCCAACCGAACTCAAACTTTCCAGTGAGTGTCTGTGAGATATACATTGTGCCGCGCTGCTCAATCTACTCTTACGCACTCTGCGCAAAGCTTTGGCGATATTTTATAAATGTTGATAATGGAAATGACTTCGTTATGCGACTAAAACTTAAACTTTTGCCTCTCACAAAAAGTCATGGCAATGGATTTTGGCTATATTTATTCAAAGGAGGCGTATGCGTGTATCTTTACAGAAGCAGCACAGAGAGCCACTTCAGAAATGTGCGTGGCGCGGCTGGAATAATCACAATCATTGACTAGAGTTCAGCTTCAGTGGCCGTATCAGAGCCACACTGCACCGCAACGTGTGGCAGTGTTAAATTGTCTAAGCACTTAAGTGAAGTGACGTGACATGTGGCCAAGTATGGTGACCCAAACTCATAATTTGTGCTCTGCATTTAACCCATCCAAAGTGCACACACAGCAGTGAACACACACCGTGAACACACACCCGGAGCAGTGGGCAGCCATTTATGCTGCAGTGCCCGGGGAGCAGTTGGGGGTTCGGTGCCTTGCTCAAGGGCACCTCAGTCGTGGTATTGAAGGTGGGAGAGAGAGCTGTACATTCACTCCCCCCACCTACAATCCCTGCCAGTACGAGACTCGAACCCGCAACCTTTGGGTTACGAGTCCGACTCTCTAACCATTAGGCCATGACTTCCCCAATGGTAGGGAAAGCCCCTTATACTGGAGCTCGGCCACTTATGAAGTGTTTCTGGGAGGTTATAGTACATTGAAGAATGATCATATGACTTTTTACATACGCCATGTGACCTGTAAATGCGGAAAAAACGTTTCCATTGCAGTTTTGCAAATTTTTATCTTTTATTTTAAAATTCCTTTTTCGAATTGCCTGAAAAACCACCTCATGCGAGCATAAAATTTTTTTGCAATATACGGGAGTTTTTGAGAAATTGACGCATTTCCATTAGGTGTATTTTCAATTCGCAATTTTAATTTGCACAATTTGAAGGGTAATGGAAACGCAGCTAGTGTTTTAATTGGAAAAATTGCTCTGAAAGTGATTCCAACGATATTGTTCCTCTGTAGCGTTATTGTTGTAGTTGTGGTGTGTCTCTGTTCTCATAGAATTAGAACTGTATAGTTATCATCCTTGGTGTGAACAGACACCCTCCTTTTTTACGGAATGCAAAAAACTTGCATGTTGACTAGCAAACTTTTTCTGGTTGCAGAAGTGTCTTGCTTTGATGTTTCATCTAATCTGACATGTTTTTTTAAATGACAGTAATAGATATTGCATCATCTTCCATTTTCGTTATGATGGGTGGCATCAGTGTTAAGGTGCAATAGCACCACCTACTGTATTGGAGTGTCAACCAGATACTGGTGCTGGATTTTTCCAGATATTATTTTATGTAGTATTAACAAAGTATCTGTATTTTTTTTTATTTTATTTTTTTTACATATCACGGTTATCGTCAATACCTGTATATTGTGACACCCCTAGTGTAAATTACGTTTTTGTCTTAATAGCATATTTTATTATTATTATTTACACAGTATATAACATATTTATTAATTGTGCTAGTTGGAGACCTAGGGAAAGCTAAACCACCAAAGTTTAATATTTCGCTGCATTAGAAGTGATCATATTAATGAGATTTAAAATTGAACACTAGCTTACTGTTTACTAAATACTATGCAGTGTACACTACATACGACCGTTATATTCTATATAGTATGTAGTATGAAAGTAATCTAAACTTACATTTCACATTTCCATACATCAGCCAGAAAAATATGTAATATTGAGAATATTAACAATTTTCAGCATTTAGAGGCACAACTTACCCCAAAGCATGTATATGATATGATATATATGTATATATTAGTGCTGTCAAACGATTAAATCCGCGATAAATCGCATCCAAAATAAAAGTTTTTGTTTGCATAATATACAGTGGGTACGGAAAGTATTCAGACCCCCTTAAATTTTTCACTCTTTGTTATATTGCAGTGCATCCATTTGCTAAAATCATTTTAGTTATTTTTTTTCCTCATTAATGTACACACAGCACCCCATATTGACAGAAAAACACAGAATTGTTGACATTTTTGCAGATTTATTAAAAAAGAAAAACTGAAATATCACATGGTCCTAAGTATTCAGACCCTTTGCTCAGTATTTAGTAGAAGCACCCTTTTGATCTAATACAGCCATGAGTTTTTTTTTGGGAAAGATGCAACAAGTTTTTCAAACCTGGATTTGGGGATCCTCTGCCATTCCTCCTTGCATATCCTCTCCAGTTCTGTCAGGTTGGACGGTAAACGTTGGTGGACAGCCATTTTATGTCTCTCCAGAGATGCTCAATTTGGTTTAAGTAAGGGCTCTGGCTGGGCCATTCAAGAAAAAAGTCACAGAGTTGTTGTGAAGCCACTACTTCATTATTTTAGCTGTGTGCTTAGAGTCATTGTCTTGTTGGAAGGTAAACCTTCAGCCCATTCTGAGGTCCTGAGCACTCTGGAGAAGGTTTTCGTCCAGAATATACCCTGTTCAATTTATCTTTCCCTCGATTGCAACCAGTTGTTCTGTCCCTGCAGCTGAAAAACACCCCGGCAGCATGATGCTGCCACGACCATGCTTCACTGTTGGGACTGTATTGGACAGGTGGTGAGCAGTGCCTGGTTTTCTCCACACATTCCGCTTAGAATTAAGGTCAAAAAGTTATATCTTGGTCTCATCATACCAGAGAATCTTATTTCTCACCATCCTGGAGTCCTTTAGGTGTTTTTTAGCAAACTCCATGCAAACTTTCATGTGTCTTGCACTGATGAGAGTCTTCCGTCGGGCCACTCTGCCATAAAACCCCGACTGGTGGAGGGCTGCAGTGATTGTTGACTTTCTACAACTTTCTCCCATTTCCCAGCTGCATCTCTGGAGTTCAGCCACAGTGATCTTTGGGTTCTTCGTTACCTCTCTCACCAAGGCTCTTCTCCCCCGATAGCTCAGTATGGCCGGACGGCCAGCTCTAGGAAGGACTCTGGTCGTCCCAAACGTCTTCCATTAAAGGATTATGGAGGCCACTGTGCTCTTAGGCACCTTAAGTGCAGCAGAATTTTTTTTTTTGTAACCTTGGCCAGATCTGTGCCTTTTTCCACAATTCTGTCTCTGAGCTCTTCACGCAGTTCCTTTGACCTCATGATTCTCATTTGCTCTACATGCACTGTGAGCTGTAAGGTCTTAAAAAGACAGGTGTGTGGCTTTCCTAATCGTCCAATCAGTATAGTCAAACACAGCTGGACTCAAATGAAGGTTTAGAACCATCTCAATGATGATCAGAAGAAATGGACAGCACCCTGAGTTAAATATATGAGTGTCACAGCAATATGAATACTTATGACCATGTGATATTTCAGTTTTTTTTCTTTTTTAATAAATCTGCAAAAAATGTCAATAATTCTGTGTTTTTCTTTCAATATGGGGTGTTGTGTGTACATTATTGAGGAAAAAAATAACTTAAATGATTTAGCAAATGGCTGCATTAACAAAGAGTGAAAAATTTAAGGGGTCTGAATACTTTCCGTACCCACTGTATTTGTGTGTGTGTGTATATTTATTTATATATATACACACACAGCATGGTATATATTTGGATATAATAATATACACAAAGACACGCAGATATTATCAAACAAAAACTTTTTTATTTTTGATGCTATTAATCGTCCTGACAGTACTAATTTACACGCATCAGTTTGTTTCAATCCGTGTTGACATTACTGAGGCTCTGAATCCCATCACGCCCGATAAAGGCCTGCAAACGCGTGTGGTTTCACTCTGATTGTTCCCTTCCTCTGTTGTTTCCCGCTCGCGGGGTCCCCCTCTGCTACTCGTTGTCTTCTTCATCCTTCCTCTCTGTGCTGATTCAGGTCTTTCTGCGGGCCGCTGCAGTCGGGCCGTTCGCGACCAGAAGAGCGTTTTGTCCTGTCGTCTGACCCGCAGACCCACACCACACAGCTGCTGTCCATATACGACAACATCCACTGTCCACTCAACTGCAGGCTCTTTTAAACCTTTCATAGCTGGATCAATAGTGTAGTAAGCGGTCTCAATATATTACCTTTGAAAGATATAATATATATCTTATAATATAGTTTAATCAAGGGTGATTACACAGTGACCTCGTTAACCTTCAGTGGCTCTCTGAAATGGCCTTACAAAAAATAGCTTTTAAGAAAGAAATTTTTAATTCCCCCCATACAAAACAACAAGTATACTGATATCTGAATGAGTAAAAAATAAACATGCCTAAATATAAAAGCTACAATCGCCACTAAGTGTAAGGTCATTCCTTCGAGTCAATCAAATGGGCTGTAAACTGGGTTAAAATACTGTTTTTAAATATCTTTCAGACACAGACCGAGATTCAGACAAATTGGTGATCCAGTTGAAGTTGAATCAATGTCAAAACCTCAAATATCAAATTATCCAATAATATCTTAATGTCTACAAATACAAATTCAAAAACTTTGATTTGCTAGTACACTGCACTATAATCGTTTCCAGCTCGATATCCGCTCGATATCCTTGAACAACAGATGCTTTGCTTATTGAGCTAAACAATTTCGAACGAATGGATGTGTAACTTATATTGGTTCACAGCAGATTCATGTTTCCCGGTTGCTTTCTGTGGCCATTCATTGTGATCCAACAACAACACGCATATATACAAAATCCTTTTGTAGCTTTCACCCAGATTTTTTTAGATTTAATTTTCGACAGTGAAGACCTCTATAAACAGTGTTTAGTTTCATTGATTATTCAATTTTGTTAACTTACCTGAAAAATATAAAGCACCAGCTGTTTATCATTTCTAAATCATATTTATATTTATCTGCTTTGTAATTTGTTTATTTTCTATACCGATTTACCTCACCTAAAATCACACCACTCATTGATATCTTTTTTTCCAAGTCAGAGCTAATTCCAGACTACGGTGATTTTTTTTTTTTTTTCCATATCACAATATATATCGCAGAAAAACAAGATATCACAATGTGAATTTTTTCCAATATCGTGCAGCCCTATTCTAGTCACGATTTTATCGTAAAGAAAATTGAATGGTTGGGGACAACATTTATAGTAAATTTTTCAAAAACAAAAAAACAATACATGTTTTGGTTTTATTTTTCTATTGCCAAAAATCATTGCCTATAGTAATATCCCTAATATTCGATGCTTGTAATGAATTTGCAAATTCAAAAACAAATCCCTAGTCTTACTTGAGATGATCTTGAGAGGACTTAATGGAGCGGGGGATTAATTAGTTAAAAAAAAAAACTCAAATGTTTAATTAAGTTTTTATCTGCCAAAAAAATCATTTCCCAAATTTGCAAACTCAACTTAACTTTTGTGAATCACTATTGCAAGTCTACTTGATGTGATCTTTAAAAAAGTAAAAAAAAAATTTTTTTTAAATGGATACAATTTGGGTTAATTTTCTATTGGCAAAAAAAAAAGTGCAAATATATAATGAATATCGGAAACGTCTACTGAATTTGCAAATTCAAAATCATTGCGAAACGCTAGTTTACTTGATGTTGTCTTGAGGAAACTTAATCATGAAGAAAAAAACAATGATTATAGTGAAGTTTAAAAAAAAATAAAAAATATATACAATTTTGGTTAATTTTCTATTGCCAAAAACTTTTTTTTTTAAATCAGCGCAAATGTATCACAAATATACACAAAATCCAAACCTTTGCGAATCATCATTGCAAGTCTACTGTGATCATTAATAAAATTAATGGTGGGGGAAAAAAAAAACTTAATATAATAAAATTGGTTAAAAAATGGATATAATTTTGTTACATTTTTTATTACCAAAAAATGACTGCAAATATATCATGAATATTGAATACTACTACTACCATCATTGCAAATCGCTAGTTTACTTGACGTGATCTCGAGGAAACGTAATCATGGGGGAAAAACGAAGATTATAGTCAAATCTGAAGAAACAAATTGCCAAAAAAAAAAACTTAGCACAAATATATGACGAATATTGGATCGCTCTTTGAACATGGTAATGGTAAACTATATTATGAAGTGTTTTTCAAACATGTAACCCAGTAGATTCAGGTTTTCCCTTAAACCATAAATCTTCATCAGTTCAGAACAAATGAAGAATTTTCCACAAGGTCATTGGCTTCAAGTATTGAGTTGTTTCGGTTGTAAACAGTGGATTGGTAACATCCAAAAACTGCTGTCTCTGTGAACGCTTCAACCAACCGTTGAGTCTGCAGTGACAGATACAAGCTTCTCCATATACGGTCACATGCAGCCATGGCCGTTTGTGTTCGTTTACTGCTAATATAAACACTGAGCTTCAGCGGAGCTGCTCCTTCATTGGTGGAAAGAAACCTGAAAAAAGCCAGAGGAATTTGAAGGAGGGCAGGACGAATTCCGGGACTTATTGAGCTTGAGCCACAAAACCCAGAATCTGAAAGCAAATGCTGCACGTTTATCAGTCATGTGCTGCAAATGTGAAAATCAGAAGCCCTTCTATTAAAGATATTGATGTAATATATAATCCCTAGTATAGTTGTTTAAAGGGGTCATATGATGCTGCTGAAAAGAACAATTTTTTGTGTTTTGAGAATGCAAATGTTTTTATTCAGTTTACGGTAAAAAAAAAACTATTTTCTACATCCTGTGTTATTGTTTCTCCTCTATGCCCCGCCTTTCTGAACGTGTCGATTTTTACAAAGCTCATCGTTTCTGAAAAGCGAGGTGTGCTCTGATTGCCCAGCTATCCAGAGCGTTGTGATTGGCCAAATACCTCAAACGTGAGACGGAAATGTTACGCCCCTCACCAAACACTGTTGATGCCGTGTCCGGCTGGAGCGACGAGACAAAAATATTAAAATCCATTATAAACTAGGCATCCGTTGCATCCAGTGGGGACATAATTACGAGATAATGACTTTACTGTCTTTTTACACTTGCGTTGCATCGCGACCACATCAACATAAAACCATTTGTCTGCGTTTGTGATCAGAGAAATGACAAACTACAAGTGCTACTCTACACTGCTAAAAACTTGCGTTTGAATCGTCAGTGTGGCAAATTCTTTAAATATAAAAATTTTACTTACAGGCTGTGAGTCAGCACAGCCGCGATTGTAGTCTACTCTCCCCGGATCAGGAAACAGTCCTCCATAAAACGGGCTGCACACATCTGAATAGTTGGGTTGAACTATTCTGGAACAGTGTTGTAAATACACGTACACGATTCCTAGTCTTGCGCTCCCTCTTTGCCTTTTGGAAGACCAAACAAAGTAGTTTTTCGCTTTCACAACGAAAAACACAGCACCTTCACGACATGGCGGTGGCGGCAGCAACAATACTACAGTGAGAATAAAAGTTAGGCCTTCTTTCTTTGAACATTTGGGCGGCGTTATGCAAATCTTCCCACATAGTGAGGTAGACATGTGGGGGCGTGTTAGAACGAGCGGTTTTAGGTAGGCTTGGCTGACTCTCTACTTGAAGGGGGGGGGGGGGGGGGTGGGGAAAAGATATCCTGGATTTTGGAGACTTTAGTCTTTGCAACTTTACAGATCTTCTTTATGCTCCAAGAGCTTGTTATACTCCAAAGAGAAAGGAAAAATTTAAATCGCATCATATGACCCATGTAATAATCTGTTTCTTAATTCCTCGTAGGTGATTCGTATGACGTGTGTGCCATTTGTTTGGATGAGTATGAGGAGGGCGACAAGCTGCGGGTTCTTCCCTGCTCACACGGTGAGTTTCTGTCTCGTTCAGCCCTTGATCAGCAAAAAATACAAAATTGGTTAATTTGCAGCTTGAAAAATTTAGCTGTTAAATCACTTTAATTTTGAAAAAAGATTCCAAACAAGTATTGTCAACAGACTATGTGTTGTTTACAACTAAGGCAATAATGTAAAAATATTGTATAATATATAATATTGTAAAATATTGTAAACATCAACACACAGTTTGTTTTTGTTTTTATGAACAATAGTATTACTTATTTAACTAAAGTATTATTAAATTAAATTATGAAATGAAGCATTTAACCTAGAGCTTTTGTTGAAAATGTTGTAACCACGTGACAAAAATAAATGAATAAATAAACATTAGTTAAAAATGTATATAAAAACTTAAATAGAAGCATCGAAAAGACATCCGCGCGGTCTTTAAAACACCAACCTGTCTCCTCAAGTCCGTTTAATGTAACACTGAGTTCCGTCAAAAAATATATCATAACTAAATAAAATAAAAAACAATATTATAATGTTAAATTTAAAATTAAAAATTCATTTCATAATTAAATGAATAAATGGTAAACATGAAAAAAAGTTATGAAAAATTTTTAATAACCCGAGGACACTTAAAATGTACAAATAATCATTAAAAAGTCTGGTTGATATTACTGTTTGGTAATATGACCATACCGGCCTTCATTTAGTATAACAACCATTGACCGATTGGTTATTATGAGTATGTTTATTAAAATGCCTCACACAGGGGGCATACCTCGTCACTATATATTTGTTCGTGTAAGCAGACTCGCCCTATTTTTTATTGTATATTGACACATGGCCGTATTCTGTGTTAATTGTGTACTTAATAATCTGGTACAACATATAGACACAAGTCGAGAGGATGGTAGGAGTTAAAAAAATATGTTGTCTATGCGAAATTTCTTCAAAGATAACAGAGAACAAATCCAAGGCTTGGGCATCTAAGGTCGTCAGCCACACTATGGTCAATTTACAGAATAACCCCCTTATACGTATAGTATAAATTCCCACTAACACTTAGATAGCATGTTATTTGAATATCAAGGTTATACATTTTTATATGCAGTGTCTCTGGCGCGAACTAATGTGCCACACCCTGATACCACCACTGGTCTCGTACCGTCTTATACTTGTTCCCTACTGTATAATGTTGTTTAATCCATGATATATTAATGCATTGTTTGGAATAATTACTTTTAGTCAAGCGAGGAATTTGGATTGTAATAGATCAGCTTTGTCACGATGTGTGGCACTAATTCTCTCTGCACCAATCATCAGCCTATCACTGCAAGTGTGTCGACCCATGGCTGACCAAAACCAAGAAGACCTGCCCCGTGTGCAAGCAGAAGGTTGTGCCGTCTGACGGCGACTCCGAGTCCGAGTCCGAGTCGAGCGACAGCGAGGAGAACGAAGTGTCGGAAAACACGCCCCTGCTGCGATCTCTGGCCTCCACCAGCGCGCATTCCTTCGGCACCATGTCCGGCTCACTGTCCCGTCCCGATGCCGAGTCCTCGGACTACGACGAGCGCAGCGACACCACCGACAGCGAGGAGGAGGTTACCGTGGAGACTGTGGTTGTACAGCTGCAGCAGGGGCGTCCCGACAACATGGAGGCCAGCGCTTGAGGCGTTAGCCGCCGCTAACTCGAACTCTCAGTGAGATTCCAATACGTTTCACCGTCACTTAGATTATCGTCACAAACCTGTTTAATGTTCGGCAATACCATGCAGCGAAATTTTATAAATCACGATTTCCCCCCAAATGAAGTGCGCAAATTTAACCAACTTGGACGTCACCTTTGGAAATGTCGTTATCGCTTGCTGCCAAACTCATCTCAAACCTGTATCCGATCGCGACCAACTGCATGTTTTATACGACACCATAAGACTTTATTAGCGACACTGACATGACCGTTTTAGTTTTGATCATTAACAGCGGAGCCGTTCTAAACACCAGTCACTCAAGTGATCTTGGAAGTGTAGTTAGGTAATAACATCATTTATATACTGTAAGTAGGAAGTAAGTTGGGTAAGTAGATTCAAAGGGTTTTTTGTTTTTTTTGATAACAACGTGAACTGTTACCGATTGTCTGGTTGCCTTTTAATGTTGCTTTACTGTAAATATACCTTTCTGCTTACCCTTGTTTCTAAATGGTCTACATTCATTTCTCTTCATGAATAAATACTACACCTTTTGCTGTTTGTGTGTCGATTTGTCATCCAACGCTTTGAAACCGGCATATGGTTTTAAAGGTGCTGTATGTAATTTTTTTTGACTGCATCTAATGCTATATCTTTGCAGATATGTGGCCCTGGAGCACAAAAGCAGTCTTAAGTCGCTGGGGTATATTTGTAGCAATAGCCAAAAATACATTGTATGGGTCAAAATTATGGATTTTTCTTTTATGACAAAAATCATTAGGATATTAAGTAAAGATCAGGTTTCATGAAGATATTTTGTAATTTTCCTACCGTAAATATATAAAAACTTAATTTTTGATTAGTAATATGCATGGCTAAGAACTTCATTTGGACAACTTTAAAGGCATTTTTCCTCTATATTTAGATTTTTTTTTGCACCCTCTGATCCCAGATTTTCAAATAGTTGTATCTCGGCCGAATATTGACCTTTCGGATGATGTATAAATCTTAATTTCTAAAAATATATTCACATATTTAGAAAATATGCTCATTCATATTTTGTTTCTTTCTCCGAAAAACAAAGCTAGAGTCAGTTATTCTACTTTGAAATGTGAGTTCCGTGTCGGAATGTCTGTTTTTGTTTTGGTCTGTATGACTCCGCCCACTGTCAGTTTACCCAATAGTATGTGGAATAGGTTGTGGAAAACACAGCATACTGAAGCCAGCAAACTGGATCAGAGATCTAAAAAGCCTCGGCTCTATGACTTGACACCTATTAAAGCGTGGCTAAATCAGTCAGTCGATTTAAAGTGTTTAAGGCTTGTTGCCTTCCGTTGTCAATTGCACTCGTTCCTGCTGTGTCCTCAATCTGGCAACCCACACGAGCATTGAGTATACTGTAAAGAGAGAGAGAAATGACATTCTCCAGTATTTTGAATTTGGACTGCCGTTCCCATTTTAATCGTTAGCTGTCAATACTACATACTGCACCCAATACGTTAAAGCTGCAGGCCGTAACTTTTTTTTTTTGGTTAAATGCCCGAAAAAAATCATAGTTTAATGCAAATACATAACCAGCCAGTGTTCGAAACTATCGCCTTACTTTAGCCCGATTCACAACGGTTAGCTTATAATGTTTTCTAATTTGAGTGGTACGGGTAGGTTTTCACGGGAAATTCGAGCATGGCACTGCGTCATTACGTTCGGGGGCGTCTGTAACATACAGATTGTCCCCTTATTATTTATCGCCGGTTATGATCCTGCAGTGGCACGAGCGTTTAGAGCCTTTTTTCTCACAGGCAGCTGATAAATTAATGTATGATGGCGGATTGTTAATCCAGAAAGGATTGGTGTTTCTGAAATATTTGATGAAATTAATTAGACCATTGTAGTTTTAAATGTGCTTCTGATAACAGATAGCCTGGGAGTATACAAGATTTGTATTTTAAAGAAAACCAGTTTGAAGGGAGAATCATTTGCTTTTTGGGTTAAAATAATTTCTTAATATGAAATTCGAAGAGTATGATAATTAGGTTAGACTGTGCAGAAACTGAAATCTACTCTCTAATACACACTATACTCTTAGTCACCAATGCTGATGTTGTTAAGATTAATCATGTGAGAAAGTATAACAATAATAATTTGCACGGTTTAATGTGATATGAGCTAACTGATCTTTAGATTAAATCACCATTGGTAGCAAGATTTATTTTGAATAATGCGTTTTTCCTCAGTTGGTCAGAACAAACGTGGCAGACTTGTTATTTTTTCAGATGGCAATATACGGTGAAAATTTTTATTTGAGTCATATATTCCAAGACGTGGGCTAGAATCTGTGATTGTGAAGTACATTAAAAATCCACACCGGTGCGTGACTGACTGCCACACATACTCTTCAGAACATTACATTCATCCTCGCTGGAGCCGTGCCGACTCACAACCCACGCAAGATAGATAATTCCTCACACAGCTGCAATTCCAGGTTTTGATGGCGACAAAGAGGCAAAACTTACCAACTGCAGCTTTAACCATATAAACATAAGTAGACCTAGAAGTAAAGTGTGCACAAATCTTTCATATTGAAACAAATACAAAGCCATATTTTGATTGTTACATTTTTGCAATTGACATTCTAAATCCCAAATTTATAAGTTTTTTAGAACCAAAAAAAAAAAGGTTCTGAAGAAATGTGGAGTTTATTGCGCAATAAAAATAATTGGAAACTTTCCAGGAATTTTTTTTTTTTTGGCAGTTTCTGGAAGTTACGAAGAGTTCCACTCCCTTTTGCAAACCTTAATTTGAAACAAACCCTTTTATCTTTTTTTTTTTTTCCATTACATTTTCCTTTGGTGCAATTAACAAAAAAAAGCCGTATGACCGTTGTTCTTTTTTGTGCTAAGTACTATTTTATTTTATAAAACTAAACAGAAAAAAAAAAAAAATCCATATTTCATCAAGTTCTTTCAACAGATTCTGTGTTGCTCATTACCACATAATGGGGGGGGGGATGAATTTTTTTGGTAAAGTTTTTAAAACACTGACATTCAGTTAAAGTTTGACTTCTCCATTTTTGTGCAAAACAGGAAAAATTGTGTGCAATAAAACATGTCTTCCATGAACAATTTCCAATTTTTGTGCAAACAGTCCATTATCTTCTTCAAACTTAGAAGAAAAAGGATTCCGCATTAGATGAACCCTTAAATAACACACAGCAAAGAAAACCGACAAGTAACTGGGTTGGAATAGATTTATTTAATCCGTCTGTAAACAAGGTGGTGAAATTAATTTATGGCATTTCTCAGTTTTTATGCATATGAAATCAGATATATCAGACTGTATCCAAGATGTATGAAAAAGTACAGGGGAAAAAAGAAATGAACTAGAGTCACCTGTACAAATACCCCACAAGGCCAGAACTTCAGCTGATACTAAAAACCCCTGAACAAAGCAGCGACAGAATCATTCGGGAAGCTGTTTGAATCGATAACAACAGATTTTCCACATTATGGCACAGGATACACATTATGATTTGAGTGTCACACTTGAACATTTGGACTTGATGACGCATCAAGTTTTGACAGACAGTTGTATCGCTGACGACTCGAAGGCAATTTATTCCACAGTCATGACAGTACGGGTTCAATTCGATTCAAGTGTTGAGGTGAAGTCTGCGATCAGACGCTAGTGTTTAGTTGGTTAGCATTTATGGTAGTGCGTAAATAACCCAAGCAGTGACAAAAATTGGTCCAACTGAAAAGAAACTCAAAACCGCTGATACCCACTGTCTGAAATGGCAGTCGTCTTGAAAATTATTGATATATTACATAAGCTAGCAAAGTAAGTGCAATGACGGAATGTCAATAAACATTCAATTGTGGGGTTGATGGGATAAAAAAAAAAATCCTACCTGCAGCTCAAAAATCACAGTAAAGCCAACTAAACGAGGCTTCAACTTGAGAGAAAATATCAATCGGTAGTGTCGCGTTTACAATTAGTGTTGATGCGCCAATGGCGACAAACTTCAGGTTGAGGAAAAATGACAAAACGGGCGTTTGTTAGAGCAGACGCCATATTTAATTTGACGAAAACGCTAAATATGTCGTCTACCTTAACTAGGGTTCATTCGGTAGGCTTGTAGATATGCATACATTCGACCGTTCCCAGATTGGATCTAGGAATGGGAATACGAGTTGAGCTCAAGCCCTTGGTTAATCAACCAAACTCCCCCCCAAAAAAAAAGACGTGAAGTTTTCACGCTAGCTTTTGGTCTGAAGCGCGCCATGGGATCGAAGTGCCAAAATGGGACCGAACTCACTAAACGGACATTAATGGGAAATAAATGGGGTTTGGGTAGCTCTAATGGAAGTAAAGTTGAAAACCAATGGAAGATGAAGCCATCTAGAAGGGTTAGCAGAATGAGCAGCTAGGATTGGAGGTGTCTTAATATCCAGATTTCCTCAGGTATTCAGCCATGAGATACGCTTTCTTGTTGAGCAGCCCTCCATGGGTGCCTTCCTTGCCCATGACTAAAACCAATGCTGGAGTACACAAGGGGGGGAAAAAAAACAAGAACAAAAATCAACAAACTTGAGGGGGAAAATTAAATAAACGACTTTCCCAACTTATAAAAGCGATGCAATTGTTTACAAGATTCATTACCCTTCCTTGCCATTAAGATGTCCAAAAACTTTACATGTGTTTCAGGGGGGGCATTTAATAGGTGTTTTGGGAACGTGGGTGAAGTTTTTTTTCTCTCCCTAAATTTCACTACTTGATCAAGAAAAGAGAGAAAAAAAGAAAACTAGAACCCTGAATCTCTCAAGTATTTTGCCATTGAATGTGCCTTCTTATTCAGGCCGCCGCCGTGGACCCCTTCTTTGCCCATTACAAGAACCAAGACTGAAAGAAAAAGACAGAGAGAGGAAGTTAAGAGGACAGGAAAATCCCAGCTCTGGAAAAAAGCCAAACCAAGATCAACGAGGCCAGATAGGACAGAATAAGGAGCAGAAAGAGATAGAGATGACATGCATGCAGAGTGAAAGACTGCAGCCTAGAGGAAATACCTTCATTTAGCTACTATTGATAACACTTTAATAATTCATCTTTGTTTTTAACAGTTATGTGCTATTTTTGTGGTAGCACGATTTGATTACATACTCCTAATTTAAAAAAAAAAAAGTGGTTTACGACCCATAAAGAGTTTCTGACCAGTAAACTACAATAAATACAATTATGGCGTGTAATTAAATGCACAATAATAGTCCAAACAACAATCATTTATATATATATCATATTTGTATTAGCGTTTGAAAAGTTCTTAACCATATTATAATTAAATATGTTTTAGAACTAGTATTGTCTATTTATATATTACAATTAATGTATTTGTAATATTATTATAATTTAATAAATTAATTTCCCTTTTTTTTGGCCAGTATAAGCTACACACTGGATCAGATGTTATGCCAATCAAAAAATCTGCTTAATTATATAATTACTCTTAAGTAATGGTTGACGACAGGCTGCTGAATTATTAAAAATTAATGCACATCTGAGGTGGTAATGTGGCACTAATTTATCCATTATCCTGCTTGTACCACGATTACCAAAGATTTCCAAGTTTTTCTCTCAATACATTATATTTTTCATCCTTAAAACACTCACACATACTACTTCCTTGCACATCTTGCCTTTATGGAAATATTTAAAGCTATTTTTACACTGTTGTTTTTTTCCTGGTTCTTTTGCTGTTGCAGCCCGTAGGGCTCTTGGAAATAGCAGAAATAATTTGGCAAAGTGATCGGGAACTGTAATGCAGTTAATCACAGTTCAACACCTTCTAATGTCTGTCAGCCAATCAGAATCAAGAATTCAACAGCGCTGTAGAATAATGAACCTTCTTACAATGTTACCATTTAAGTTTAGCAATGACCAAACAACTAGTATATTCATCTGGAGATATAGATGTGGATTTCCAGAAAGTGTTGATTAGCCTGAGTGTTAGAGAAATAGATTGTAGCATGTGATTCATGCAATTCGAGCAGGAAAAGCAAGTTTAGTTCCTCTCCTCAATACATGCCATGAGCTATAAGAAAGAGATTGTTTCATGAAGGAACACTTTATTTCAGGAAATGGGAAATCCTCTCACAATTTACCGAGCGACGGACCCCAGATGTGTGTGATAGTAGCAGTATGGGGTAGAATAGTTGCTTTATTCTAAATAAATAGATTATGATCCACAAATAAACAGAATGAGATTAACAAATTAAACAGTGACGAATAAATAGAATTAGATCCACAAATAAATAAAATGAGATTTGCAAATAAAAAACATTCACAAATATCTTTTTAAGTCACAAACAACTTTGCCTGGCATTAATTTGTGAATCGCGTCCAGTGCATTTGTGGATCGCTCGCCGTGCATTTGTGGATTTTGAAGACTTTCTCAGCCGCGTCAGACGCACACCAAGCACAAATGCTTGGACTCCACCCACCGTCTACTCAAGTCAATGAGATAACAGCCACATTTCGCTAACCAATCGTAGCGCAGTCTCGCTATAGCCAATCACGTTTTGCTTTACATTCAGGGCGGTCTCGTCCTGAAATAACTTAATTCATCTCCTTTGGCTCAAATAAGAAATATAAGGGCCATAAAAATTGGTATAGTAAAAGATGTTTAAAACTGGATTTTGTTAGACCATTAGACTGTGTGTCAATCCAAGCCACAGGATTATAATTAACGTGCCTTTGAAAATGCCAGAGAAACAGCGCTTTAAATCACAGCTATGGGAACAATGCTGGATACAACGCTTATGGAGCGGTCCATGTTATTCAAGATGCAAAGACAGGAGTCGAATACGTAACTGACTATTAAGCTGGATTCACCCAGGTAAACATACGGTTTGTGTAATAAGGTTAATTGCCGCAACACAGCCACATGTTTCCCATTTTTCTCAGACCGTTTAAATGATGTATGAACAGCAATGTGGATCTAACAATGTATGAAGCATTATAAAGTTGCCATTGTTTGGGCAGGAACAAATATATGTGGGTTCTTTTTTAAATGTGGTGCAGGTGTGTTGAAAATAAATGCATGTACATGTAAGATGAGATATTGGTTAAAACACTTGATATTTCATATAAACCAGACTTGTTTTAATTGTAAAAGTTACTTAACAGCATAAAGTAAATGCACAGTTTGTATTTACATGGTCCACTCACAAATCCCCAGTACACACTGCAATGATGCTGAGGCTATTTGATATTATACGTTTTATTATGCCATATATTTGTCACCGCAATTGTGCTTTAAAAGTCCCATGTCACCTCGTCCAGTGTAGACTGATTATGATGATTTTTATTTGCGTTGGACGCATTGCGATCATGCTCGGGATCTGTGAATGATCAAGTTGTGTATGATCTTGAGTTTATCATCATGCACTGATCCTGAAGGAAAAGAATCCTTACACTCCAACAATCTTTTGGAAACTGTTTTTTTTTTTTTTAACCACATCCATTTTAACCATTACAAACAGCACTTAAACTCAATTTGAAAGAAGTGCCCATAGAATGCAGTTCCTTACAGGGGTGCAAAACGAATCTGCTCCTGCCCTGGTTGAAAAGCAAAACGTGATTGGTTTTAGCGAGAACGTGCTATTGCTAAGCGAAGTATGGCTGTTATTAGATTTGGCTTGAGTGACGTTGGTGGTCCACGGTTTTTTGGATGGTGTGTGTTGGTGCAACGCTAGAAATGTTTCAAAATCCACAAATGCAGAAGCAGTGATTCACAAATGAATACCAGGCAAAGTTTTGTTTTTGGACTTAAAAGACTATGTTAATAGTGTTTTTTTATTTTGCAAATCATTTATATTTAGTGGATTTATTCATGTCTGTGAGAACGCTAGATTCTTACTTGTGGATCTCATCTATTTATTCGTCATGCTGTTGAATTTTTGTTAATCTCATTTCATTTATTTATGGATCGTAATCTATTTATTTGTAATTAAGCAACAATTCTACCCCCATACAGCAGAAACACACATGCATGTGAGTGGGAATGTACCTGGACAGGTCCCAGAAACTTCCTGAACACCTGAGCTCAAGTCTCGTGATCAACCGAGACGCTCGAAAATGACTAGCTAGAATAAAACGCTGCATTCCTTTGCAAACAACGGTGTAGAAAACCCACATTAGTAAAAGCAAGATTCTCAAAGAAAGGCTCAGGCTATATATATTTCAGGCAAAATTAGGATTCTTTTTCAGTCTATTAGGATTTTTGCATTACATTTTCCTCACTACAGTGTGTATTATGAAGAGTTCATTTGCAAAAACATAGAAGTCCATTTTTATTTATTTTCAGAAATCACCTTTTTTTTCTTCATTGTGCATTCCAAGTAATATCAATCAAACTGCAGTTGGGTTGTTTTGATTAAGTAATAATAACTTAAACAAAAACGGGTAATTAAAAAAATTTAAGTTCATTGAAAGTATGTTTTTTTATATTGAATGTTTGTTTTATAGCAAAAGCAGAACTCCACATTTCATGTTTTAGAGTTTAAAAAACATGAAAATGTAATCTTTGTAATCTCCTCAAATGAAGAATGTTGATGCCTGACAATGTTGTATGTTTTGTGCATAAACTGTATGGATGTTATTTACACCAATACACACGAGCTTTTCCTCACCAGTGTAACGCGCTGCTTTCTGCAAGCGTCCGTGAAAACCTTCAGCTTTTTTGTCCAGGGTTCCTCAAGTTTCGTCGAAGATCCTCTGATCACTTTTAGTACAGCTTTGGGGGGAATGACAAACTCCTCTCCGCTAGCACGCTCTTTTCAAAGTGTATGTATACTTGTCACCTGACCTGATACAGCGTGCTGATTCCTTAAATAGGCCCTTATCGGCTTCCGTTCAAACACAGGCGCCTTGTCCGCTTCTGCATAAAACCAAGCGGGAGGCTTCTTCTGGTGAAGCCAACAAGGAAGTGACTTAAACTGTAATTCATCAACTGGCCGCTAGAGGCTGCTGGCAAAGGAGTCAGTCCCATGTTAATGCCTCCTTGAAATGACCCACCGTTACAGCAGAAAAAAAACATGTTTACAGCCTGGTTAAAAAATTATTTTGGTCTATATAGCTGATTTAGCCCTTCATGACAACTGTGAGGGGGTGAATTTTTTTTATAAGTCATCTGTTTAAATTATATTAAGCCTTAAATTCTGCATAATTAAGGGCGTGGCCATTTGAGTGACAGGTGGATTGCCGCTGCTGTCACCATCGTCGAGCTAGGTGGGTGTGGCTTCACCAACCTGCTCCCACTCTTTGCCCATTTTCGATTATCTGGGAGTCACACGCGGTGGCGCTCTGCCAAGATGGCGACAGCCGCCTCCGCCCAATTTAGGCTTCAAAAACCTCTTCAGGAACCTAAGGGTGACGTCACGGACACTACGTCCATGTTTTATATGTTAAAAGTGTAATTTTTTTTAATAAAAGTGGCGTTTATCAGTTTTTGCAAATAAACTCTTCAAATAATAATAATCTTATATATTATTCATCTATATATATGATGTGTCACTTCACAGCCCTACTTGTGATTTAATGGTTTAAAATAATTTTTTTAAACTATTTATAGAAACTATCATTATTTCCGCTTCCAAGTCTGCCTCAGAAAATAGAATTTAAAATAATCAGGATACATAAATTTAAAAGACTCCAGTGTTATACAGGAAAGATATTGAGGAAAGGAAACGTCTACATTATTATTCATCTACCACAACAACAAAAAAAAAAAAAAAAGTTTACTAACAAAAGATATTTGTGATGAAATAAGAACGGACTAGTACCTTTGGCTGCTTTGCCGACAGTGATGTTGTACGTGGCCTCTCCTCCTTGACTCTTCGTCCTTATGTCCATTGTCCAATCATTGTCGACTAGGAGGCTGTCTCGGATAACTGAGCACTTCTTTGAACCTAAGGTCAGGCCGTTGGTGAAAAAACCTTCTCGGTCTTTTCCTACTAGGATGTCGATTTCTGTGGGCTGGTGTTAAAAAAAAAAAAAAACAATATTAAATGTGGAACTGTTTCTTTTTGTCTAGTCTTTTACATTTTAATATGGATTAATGAACCACCAAATGCAGGTAGGCGGTTAGATGAGCATGATAATTTATGGAGAGATCCATGCATATTTTAGATAAACTAAAGATACAAAGTCATAGAAATGTCATCATGCACTTTGAACATCTGAGTCATTAAGAACACAAAAAGATAAGTTAAATATAGTGGGCTAGTCAGTTAAAACTAGCGGTTTTGTGCACAATGTTTACTTTTAGAGTGAAAAGACAAATTAGCAGCTGTTGGAAACACCTGGCCTAGACACGACTTTAACCTTTTTTTCCTTTTCTTTTTTTTTTATGAAATCTGCCTGACAACTCAGTTTTTGTTTTCATGTAGTGTTGATAAAGCTGCGGTCACATCAGTGAAATATTGGCAATTTCACAAACAAAAACGTACATTGTCAATAGTGACATTGTCGTAGTGATGTACAAATTAACACTTTATAACCAAGAAGCTTTATGTTGGTCAACATAGCATATTCACGTGACAAATTTGAAACCAAATTTAAAAAAAGTGTGTGAGGGGAATTTTGCCCCCATTAAAATAACTGGATTTTGCCCACAAAATGTGTGAAAATTAGTAACATTTTGTGGGCAAAAAAGGTCCGTTTTCAATGTAGCAATGTTTGGATTCTATCAAACCAATCAGATTTTGGTTGATCAATGTGGCGAATTTGCATGACCAATTTGAATGATTACTAATTCTGCGTGGGGAAATCTTTCGGCTTTGCACAAAATTCCCAATAGTGCATACTCTTAATGAAATGGCTGGATTTCACCCCGAAAATTTTGCTGAGCAACAATGGATGTCAAATTAGTGAAATTTGGCTTAAAATAAAGATCCAGTGTTGCAATGTTTCAAACATCTCACACCAAAGTCACTTTTAAACCAATCAGCTTTCTGTTGGTCACTCTGTGAAATTGCAAGGGCAACTTGACCCCACTGCGAAATCTGTTGGGAAAAGTTCCCAATCATGCAGACTCCTATTGAAATCACCATCAAAATTATGCTGAGCAACAATTAATGTGTCAAATTAGCTAAATTTTGCATAAAATATAAAAGGTCCATTGTCAAAAGCATAGCAATGTTTCAAACATATCTCACACCAAAGTCACTTTCAAATGAATTAGCTTTCGATTGGTTAATGCGATTAAATCACATGACCAAAAACACAATGCGAAATCTGTGTGGGCAAATATTTTGGCTTTGCACAAAATTCCCATTCTTGCAGATTACAGTTGAAATGACTGGACTTTGGCCACAAAATTCTGCTGAGTAATAGTAAATGTGTCAAATTAGCTAGCCTACATTTTGCAGGAAATAAAAGTCTAATGTCAATAGTGTAGCGATGTATTAAGCACAGCTCATATGGAAGTCACTTTCAAACCAATCAGCTTTCTGATGGTCAGTGCAGCGAATTACTTATTTTGAAAATTTGCGTTCAGAAATTGTCTGGGAAAATTTTGGCAAAATTCACAATTATGCAGATTCCTATTGAAATGACTGGATTTCACCCACACAATTTTGCTGAGCAGCAAGAATGGTCATATATCAAACTGGACCCCCAGTGGTGGGGGGAAATCTTTCAGCTTTGAGCAAAATTCCCAAACGTGCAGATTGCCATTGAAATGATTGGATTTTGTCCACTAAATTTCACTGAGCAATGGTAAATGTTGACCGCACCTTTACGTTGACCGCACCCAACTCGAATTTGACACCAAGTTTGAACAAGGAAAACTTTAACCCTGAAGCCCAAAGTATAACTCAGTTTTTACGCATATGCAAGGTTTCACATACTGTGCATTAAATTGGTTTTGGAGTAATCAGTTGTTCCACAAGGTGGCAACACTGGCCTGGGCCATTATTTCACAGTAGAAAACTAAAACAAAGAGATGAAACAACAACAACAAAATAGTGGAGACTGTGACAACAACAGACAACTTTGGTTTAAATGGGTAAAAATATATTTTTTTAATCGATCATACCTGGATAAAAATAGTGCAAACACTGGACAAAGATTAAATTGTTTAAACACAGGTGTCGACCGCCTGTGTTTGCGCGTACTATCAAACGGAGTATACTTTGAAAAGCTACATACCTGTGCGCATGCGCTAGTGTACGCGTAAAAAAACGAAGTGTACTTTGGGCTTACAGCAAAATTCCCAATCACACAGATTTCTTTTGAAATTACTCTATTTTTGACTTTGAAAATTCGCCAATTCCAGGAAATGTGACCACACTTTTACTCAGCTAATCACTGGACAACCCAACAGCTAATCAATTCTGATTAACAGTCTTCCAAAAACAAAGAAAACATCATTGATAGTCACACTGCCAAACTACATCGGACTACAAATGCTCCAGTTTGATCATTAAACGGCAAATATGGATGTTTATTTTTAGAGTACTCCACAATTTTCAAAGGATATTTCTGGAGCATGATAAAAGCATAGCTGATTTGTATCATCGTCCTTAAAAGGAAGGACTTCTACAACACGACATATCTGGGAAACATTCTGCCTAACCCTCAAACTGGAATGCAGTAATCACATTAAACAACGGTTTTATGTGTCAAATGCCAGCACTGATCAAGCCTGAACATGCAGCTTTCTTATTCGTTTCATTGTCATTTGGACTGCATCACAGTAGCTTTGTTTGTACTGGCCCACTATGAATCTACAGAGCTGTTTTCCCCTAAGGCCAAACCACATAAAACTAAAAGCAGCTACTCTTTGGTGAGAATCAGCGAGCCAATGCTATTTCCAGTGAGGTCTGGAGGCGCTTGCATGGCGATAGACACAGCCTTGAACTTCATGAAGCTTTTTTGAACTCATACTTGGCCTCATTCCTTTCCGTCAGTTCAGGAAACTAAGAGGAAAAACCTACTGCTTTTACTGTCAATTCAAACCCGTATAACCGACAGAGGCTGTCAAGCTTTAACGCAAGAGGTCATGCAGGTTTGAAACAACATGAGGGTGATGAGATGATAGTTTTTAGGTGAACTACACCGAAACGCCTTACAAACAGAATCTGGTCCTTTTGATCCTCAAACTTTCAACTTACTGAATTATTATAAATAACTTATTTGCAAATCTTTGTCAATCTCATTTCATAACGTAAATCCATTACAACAGTCCTTAATAGATGCATATTCCTATAGCACTGCAGTAAAAATCCAATATAAGGATTCCCACACCTGAATTCTCAAGACTTTTCCAGTCTTTCACGATTCCTGGATAAGGATTTTTTCAAAATCTTGTTGTAGACATTATTACTCTCACCAAAAGTACCAATTTCTAGCTGATGGAATATTTTAGAACTGAATTCACAAAAGAAGTGTATGACTATGGTTAACGTTCGTTAAATTTCCTGACCTTAAAACAAACTTTCCAAATACTTCCAGGTTTTCCATAACCAAATGAATCTTGCAATATATACACTACTATAAAATCTTAAAGGGACAGTTCACCCAAAAATGGAAAATTTACTCACCTTCAAGTTGTTCAAAACCTGTATGGGTTTCTTTTCTCTGTATTCTACACAAAACAACAATGTTAGTAACCAAGTTGACGGTAGCCATTGACTTCCATAGTATGGAAAATAAATACTATGGAATGTGAACTGTTTGGTTACCAACTTTCTTCAAAATATCATTTCTTTTTAGTGTTCAACATAAGAAAGAAACTGATACAAGCCTGGAACAACTTGAATTTGAGTACATTTCATTTTGGGCTGAACTAACCTTTTAAATATGAGAGTTGTACATCTGTTGCTATAGTTCACCAAAAATGAAAATCGTGTCATTATTTATTCACTCTCATGTATTTCCTAACCTGCACATCCATCTTTCTTCTGTAGAACACAAACAATGATATTCTGAAAAATGTTTCAGTGTTTTTTTGTTCATACAATAAATCACATCTTAAAAGGTATGAAAGAACACGAAGGTGAGTAATGGAGTTAAAATAATTTAAAATAATTTTGGGTGAACTATCCCTATAAACCTGTTAATAAAAATGTAAAAACGAATGTTTACCCTAAATATCCCAAAGTAAACTTACAAGCAGCAACTGAAGGCACCACATTAAGCTTGGGGGAAATAAAGGTCAGTGTGACAAATAAGGCTGTTGTTAGACTTATTAAACACCCACTTCTGGAGCGCCATCTTGGAGAACGGGAAGAGGGCAGGTACTGTGCCGCGGCTGAATGACGCGTATGTTCACGTCTGGTGATTGACCGCTTGATCGCATCGGCCTGTTTGCACTAACAACACCTCCCTCTTTATGACTGAAACTTTCAAGTCTTTGCATCACCTCAACACAGACTTTTAACGCTCGACACTTGAGTTTTAACAGCACAATAATGATTTTTAAATATATTGGCCGAATACAACCAACTAACCTAGATGATCTAGTGACAAGACTTAGCCCAAATAAGTAAAGAAATCGAAACACACCCTGTTGAAAAAAACCAGCATATGCTGGTTAGGGATGTTTTGACACCGGGATGCTGGTTTAAGCTGGTTCATGCTGGTCCTGTGCTGGCAAAGGACCAGCATAAACCAGCAAAAGGACCAGCATAAACCAGCATCCCAGCGTCAAAACATACCTAACCAGCATATGCTGTTTTTTTCAACAGGGCATCCTGCGTGAACAAAAATTATTTTTTTGCTTAGTCTGCTAGCAGCCAGTATGTTTTCGCTTTCACTCTCATTCAAGCTGATCAGGCCCTGGATTTCTAATAGACTGGCTGACAGGTTGATCGAAACCATGGCCGTGTTCCAAGCCCTTGGGAGTCTCCTACAAAGACAGCGCTGCAGAGTTCCAGCAGCATTTTGGCGCGTTCTACGCCAAGGCGTTTAAAATCCCGCTTTATTTTGAATCGAGCGTCCTTTTTGGCGCTAATTCCAAATTAAACGCGGTTTAAAGCCGCACTCCGACTCCGCGCCTGTACTGACCAAACATGCGGTCTAAGGTAGGCAGCGTACTAGTTATTAAAACACAGCCACAGTTTTCAGCCCTCCACTAAACGCATCATAAAGAGTGCAGTTCATAACGCGTATTTACCGTGATGTTTACGAATGTGCCCCCCTCCTGCGCTGCCCACACGTATTTAGAGTCCGAGTTGCACCCAACAATGGCGGAGTCCTGGCAGCAGCCATCCGACATCAGGTTATCCACGTAGCTCTGCCACGACGACATACTTGCCCTCTGGTTTCAAACGCTCACAAGCTATATCCTTAAAAAGACGTGACTGGCAGTTTCGCGCGGTCTCGGTTCGCGGTTACCGTGTATCTGGATGTCCCGCACGCCCCCTTCTCTAATGAGAGTTTGAGCAGTAGAGTCCCGGCTGAATGGAGACTCTGGGTGTAGTCCCTCAGATATCCCTCCGCGCATGCGCGCTTAGGCCGCGGTCCATTAGAACAAAACCGTATGCGCGGATTAATACGAGTTCTGATCGGACGCTAGTGTGCGTGAGCGTTTAGAAGCCACGTTTTGTGTGACAGTTAGTTAATGAGTGCAGTAGGAAACAACAATACATTTTTACCCATGATGCTGGGACTACTATTTCAGTTTACTTTTGGTTTTCACCGCACGTTTCACTTTGCTTTCAGAACCAAAAGTTCAGTGTTATTCACATCAAAAGCAGTTTCAAAAGATCTCTGGTTTTGTCACATGGCAAAAAACAAACTCCAGATGTGACCTAATGTTGGCCTTTATCTGAAGCGGCTTAATTCCTTTTTTTTTTGTAGATCCAGAACTTTGCCTGTCATCTGTTTTTATTTTATTTTTTTTATTTTTTTTACACTCTCGAATATTTTCGTCCAAACTGTTTTTATTAAAGCTCCTCAGTCCTCGTGACAGCAGTGATTAAATTTAGCTGCAACACCTCACCAAGTCAGTGATATTTTTGGGTGAGATCAAATAACATTTGATTAAATTTGAGTTGTGTCTGTATGTACGTGAATATAACATCCAAAACTGAATGTTAACAAAAATTTATCAGTTTGACAGCATTAAATGGGGAAGTCATGGCCTAATGGTTAGAGAATCGGACTCGTAACCCAAAGGTTGCGGGTTCGAGTCTTGTACCGGCAGGGACTGTAGGTGGGGGGAGTGAATGTACAGCGCTCTCTTCCACCTTCAATACCATGACTGAGGTGCCCTTGAGCAAGGCACCGAACCCCCAACTGCTCCCCGGGCGCCGGTGTGTTCACGGTTTGTGTGTGTTCACTGCTGTGTGTGTGCACTTTGGATGGATAAATGCAGAGCACTAATTCCGAGTATAGGTCACCATACTTGGCCACATGTCACTTCACTTCACTAAAAATCGTTCGGATTTGTTGTTTATCACCACATAAATCACAGCCTCTTCCGACCTCTTGTGGACAAATGACATTGAAAAATTTATATTCATTAGGTGACTTTACACAGCCAAGTTAAGGCTGCTCTGTGCCAGCTCAAAATTCAGTGTCTAGACATAATGCTGCATAAAAGCCAGATTGAATTATGCCTGCTCGCAGCCTCTATAACAATAGACCGTTGTAATTGCTGTGTAAATGCATTCATTCCACCTCTGAGCAGCATTCATTTGTCTGCGTTAAGACTCCTCCTCTTCAGAAGCCAGAAAATAAATAATTTTATTTCTAGGTATATTTTTAAAAACAGTTGATTACACTTATTAATTCAGCAGATGTTTTATTAAAAGTGGCTCAATTTAATTTTTGCATATTATTGGCTGGCACAAAAACAGTGTCTATGTTATTGTTAGTAGCCTAGTGCAGAGAGAAACAACTAAAGCCGCATTCAGGAGATTTCTAGTACAACTCTTGAGCAGATATTTTGGACGGGATATTTACAAAAGTGACAGCAGAAAATACAAAATGCAGTAATTTCCCAGAAGCTCGAACACATGCAGTGCAAATATTTACCAAGTAGACTAGTTGACATGTTTCGTATTTGTGTTACTCATATTAACTTAACGAAAGCAAAACGTTTAGTTCAATGGAGATTAACAAGTTACACAAGATGTGCTTGGCTTGAATGATCACAAGCACAACATTATGCCCGATTGTATCTATGCTGCGCTAGCGACCTCTTGTGGATTAGGTTTGTATTGATATAAATACAGATTAGTGCTATTTTCGGTTATGTTAGAAGTAAAACAATCATGAAGCCCAAAAAGAGCTCACGAAAGAGCAAAAATGTTTCATGAAGTAATAAAGTAGCATCAAGTATCTCTAAACAAAAGCTGTTGTAAACAACAATTTGAGAATTTCAAAAATTAGTTAAAATATGAATCACATAACAATCAAAACTCAGAGTTGCCCAACTAAAATTTGTATTGTGTTCACCTGTTTACCCAACAGCTATCACAAAAATATGATATTGTAATTTTAAAAGCAAAAATTCACATACTGAGAGATTTAGTTTTGTGAATAAAAAAAAGAAGTCATGTTTACTCACAAGGAGTCGTGCACAGCCTTCATTGTGCAATAAATGCAAGGCCAATATACACAAGACATATAAGATAATAACTTGAGAAGACATGCATAGCTAATGCACCAGCTGAGAGGAGAAAATTGTAACCAATGTCAACAACTTCAAGAATGAATTGATTTGTTTCTTTGACCTATAGTAAATCACTCTCTTTTTCAAGTATCTCCGCACATATCAGTTCAGTGAAACTTTCCAAAGGTACATATATGACTTGCAAATGTTATGCTTTTATTGTAATTTTATGTTTACACTGACACCGTTTTTATGTCAATCTATGAAACTGGAGACCTGGAATCAACTTGTGACTTGACTTAGGAAATGAACAAAGAAAACCCTAGAAATCGTACAAGTTTTTGGTAGGTTTTTAAAACTAACCAGAAGGCATCTGAGTCTTGGCTTGGCCTGGAAAGGCATGAAATTTGACTTGGACTTCTTCTCAAAAACATGGTTTCAGCACATGTAGGGGATGTTTACAACCAGTGTTGGGAAAAGTTATTTTTAAAAGTAATGCATTACAATATTGCACTACTTCCTAAAAAAAGTTAATAAAAAAAGCAACTTGCATTACTTATTTGAAAAAGTAACTCAGATATTGCATTGTAAATTAAAAAGTAATGTATTACTTTTCTAGTTACTTGGAAAAATCTCATTATAACTCACATTACTTACAGTGTGTTATACCGCCAACACTGTTTACAACCACAGAACCAAACACTCTCAAAATCTTTAATTCAAAAGTTTATACTACTGACACATTGAAGTCAAAATCCTGATACTGATACCATAACACAGCTTACAGCACGAGTATATTTTCTTCAAGTCCAGATTTACCTACGTTGGCTACTCCAAGCCAGAATTAACCTGACTGTTCTCACAAACTCTCTCTCTCTCTCTCTTCTCTCCCAAAAGCAACTCCGTTAAATATTTATTTAGAGAAATTCCCTCAACCCCTTTTTTATATCTCGGAAAAGCTGCATGAACTGGACGAAACCGCAGAGTGTATTCACACAGCATCCAGCCCATGAAAACAAAGAACGCCCCTATGTCCGGACATGACAAATAGCACCTGTCTTCAGGCGATTGATTCAAAGCCCTCAAAGTATTTAAAAATGCAAACTGGTTTTAGTACTTGGACACATAAATGCAGCCAGCTAAAATAACAAGCATGTCCCATTCACCACGGGACCGAGGCAAATACAATAAACAATCATATGTTGTGTAACTTCTGAGTGACACTCTGAATTCCGAAGCGATTTTGTTGATATTTTGAGTTTTTATATACAACTGTAGGCCCAATCATCTCTTTCAGGATCTACTATTACTAAATCAACCTGTTTTCAGAAAGCTGCATCCGAGTTTTCTAATATGGCAAGTATTTCTCTCAGTATGTAGTGCACTTTCCACTGCTGTTTGGATTGGGCGAACTCAAAAGCAAAACAAACACAGCCTCCCTTACTTATTGGAATAGACTCATGCCTAAAATAATGAGCTAAACTAATAAACAAACTCCAGCAAAGATGTTTCCGTCTACACTAGCTGCATTCCTTCTCGCCCCCTGCATGAACTTTTTCCGAAAGGCTAAACAAAGAAGAAACTGTGTTTTGTAACATGATTTTGCTAGAAACACTTGAAGCATGATTAGACAAAAATTAACTAAATAAATCAATTGTTATGCATTAAGTAAAGAAAAAAAGAAAAAAAGATAGAACCAGTGTTGGGGGGTAACACATTACAAGTAATGAGAGTTACGTAATCAGATTACTTTTTTCAAGTAACTAGTAAAGTAACTGAGTTACTTTTTCAAATAAGTAACACAAGTTACTTTTTTTCCAATGTATTGATTGACAGCTCTCCTGTCCCCATGGTAACAGAAATCAGATGTTATGGTAGTTCTAAAATAAATATGAATATGCATTAATTCATCTCCCTCACACAAAAAAAACACAGATTTTAGTATTCCTCAAAATGAATAAAAATAATGCAACGCATAATATGACGCAAACCTGCAATAATTAAATGTTAAACAACACAAATATCCTTTATGTATTTAATCCCATTTTATTAATGTAAATTTACATTTCCTTCAGCCTGAGACTTATTCATTTCACTTTTGGTGTGAAAAGGCTTTTATATTTGCCAAAAATATAACTTTTTTATTTTAAAAACAAATAAGCAAGCCCTGTCCAGATTTAAAAAGTAACGCAAAAGTAACATAACGCATTACTTTCCTTTAAAAGTAACTAAGTAACGTAATTAGTTACTTTTTTATGGAGTAACGTAATATTGTAATGCATTACTTTTAAAAGTAACGTTCCCCAACACTGTCGACTAGAACAAAAACCATTTGCTCTATTTTTGTGTCTGTATATATATACACACACACACACACACACACCACACAGCACACACCCACATACATATAGACTATATTAACGACTCTATATGGCCAGTCTGGTTCTTTCAAATTACATAACCACTTTGAAAAATCCCCTCGTGTATGATAGCCAACTACAATCAGCAAAAGTAAATGACCCTTTGACAGGAAATGAGATTGAAATGTAAGATATGTAAATAAAGCAGCTGTGTCTAGACAAAGAAACAAAATATGAATATAATATAATATATATTTGCGGTTCATAATGTCACTGGTGTAGAAAATAAAACTTCTGTTTTTATCAAATGTTTTTATGAATTCATTATTAAAATCATTAATAACGTTATCAGAGAGTCCAGTAAGAAAAAGAGTAATACAAACATTTAGGCAAATGTATTTATGTCGTCTGAATTTGTTTCCCCTGGCACTTGTTTAAAAAAAAACCGATTAATGCGTAGTGGTTGCTATTCCCGACTGGGTTACGTACGCTTGTGCGCAGTCCACCCATAGAGCAGCGCGTGCGTTACGTAGCCATCTTGTGTAGAGCGAAGGAAGCGGAGCCGTTAGCGCGAGAGCTGCGCTGACAGCCGACAGACTGACAAACAAACCGTCACTCTGCTCCCGACAGACTGCGTTAACATCAGAAACAGAGAGCAAACATGCGGTACGACGTGTCAAGATGTCTATCCGATGTGTTTCGCGGAGGATATGTGCTTTTGAAGACGGCAGAGCGCTAAAAACGGACGGCGCCTCAAGAGTCCCGCGACTGGAGAGTTTCAACTGCGAGGGCGGCCTGAGGGAAACTCTCACTCCGGGACATGGCCTTCGTTTAGGCCACGGAGGATAAACACACGGGCTCGGAAGGATTAAACACAGCTGGAGTAAAACTGTGTTGTGTTTGGAGCTTCAGGAGTTTCAGTTTGAAGGATTTAAAGGACTAAAAATGGCGCGATGAGGACGGAGCTCCAAGGGAGTCTTGCGTTAGCGTGACGCTAACTGAAATTACATGACATATTTTCATATAAATTGCGTTGCTACACTTACATTGGTGCTGTGCCCTGCACTTTGACGCGTTGGGATACAGTTAAAGCTGTCAAAATGTCTAAAATGCCATCGAAAAAGAAGAGCTGTTTTCAGATCACTAGCGTAACGCAGGCTGCGCAGGTAGCGGCCAACAGCAACACTGATGACCCCGACGAGCCCAGGACTGAGGACATGTCCTCATCCGAGATATACGACATGTCCAAAGCTGGAGATTTCGAGCCGGAGACGTGTGATGTCAGTTTATCGGATGAATCGCTACATAACGAGGCCGAAACATCTGGGGCGAGCGCCCAAGATGCTCCCATAACGAACATACCTGGTTCTCGCAACGCAAGTGCGGGTCATATAAACCCACCTGTCCGTTCAGTCAGTGGGTCTGTATCTTCCCAGTCTTCGGTTGCATCTAATGCACCATCCAGCATCCAGACGTCATCAGTTAGCAGTTCTGCCACCGTAAGTAGCTGCAGCTCCCGTTTCAGGGTCATCAAATTAGACCATGGCACAGGTGAACCCTTCAAAAGAGGTAGGTGGACTTGCACCGAGTTTTACGAGCGAGATACGGACGCTTCCTCATCTGGCCGGACTATGGATAGTGTTAAACACGCAAATGCCGCGGATCACAGCGCGGACAGGGACGGACTAGGAGTCACCAGAGGTTCGGTGGCTGTGCATGTTGGGTCTTCAACATCTGCAGCAGAACCTCATACAGATAGTGGCTACTTATCTGCACCATCGAACCCGCCTGTGGAGCTTCAGCAACAAATCCTAGGCATCTCGCAGCAGGGATTAGGGCTTGTAGCCCATAATACCCCTATCAAATCTCCAAGCATGCCTTTGGCAACTCAACCACAGCCATTTTCCCCAGGCAAACAGGTGCAGAAACCTGGGCAGATTCATCAGAGTGTTATTCCATCGAATCAGTCCCAGACGGTCTCGGTGGCTTCGCTTCCGCTCGTGACCCCGTTAAACCAGGGTCCGTCACCTGTCATGACTCCTGCAGCGGGAAGCACCGCTCACGTGCTTGGATTAGCTCCCCAGCCCGTGGACGGCAGAGGGCTTCCCATCAGCCAGCCGGAGCATGTTCAGGGGCTTTTACAGCAGCCAGGCATCAGCACGGCTCTAGGGACCGTGTCGGCTGCAGCTGTTGTACAGCAGGCACCAGTGCCGGTCATTCAGCCGGCGGTAACCGTGTCTGTCAGCGCCCTTGCTGGGGTCCCTGGTGTGCAAAATGTGCCTGCTGTTATGTCCAGTGCCTCTAATGCCCTCCAAAGCATGCCAAAACAGACGCCGCAGAATCCGACTCAGGGAGTCCACGGCGGGTCGCTAGAAGGACTGGGTGCGCAGACGACCCCGGCTAACTTTTGCCAGTTTCCCACCGGCGTCGACCAGGCCATGGAGAACCAGAGGAAGCCCGACGGGCTGCTCCAGAGCTCTGTACTCATAGGAAAATATGCCATCAAACCCCTGAATCCCGAGGGCTTGCAGCTTCACGCACCTGCTGTCAACAGCCTGTTTGGAATGGCTATACCCATTGATGGGGATGAGGACAGGTAAACCTTGATTCTTGATATTGCTCACTTCGATTAAAATAGTAATCTATCAAGTAATAGATTCTGTAAAGTAAATCATTTTATCACAACTTTTGCAGGTGTTGCAAATATTTACGAAAGCATGCTACCCTGAAAATAGGAGTTAATATTGTTGCGTCTGAGTCAAAATGTGCGTGTTGACTCATATGTTTTGCCTTTTTTTATTTTTAAAGTGGGTAGTTTTTCACTAAACTAGTCCTGGAGGCCCCCTAAATTATCCTTTTTCACAGACTGTGGTGACGCATTTTCATGTTTCATTTCAACGTAAATCTGGGACGTCCAAACCTGTCCCTGAAGGGTCACTGACCTGCAGAGTTTAGCTCCAGACCTAATTAAACACATCTGAACCAGCTAATCAAGGTCTTCAGGATTACTAGAAACTTCCCAGGCAAGTGTGTTAAAGTTGGTTGGAGCGAAACTCCCAGGAACAGGATTGGACACCTCTGTCATGAATTTACCAACTTTTGTATCAATTTGTAATAAAATGTATGTAAATTATAACACTGTACTTTGTGTTATATTACCTGGGCTTTAATTCAGTTAAATCAGAAATCTAGTTAATGCTGTTGTGTGGATGTTGATAATATAATCTCTCTGTATTTTATTTATTTTTGGGAAAGGCATAGAAACACTATTGTGGACTTTTGAACGCCTTGGCTCACGGTGAGTCAAATGCATACCAAAATGTACATTTTTACAGGTGAATATTTTCTAACATTTTGAATTATCCGAAAATGTTGTTTTTCTTTTGCGAATGTTAAAATCACTACAATAGAAGTCTACCCAACTATGATGAATTCTGAGAACCTAGGTCCATTCCACATTTTGAATGTCACCTTGATTTTACACATCTGATTAAAGTCACCAGCTCATTTATATTGTATTGACATCTAAAATAAGAAGGGGGTCTCCAGGTCAAGAAACCTATTTGTGAACTTAAGTGAAACTTAATTTGTTACAATGTAATGATTATTTCTTCAAATCATGTTATACCAGATGTTTTGAGCTAATTACTACAAACCTATTTTGCATAGTAAGAATAGTTTTAATTTGCTAGGTAGTAGTTACTCCTTATCACTTTGGTTCAGGTGTGTTTGATTAGGTTTGTAGCTAAACTCTGCTCTACTGTAGTTCTCCAGAAGCAGGATTGGCTGCCTTGACTTCAAAGGATTTTACTCAAATGTGTAAAAGTCTGTCAGCCTTTATTCACCTATATGTCATTCCAAACCTGAAAGACTTTTCTTTCAACTGCAGAAGAAAAAATAAGATATTTTAAACTGTTTTTAGTCTATGCAGTTTGAGTCAGTGGGGTTTATAACAAAGGTGACGCTTTTAAAATATCTTCTGTTGTGTTTTACAGAATAGAAAAGAAGAAAAAGACACTTTGTTGTTCTCAAGCTTCAGTGGAACAGTCAGTCCGCACATGCTTCAGAAATGTGTAGATCAGAGGAAGCACCTAGCATCATTTTTTTGTGCACGTAGTTATTTCCCTGTCCTGCAAACCACTCACACATTTGTTTTATAAAAAGGCAGTGTTATGAGGCAGTTCAAGATAACCTTTGGACAAGTTTGAGCACATGATGTCTGAGCTCAGTGGATCTGCGTTGTTGTGTTTGTGGGGGGAAAAAAATCACCAAACAAATTCCCAGGCGCACTATCCCGTTCGGGCTAATATTTGTTTTGGTGCATTTGTGGGCTGTTTTCTCTCATGTGCGTTTCAGCGCAGTAAGTTGAGTCTGTTTATTTAGATCTGATTAGGGATGTTAGGCATGTGTTTCCTATCCTGTGATGTGTCAGAAAGCTGCTCTCGCTCTATGTGGCACTAACACTGATAAGGTCCTTAAACATGTGTACGATTCTGCATGATGTTTATGCTGTCTATGACTTTTGTTTAACTGGTCAGCAGTTAGTAGGAATCCAAGGATAAATCTGTGGGCATTCTGTGCTGAAAAACATACTGTCACCATTCTCTTGGCAGCGCTTTTGAAGAAGTTCAGAGATGGACTTTCACCTATATGCAGGTTTATATTCAGTGTACACATTTGTATTTATATTGTGTAGGGTATTATGCGCCGGTTCAGACACACCACGATTTTAGCCCAGATTTGCCGTCGGCGATTACTTGACCGTAGGGTGTGTTGCGTGGGAGATTCGTGAACGACAATGGGCGTTGGGATGCAAGATTCCATCGTTTCAGCGCGTGTAGTGTGTCATAGTGGACGACAGCCGATTCTGCGTCTGCGATGCTTCACGACAGAAAGACTAGCATGTTTAATTTTTTTTTCTGTCGTCCACGACGAGTTCTGTCACATTGGTGACGTTGACCAATAGCAGCACAGAAGCTCTTTCATACACAGGTTTCAAACATGGTGAAACGAAAGAATTATGAGATGGAGGAAAGGTTCGTGGAGTTTTTTTTTTTTTTTCACATGTGGGCAGCATCTCCTACCTGCCTAGTATGATGTATGATCGATCCAGGAGAGAACGAAGGCACTAGCCACGGACAGAACAAGAAAGAAAAATGCGGCTGAACTAAGTCGAAGCGCTTCAGCAATGTTTACCAACTCTTGTTTCAGTGGAAGTCACTCCGCTAGTTCCCCGCGCTTCCATTCATGACATCACACACGTTCGTTCTTCACACAAGTGCATCTGGGCGTGTCGATAATGGTCGGGAATCAACGTGTAGTCTGACGATGTTTCTTGTCTGCACACACGTACAAGATTTTAGGAGTCAAAATCGTGTAATCTGACACAGTGACTATCGTGACCGACAAAAATATTGTGTAGTCTGAAACCGGCATTAGTAACATTTCTTTGCGAAAAGATCAATGAAGGCTGTTTTAAGCGCTATTTGTCGCTGCTCTGGAGCACAAAAGCAGTTTTAAGTCGCTGGGGTATATTTGTAACAATATCCAAAAATACATTGTAGGGGTCAAAATTATACATTTTTCTTTTATGCCAAAAATTATTAGGATATTAAGAAAAATTTATGTTCCATGAAGATATTTTGTAAATACCCTACTCTAAATATATTAAAACTTAATTTTTGATTAGTAATATGCATTGCTAAGATCTTCATTCGGACAACTTTAAAGGCAATTTTCTCAATATTTTGATTTTTTTGTACCCTCAGATTCCAGATTTTCAAATAGTTGTATCTCGGCCAAATATTGTCCGTATCCTAAACAAACATGACATCTAATGAGGTGAACAGCTTATCATACTCAGCTGTGTATAAATCAATACAATTTCGAAAAATTGACCCTTATGACTGGTTTTGTGGTCCAGGGTCACATTTATGCCATTTTTTATTTATTCTAATACTGTTTTAGAATGACATCTAAGCTATTTTAAACAAAAAAAAAAAAAAAAAAGAAACGCAAATTAATTTAGCGGATTTTTAGAATTGATGCACTAAATGCTGGTTTTAATGAAGCAAAATGTCTAGTACTACTAATATATTAGTGTAAATGTTTTTTTTTTTTGTATTACGTAGACTTTAATTTGGGTGCAGCACAGATTAGGGAACGAAGATGCAGAAAGAACTGAAGGATGTTTGATGTGCTTTTTTGTTTTGTTTTGAAAATGCTTGGAAATATTGCAACATGGGTGGCAAATGTTATCAAGGTTAAAGGAAAGACAGCAAAGGGTGAGTTTTCAAAATAGCTTATTTACTGTCATTGATGGTAGTTGATATGCTTTTCCTCTGTTTATTTTGTTGGCATAAATGCACGCACACTCGTATTTGGGCAGTGAGATTTACCAAAATGATTGGAAAATAGACAAGGCAACAGGTCAGTTTTATTTTGACTTGATATTATTGAGGATGTGAGTAAACTTGAAAAAAATGTAAATTTGCTGAAAATGTACTCACCCTCAGGCCATCCAAGATGTAGATGAGTTTCTTTCTTAATCAGATTCGGAGAAATCTAGCATTACATCACTGTGGCTCACGCCGTGGATGCTCTCGGGCGAGCTGAATGTGCCCAGTCAGAATGTAGATTCCGTAAACAGCTGATAAAAACATCACAATAACCCACAAGTAATCCACACCACTCCAGTCCATCAATTAACATCTTGTGAAGTGAAAAACTGTGTTTGTAAAAAATAAATTCAAAATTAAGACATTTTTACTTCAAACTTGCTTCCAGTCGTCTTCTCTGAATCGAGAGAAATCTGCACAGATCAAGCGCTGTTTATAAGCTATAACAGTCCAAAACAGTTTAAAATAAATGTTATTGTTTCTATCGCTGTTTGGACCGACATTCTGAGCAGGGCACCGCATAGCACTGGCAGAGCAGCTCATTGTGGGGCCTAAGTCTCGTAATGCTTGCATTTCTGCTAAGTCTATTCCCGTGCAAAAACAAACTCATCTACATCTTGGATGATTTGAGTATGAGGACATTCAAAAATTAAATTTTTGTGTGAACTATACCTTTTAGGCTGCTGTTGAAAGAAGGTGAGGCTGTTCCAAACCAAAGACATCTTTTTTTCTCACCTTTTAGACTGAGATATGCACATCAGCGTTTGAGTAGATAATCTGTTTATACTAAAGATTATTGCATTAACTGAGGATGATGCGAGATGTCTCAGTTCTCTAGCATATCCTCCTCCACTAAATACCCAGGAAATGGCCCTTGATAATTTTGACTTTCACTCATCACTTTCTGTTCCCCTATAAACACCATAAGAAAGAGGAAGTGACCTTTTAACAGATATGAAGATATTAATCACTTTATTGACTTAAATGGCATCATGGTTGAAGCTATGGTGAACGCCTCAGGATTTGTAGAGAATGTGTTACAGGGCTTGAAAACTGCTTAGCTTTGAATATGTTTGAACAGTTACAAATTTTATTTTTTTTGCTTATGCAATGAAACTGCGTTCAAAAGAAAGTTTGTTATTTCAATCCTCCGTTGTTGTAATTATCTTCCAAGGATTGTGCAACTACACCTACCTGACTATTGACGTCTTTATATTTTCAGAAGCATTTGTTAATAGATTTTGAAAAATGAGTATAGTCTGACGTTTTCACCTGTTTGAGAAATAGCAGTAGCTGAAGTTTGTTTGTTTGAAGAGCAGGTGTGGTGATGTCTTATTCCTCACAGTAATGGGGCAGGTGCGTCAGTCCTCTCACTGCGCTCTGACAGTTAGGCGTTTGTATATATTATGCCATCATGCTTTCATGTTTTGGAAGACGTGCCCTTGTACATGAAAGCGTTGACCCTACAGCTGAGTCTGTAACTGACTCCTAAAGCCTTATATGAAGCTGAAACTTTAGAATGTGTGCTCACTTTTTTTTAACAGACTAGTGACATTTCTGTCATCTGAGTCTTAGGACCCAAATCTCCAGATGGTTGAAGAAACCATGGTAAAACCTCAGAGATTACTTTTGAGCAGAGACAAAATAACATTGCATTTAGAAATTTGTTTAACTTTTTGAATGAGTTAATACAGGGGTCTCCAACCTTTTTTACACCACGGACCAGTTACGTTTGTAAAATATTATCGCTTGGGGTAATAGATATATATGAATATATATAGCCTGTTAATATATAGTAAGTGTGTGTGTATATATATACTATATACTATAATATCTATATGTGTGTATATGTATATATATTAGGCTATTATATAGTATTATAATAACATTATATAGTGGTTCAACGCATATATTTTTGTTTTTTTTGGGGGGGGGGGGGAGGAGTCCAGGATCGCCGCATCAATTTTTTTCGGATAAGCAAGTAAAAAAAATCTTTAAAGCACAGAGATGCCAATGCTAGTGAAGGGTTTTTGGCTATACGCTAATTTGTATACACACTCTGTATTTCACGCGCTGGTCCGAAACACTTTTCTCTAGTGGCTTGTGCGTGCTTTGATTTTGTGTCTAGGCTAGGACATAGTAACCGAATGAGTGCTCTCTTTCGTTTCTTCTAGCTTGTAGCAAATTAATCTAATGTGGCGAATACCTGTGTGTGGCCGAAACATGTAGGGTTCACCATTACGTAGTTACGGATCAACGGCGATCAGCTGTTTTAACTCACTACATTAGGGTGGTATCTTTGGGTTTTTTAGCAATGATACCGGTGGCAATCGATACTTTAATTAAATGGTGTACCGTGCCTGAAGCTCCGATACTTAAAAAATAAAAGAAATACCACAAATTTGGATGGATTGGCCATTATTGAGCGCTAATAAACACATTTAATGTCCATTTCATTCATACTGGACGCCAGAGGGCGCACTCGCACAGAAAATCCACATCACAGAAGTATAGACTCAGTAAATCGCCATCATACGTTTTGGCTAATATTGAGCAAAGGGCATTGCTAATCGCTGTAACATGAGTGAAAGAAGGCAGTTACAGACAATTGCAGTTGCATCAGAGAGTATAAAAAACGATAACAATCCTGTCAGTTTCTTGGGGCAGCAGAACAATCTTTTTCAGTGTCTTTACACATCAATGTATCGCCACGAGCTACAGGGTTTAATTTGGTTTTGTTTGTGTATGTTTTTTTGACTCTCAAAGCCGTGATTCACTTCCATTATATGACTGACAGACTTCAACGGTTTGAGTTAAAAATCTTAATTTGTGTTCTACTGAAGAAAAACAGTCACCTACATCTTGGATGCCCTGGGGTAAGGGCAGATTAACAATCACATTTTTCATGGGGGGGGGGGGGTGAACTATCTACCTTTTAAGGTTTTTAAAAAAATTTTTTTTAGACTCCTCTATTTCTGTGCCCCTGTGTTATAGACCATTTATTTTAATTTCAGTTGATAGCAGACATCCTGAAATATAAATAAGAGTTTTTGTGATACCCTCTTCTTTGAATGCTCTGTTTCTATATGTTCTCTGTTATTAGAGCTTATACAGCTCAGTGTACAGAAACCTGTTTCTGCGTAATCCTCTGCCAGCTTCACATCCCCAGGGTAATTCCATTTGTCAGTCGTCATCTTTTGGTGGAAACATGAAAGAATATTTCCACAAATGTTTGTTTTAAGCACCATTTGAGTGAATTTGGCTAATTATCCATTCTCTCTGTATTTGTTTCCGTTTTGTCTTTTTGACTGAATTTACGCAATCATTTGTTCAAGAATTACCAAGCCCACATGGAAATTTTCGCAAAGAGTTCTGTAGAAAGCTTTGCAGATTTCAGTAGAATTTGAGTACAAATCTATGAAGTCCTTCATTTTCTTTTATAAATGTTGTGTGCATGCACTTTTTGCAATTGTACACTTTTTTTGGACCTCACGTTAAAAGCTCTACTTATTTATAAAAAAACAAAAAAAAAATAAAAAAGATTTAATTATATCACATATTTTAATGCTAAATTGCTGCCAAATTGGCCTAAATTACGTTTCATGTAGCTTCAGTTGGAGTGTAGCACACATTAGGCTGCCATTGAACATCTTTTGTTTGTCATAATGAATTTATTCTGCAGATCTGCGACCGACACACACTACCATTTTTGTAACTAAATGTGTCTTGTTTTTGGTGTTGTGTTAATTATGAGGTTTGACCTTCTGTGTTTTCTAAACAAATACCATTTCTATCACAACTTCCGTTGGGTTAGAGACATCTATTTTGTTGCTGTAAATGTTAAATTATTCAGTATTGTATTCTAGGCCAACGTTTGGACCAAGACCACATTTAAACATTTGGAATAATTGTGTGTGTTGTGTGTGTGTGTGTGTGTTTAAGATGCTTTAGATTTATAATTTGCTAATTTGCTTTTTTATTATTATTATTATGGAAGCAAGAAGTCACAGCAATTCTGTGCAAGACCATTTCTGCCGTTGAATAAAAAATAAAAAAGGGTAATTGCAAATTTTCATCTCACAATTCAGACTTTTTCTCGCAAATTCATTTTTTATATTGCAGTTCTGACTTCTTTTTTTTCTCTCGCAATTGTTAGTTTATTCTGGGAATTATGAGATATGATCTTGCAATTGGGAGCTATAAATTCAGAAGTGTTGGATATAAACTCACAATTGTGTGTTATGAAGTTAGAGCTGCAAGATATAAACTCGCAATTCCGACTTTCATCAGAATTGCCTGATTTAAACCCACAATTCTGAGAAAAGAATTCAAAATTGTGAGGGAAAAAATCTGAATTGTGATACAAAAACTCACAGTAAGCGTTTTAATTTTTTATTCAGTGGCAGAAATGAGCTTGCACACAATTCCAGTTAAGCCAGATAAAAAAAAAAAAAAACTATAATAAGTGAGTCAAGTCATTGCTGGTCAAAGGATAATGGCGACTTTGTAACATTCACTGTGTTGCATGATCGACCAAAGAAAATCGAATTAATCTCCTTTTAGTTAAGCTGTATAAACTTGCCTGTAAATCAATGTGATCATTTGTGTAGGGGATCCGTGTCTCACACTCAGTGGCTGTTATGACTTTTCCTGTTTGGCATATATTCACTCTGAACTTTGAATACTTCAGGCCTGTAGCTTGGGGCTCAGTCGCCAGAGCTGTTTCACACCCTGAGCCTTTTCACTCTTAGATATGAATGGCCATTCAACTGTGTTTTGAAAGCCCTTAAGGCATCACAGAAGATTTGTTTTGGTCTTTCCTTCTAAAACTTTGACATTATATTACCTTATTTATCTCTCTCTCTTTTTCTTTCTTTTATCTGCAAGGAATCCCTCCATGGCTTTCTATCGGGCCTTCCCAAACTGCAGGTGAAAGGCCATCAGTGATGGGTATAATCACTGTGCGTGTATTACATTGCACTTTGGCAGCCGTGAGTGTGCATGGAGTGAGCATGGCATTTGTGGAAGTGTTTCAGGTCTAAGTGTCTAAGAGTTTAACATCCGTATCTAAGAGTTAACATCCGTAACTCTTACATATGGACCCTTTTCACAGGCTGATGATGCATTCACACAGTTATTAGCATTGTAAATCGTTTGTAAAATCATGGAATCACGGTTGTGCTTTTTCTTTTTTTCTTTTCTTCTTTTTTCACAAATATAGTCACCACAGTAGTTTACTCAGCTATGACTACTACTTCTGAGAACTCTGGAAATGTGAAAAGGGTCCATTGTTGGCACTTTTGGCTTGGGCGTCTCATACACATGAGAAAGCGCAGACTGAGAAGATGTGTTTGAAGGGTGTAGATAGACCCAGGTCAGTTAGACTGGAGTTACTTACACAGAACAACCTCCTGGACAGCAACCAATCTAATTTCAGAAGTGGCCATTCGACCGAGACTGCCTTGCTTTCAGTTGTTGAAGCCCTAAGACTGGCAAGAGCGGCTTCCAAATCTCCTATACATATCTTGCTGGATCTGTCCGCTGCTTATGTCATGGTTAACCACCAGATCCTCCTGTCAAACCTATTGGCAAAGGGCATCTCAGGAACCGCACGCCAGTGGTTTGAGTCTTAACTCTCAGATAGGTCCTTCAAGGTACCTTGGAGAGGTGAGGTGTCCAAGTCGCAACATCTAGCTACTGGGGTGCCTCAGGGCTTGGACCACTTCTTTTCTCTGTCTACATGGCATCACTAGGTTCTGTCATTCAGAAACATGGCTTTTCATATCACTACTATGCTGATTACACTAAACTCTACCTCTCATTCCATCCTGATGATCCGACAATAGCTGCTCGCATCTCAGCATGTCTAACAGACATTTCTTGCTGGATGAAGGACCATCACCTTCAACTCAACCTTGCCAAGACAGAACTGCTTGTGGTTCCAACAAACCCATCACTTTATCAAAATTTCACCATCCAGTTAGGCTCATCAACCATAACTCCTTCAAAAACAGCTAGAAACCTTGGAGTTGTGATTGATGATAAGCTGAATTTCTCAGACCACATTGCTAAAAAAGCTCCGGTCCTGCAGATTTGCTTTATACAAAATTAAGAAGATCAGGGCCTTTCTTTCAGAACATGCAACACAAATCCTTGTTCAAGCTCTTGTTCTATCCAGGCTGGCCTATTGCAATGCTCTCTTGGCAGGTCTTCCAGCCAGTTCTATCAAACCTTTACAATTAATCCAAAATGCCGCCGCAAGATTAATCTTTAATGAGCCGAAAAGAATGCATGTTACACATCTGTTCATCAATTTGCACTGGTTACCAGTAGATGCTCGCATTAATGTTTGCCACAAAACCAACACTGGCTCTGCACCCATTTACCTAAATTCATTACTTCAGAGTTATGTGCCTCTAGAAGCTTGCGTTCTGCAAGTTAACGGCGTATTATTGTGCCATCTCAAAGAGGCACAAAATCACTTCACTGACTTTTTCATTAACTGTTCATTCCTAGTGGAATGACCTGCCAACTCAGTCCTAAACCATCTTCAAGACACGACTAAAAAACAAATCTGTTCCACCTTTATTTGACCCTCTAACTCAGGCACTTTCTATTCTATTTTAATTCTACTTTATCTATATTTGTCTTCTTTTTTTATTTAAAAAAACTAAACAAAAACAAACACTAGCTTACTATTTTTTCTATTCTATCTACTTGTTTTTCTTGTGTGTGTGTGTGTAGAAATATATAGTATATTGTTTATATATATAATATTATATATATATATATTATTACAGTGGTTGTGAAAAAAGTGTTGCCCCTTCCGATTTCTCCTTTTTTTGCATGTTTGTCACACTTTTGTTTCAGATCATCAAACAAATTTAATATTACACAAAGATAATGCAAGTAAAAACAAAAAGCCGTTTTTAAATGATGATTTCATTTATTAAATGAAAAAAGCTGTCCAAACCTACATGGCCCCACGTGAAAAATTAATTGCCCCCTCCTGTTAAATCATAAAAGAACTGTAATTAACCACATTATTTTAGAAAGCTGAGTTAATTTTCACTAGCCACACACAGGCCTGATTACTGCCAGACCTGTTGAATCAAGAAATCACTTAAATAGAACCTGTCTAACAAAGAGAAGCATGCTTAAAGAGCAACACATCATGCCGCGATCTAAAGAAATTCAAGAACAGATGAGAATCAAAACAGTTGACGTATCAGTCTGGAAAGGATTATAAAGCCATTTCTAAGGCTTTGGGACTCCAGCGAAACCATGGTCAGAGCCATTATCCACAAAAAAAAAAAACTTGGAACAATGGTGAACCTTCAAAGGAGTTGCCGGCCAACCAAAATTACTCCAAGAGCACAACGACGACTCATCCAAGAGGTCATAAAAGAACCCAGAACAACATCTAAAGAACTGCAGGCCTCACTTGCCTCAATTAAGGTCAGTGTTCATGATTCAACAATAAGAAAGAGACTGGGCAAAAATGGCATCCATGGGAGAGTTCCAAGGCAAAAGCCACTGCTGACCAAAAATAACACAAAGGCTCATCTCTCATTTGCCAAAAAATATCTTGATTATCCCCAAGACTTTTGGGCAAATATTCTTTGGACTGATGAGACAAAAGTTGAACTTTTTGGAAGGTGTGTGTCCGTTACATCTGGCGTAAAACCAACACAGCATTTCATAAAAAGAACATCATACCAACAGTCAAACATGGTGGTGGTAGTGTGATGATCTGGGGCTGCTTTGCAGCTTCAGGACCTGGACAACTTGCCATAATTGATGGAACCATGAATTCTGCTTTCTATCAGAAAATCCTGAAGGAGAATGTCCGGCCATCAGTTTGTGACCTCAAGCTCAAGCGCACTTGGGTTATGCAGCAGGACAATGATCCCAAACATACAAGCAAGTCCACCTCTGAATGGCTCAAGAAAAATTAAATTAAGGTTTTGGAGTGGCCAAAGTCCGGACTTAAATCCGATTGAGCTTAAACAGTCCATTCATGCTCGAAAGACCTCCAATGTGACTGAATTAAAACAATTCTGCAAAGACGAGTGGGCCAAAAATCCTCCACAGCGATGTGAAAGACTCATTGCAAGTTATCGCAAACACTTGATTGCAGTTGTTGCTGCAAAGGGTGGCACAACCAGTTATTAGATTTAGGGGGCAATTACTTTTTCACGTAGGGCCAGGCAGGTTTGGACAGCTTTTTTCCCTTAAAATAAATCATAATTTAAAAATGGCATTTTGTATTTACTTGCATTATCTTTGTGTATTATTAAAATTTGTTTGATGATCTGAATCTTGTAAGTGTGACAAATATGCAAAAAATAAAAAAAACAGAAAGGGGGCCAACACTTTTTCACACAACTGTATATCCTTTTTTTTTTTTTTTTTTTTTATGTCTGTAATATTTGTATATATAATATATTATATATATATATATATATTCCATGTTTTTTTTTCTGGACTCCTTTTTAATGGTTAAATTACATTTTATTAATCAAAAAACATGTCTAATTAATTAGAATCATGAAACTTAAACAATTTAACAAATTTATTAAAAGTTTAACAAAAATTAAGTTTAGGGCCCTAGGAAATGTTTATTTTTCCAACCTTATGTTTTATTGTTACAAATTCTGTGTTTTAACATGTCTAATTATTGAAAAAATAAAAACAAGTTTAATTTATTCTTATAATAGCCTTATGATTTTTTTTGCTCAGAAATTCTGTGTTGTTTATTTACATTTTGTTTTAAGGCATAAAACATTAATTTAATCTATCTTTTAAGTAATGAAAACTAAACAAATACATTTTTTTGGGAAAATAAAGGTCATTTAATATTACAATTAAAACATTGAAGAAATATTGAATGCCTATTCCTTAAAAATAAAGTTTTAATAATTTTAGTAATAGTAGTAGTATTACATACATTCTGCTGAACAATAGTAATATATTTCTGCCGCGATGTCTTCAAGTTAAACTGAATTTTATTTTGACGGGTTGCCGTGAATAACTTAACATTTCTGTGTGTGTGTATGATATGAGGATAGTTTTACTCAAAAGAAACGGTAAAATGCTCATGAAATGACTCTCAGAGCAGTTATGGAGATGTTGTTCATGTATTTATGTCCTCATTAGTGAGACGGCAGAGGTTAATATCACCGGAAGCATCACAAGCGTTTCAGTACGAGTACTACACAAAACCGCGCATCTGCACCATTAATTAACACATAGACATGCAGAATTCATATTTAAATATGAATAGTTTTGCGGCTTAATATTTACAAATAATAGTGGGAGTGGGCTCACTTGTGTGTGTGTGCATCGGGCGGAACTCCGCTGTGCGTGATGCAGAGAGCGCGACCATAACGTAGAGACTGAAATGAGTTATTTTAGGCCTCCCCCCTAAAATAATGGAGGGGAACACTGAGAATATAGATATTATAGAATATATATACATAAACACATTTTAGCAATGATAACTCAAATGTGGTGATCAAACACTTATAATGGTGACATAGATATGTAAGGGCATTTTAACAATTTAACAATAAACTTTATAATCCAAAATGGCCGACTATTATCAATAAACTATAAATAACCTAAAAACACAAAATGAACTAATTATAATATATATATATATAAATAAATATATATATATATATTATATATATAACTTTTTTATAAACTTTTTAAAATATAAAATGTATGTTTATTTACAACAGTTATGCTAACAACAATAAAAAAGACATTTATGACATTAAAACAGCGACATCTGCTGATGGACACCGTGCTGCGTTGCCTCCAAGAATTCTTGCTAAGTTGTCTCATTAAAATATGTAATTTGTAGAACTTTTCTCTATGAACAAAATGTCCATTAGAGGTGTTTTTAATGTGGTTTTGCATGAGTACATTGAGTACTAGCTTACTTAAACCTCAGAGGCACAAATTGACATTTGATTATGATTGAAAATTCAGTAGTTCTTGAACAAAGGGAGGGTTGTACTAACAGTGAGCCAGCATTATTTAACATTACTGTGTGACTCATAACTCTGGTGGGAAGGATGGTATTCATGTCGAGAGTAGATTTCTGATATTTGCTACATGTTTGCTCCTGTCCCCAATGAAGCACAATGTTGACAGCCATCAAACCATCGCCCTGAAAGGGCCTTTTTTTGTGACCGCATGCATTTTAAAGCACGTCTTGAGACTGATTTCTTGTGCTGTGGCTCACAATCGAATGCCTGCAGATTTTGATAATTTGATCTAATTGAAATGATGAACTGTAGTACATTTCAGATTAACATTTTATATTCAGAACCATAAAACAATTTAACAGCAATTTTGCATGAGAATGATTGTCATAGATCGTTAGGACAGTGCATACAGTATATATTATATATATATATATATACAGTGGGTACGGAAAGTATTCAGACCCCCTTAAATTTTTCACTCTTTGTGATATTGCAGCCATTTGCTAAAATCATTTCAGTTATTTTTTTTTCTCATTAATGTAAACAGCACCCCATATTGACAGAAAAACACAGAATTGTTGACATTTTTGCAGATTTATTAAAAAAGGAAAAACTGAAATATCACATGGTCCTAAGTATTCAGACCCTTTGCTCAGTATTTAGTAGAAGCACCCTTTTGATATAATACAGCCATGAGTCTTTTTGAGAGTCAAGTTTTTCACACCTGGATTTGGGGATCCTTTGCCATTCCTCCTTGCAGATCCTCTCCAGTTCTGTCAGGTTGGATGGTAAACGTTGGTGGACAGCCATTTTTAGGTCTCTCCAGAGATGCTCAATTGGGTTTAAGTCAGGGCTCTGGCTGGGCCATTCAAGAACAGTCACAGTGTTGTGAAGCCACTCCTTCGTTATTTTAGCTGTGTGATTAGGGTCATTGTCTTGTTGGAAGGTAAAAATTCGGCCCAGTCTGAGGTCCTGAGCAATCTGGAGAAGGTTTCCGTCCAGGATATCCCTGTACTTGGCCGCATTCATATTTCCCTCGATTGCAACCAGTCGTCCTGTCCCTGCAGCTGAAAAACACCCCACAGCATGATGCTGCCACCACCATACTTCACTGTTGGGACTGTATTGGACAGGTGATGAGCAGTGCCTGGTTTTCTCCACACATACCGCTTAGAATTAAGGCCAAAAAGTTCTATCTTGGTCTCATCAGACCAGAGAATCTTATTTCTCACCATCTCACAACTCCATGCGGGTTTTCATGTGTCTTGTACTGAGGAGAGGCTTCCGTCAGGCCAGTCTGCCAAAAAGCCCCGACTGGTGGAGGGCTGCAGTGATGGTTGATTTTCTACAACTTTCTCCCATCTCCCGACTTCATCTCTGGAGCTCAGCCACAGTGATTTTTTTGGGTTCTTCTTTACCTCTCTCACCAGGCTCTTCTCCCCCGATAGCTCAGTTTGGCCGGACGGCCAGCTATAGGAAGGGTTCTGGTCGTCCCAAACGTTCCATTTAAGGATTATGGAGGCCACTGTGCTCTAGGAACCTAGGCAGCAGAATTTTTTTTAACCTTGGCCAGATCTGTGCCTTGCAACAATTCTGTCTCTGAGCTCTTCAGGCAGTTCCTTTGACCTCATGATTCTCATTGCTCTGACATGCACTGTGAGCTGTAAGCTTATATAGACAGGTGTGTGGCTTTCATAATCAAGTCCAATCAGTATAATCAAACACAGCTGGACTCAAATGAAGGTGTAGAACCATCTCAAGGATGATCAGAAGAAATGGACAGCACCTGAGTTAAATATATGAGTGTCACAGCAAAGGGTCTGAATACTTAGGACCATGTGATATTTCAGTTTTTCTTTTTTAATAAATTTGCAAAAATGTCAACAATTCTGTGTTTTTCTGTCAATATGGGGTGCTGTGTGTACATTAATGAGGAACAAAAATTAACTTAAATGATTTTAGCAAATGGCTGCAATATAACAAAGAGTGAAAAATTTAAGGGGGTCTGAATACTTTCCGTACCCACTGTATATTAATGCTTATTCATAGTCTGAACCTCTCTGAGAGTATTTATGTGACAGGCATCGATGCAGATAAGGAAACTTATGCATCTTATTTGACTATTTATCCCACTCTTTTATCTCCATCCAAAGGCTCCAGGGCTTTCAGTTACAGGCTGATTTCCATGGAAATACTTTAGTTTGACAATATTTGCATGTCTTTTTTTTTTGTTTGTTTGTATTAAGTGCAAATGCATGGGCTTTTTTGTAGAATTAGTTGTTGGATTATTGAAACAGATACTGATTCCCAGGGCCGGATTTACCTCTTTTCGTGACATAGGCAAAACAAATTTTTTGCCCCCCCTTCCTTATTAATACGTTAGGCCTAATATTACCACCCAAGCAAACAAAAATATTTCTTTAATCAGTGGAAACTGTTACAGTGTTTTCTATCGCAATAAGCGCTTGCGTTGAATGTAGTTCTTAATTTGTTTGAGAACTGAGAAAGACCGTTCCATTAATAGGCGCGGCGTCGTGGCCACATAACCACTTCGGGAGTGCATTATTTCTTTAATAATTTTAACGGCCTGGAGTCACAATCACACATCAATTGTTCAGATGATTTGTTTCAAGACATTTGACATGTTTCTGTCCTGAAATCTCATGTGTGTTGAACTAGCTAAATTTTTATGCACCTCATCCCAAACCTGCAAATTCCGTCTCTCAGCAGCGTTCAGCAGCAGCGTCTTACTAATAGCAAATCTTTAAGTTAAACTGCTTCAAGAACCTCGCAACTGAGAAATGTCATGTAGCTTTTCAGCTGCGAAACTATTTTATTGATAAACTTTTGTCAGCGCTGACCCGCAAATTTCTGTTCGCGTCTCCGCGTGTGTGCACGAGTGCGTATCTGCACTGTGTGTGCGTCTGTGAGAGAAAGAAAGCATGATTTCCGTAGCCTACATAAAAAAGGTGGAAGACATGGAAATAGTTTGTCATTTTACCCTATTGTTTGTTTAGATAATATAGATTTATAAATTATATTATTATTTCTTCTGGGGTGTTGGTTCTTTTACTGTTGTAGATACAGTGTTTCCCCTAGGTTTACGGCTATATTTATTTAAGGCATAAAACAGTCATTTAATTTCTTTTAATTAATGAAAATTAAACAGTAATTTTTTTGGGAAATAAAGGGGATTTAATATTACAATTAAAACATTGAAGCAATATTGTATGATTATAACTTAAAAATAAGGTTTTAATAATTTGAGTAGTAGTAGGAGCCTATTACGTACATTCTACTGAGCAATAGTAGGCTAATACATTTCTGCCGCAATGTCTTCAGGTTAAACTGAACTTTTATTTTGACGGGTTGCCAGTGGATACATTTACATTTCTGGAATATGTTATATGGATCATTTTTTGTGTGCGCGCGCATCGGGCGGAACTCCGCTGTGCGTGATACAGAGAGCGCGACCATGTAATGTAGAGACAGAAATGACATGCCGTCAAGTAAATAAGATAAATAAAATATGGCTATTTAGTTTGTTTAATAAAAGACCAAGGTATAGACCCTTTCTATAGGAAAGGTAACTTTAAATGACTTCTGCTGTGATCTGGCGCTATAGAGAAAATAAAATTAAAATGAACTTGACCTTCAAGGGGGCGGGGGGTGCTGCTGGGAGGGCGGGCCACCTCCCTAATATAATGGCAGGGGAAACACTGAGATATCCCATAGTATAGCAAAAATATTATATATCTCTTCATTGTGTTTGGGCCCCCCTGGACGAGCGAACATAGGCACGTGCCTAGAATGCCTATGCGTAAATCCGGCCCTGCTGATTCCGTCTGTTACATCTGTGAGGTGTAGCTGTTCCAAAATTATATTTGTAATGTGGCGATGAATGGTTTCACTAAAAAAACATCATTCTTTGGTTGGAGCAAAAAGAGATATTTTGCAGAATGTCCAAGCTGCTCTTCTCCACACAGTGAAAGTAGACCAGTCAGTCAGTTATTCAGTGAAAATGTTTCCCTCATTGTAACTCAATTCTTCATGGAGCTTGACAGGCCATGGTCTACTTATTTTGTATGGACAAGAGCAGCTTGGACTATTTCAACATCTCCTTCTCAATTACACAAAAGAAAGTAGTTTAGGCTAATTGGAAATAACCTTGGAGCACAAAACCAGTCATAAGTGTCATTTTTTTAAAATTGAGATTTATACATCATCTGATAAGCTTGAAATAAATAAGTTTTCCATGGTATGTTTGTATGCATAGGCAATAATTGGATGAGATACCAAGTATTTTAAAATCTGGAATCTAAGGGTGCAAAAAAAATCAGAATATTGAGAAAATCGTCTTTAAAGTTGTCCAAATGAAGTTCTTAGCAATGCATATTACTAATAAAAAATTAAGTTTTGATATATTTAAAGTATGAGTGTGCTAAAATGCGTGTTCAGTTCTTGACTGTGGCCATGTTTTTATTACGTAGGTACAGGCACATATTGCTGCGTATTTGCATGTTGATTCAGAATAAAAAAAAAAAGTGAATGCTCTATCGTAGGGCTGGACGAGTATGGCCAAAATTTATATCACGATATTTCTTAATTTCGGTCGATACGATATATAATTCCGATATCGATATGAACACTATTAAAAAAGACTCATGTTTTTTAAAGAATGATCTTTGCTCACCAAGCCGGCAAGTTATTTGATTCCAAAGCAGCAAAAAAACGGTAACATTTTGCAATATTTTTAAATTTTTAAAATAACTGTGTCTATTTGAAACTATAATTTTTCCGTGATTTCAAAGCAGAGCTTAGCACATTACTCAGTCACATATCCTTCAGAAATCATTCTAATATTCGATTTGCTGCTCAAAAACATTTATTATTATGATGTTGAAAACAGCGAAGTAGATTTTTTTCAGGTTTCTTTGATGCATTGAAAGTTCAGAAAAGAACAGCATTTATCTGAAATAGAAATTTTTGTAACATTATAAATCTCTTTACTATCACTTTTGATCAATTTAAAACATCATTGCAAAATGAAAGTAATAATTTCTATAATATACAATTTAAAAAGAGCTTTTGAATGGTATAGTGTATGTTACAAAAGCCTTTTTTTTTTTTTTTTTTTATTTTTTCAGATTAATGCTGATCTTTGGATCTTCTATTCATCAAAGAATCCTGAAAAAATTTATCAACTGTTTTAAATATGATAATCAGCAAATCAGCATATTTAGAATGATTTCTGAAGATTGTGACACTGAAGACTGATATGATGCTGAAAATTCAGCTTTAACACAGGAATAAATTACATTTTAAAAACTATTCAAATAGAAGCGTTATTTTTAAATAGTAAAAATATTTCAAAATGTTTTGGTGCATTTTGGATCAAATAAATGCAGGCTTCGTGAGCAGAAGAGAATTCTTTAAGAAACATTAAAAAACCTTTTGACTGTAGTGTAGGCTGATTATTCTTATAGATTGAAACGTGCATTAACCAGGATAACGAGTATGAAACATGCTCCGAGTTGCTTCAGAAAACAAAAAAATAGAGCAACAACAAAAGCATGTGGCTGGAAATGGGTTTAATATTGAAAATGCAAACTGATTGTCTGCCAACAGGAGGCGCTTTGAGAGCGGTAGAAAAATAAGTCTTTGGGTTGGAAACTAGCGGTTTCCGCAGTAATGGCTGTAATCAAAGCAGCTCTGCTCATGAACGCTATTTTATCAGATCAAATGAAATGCCATCGAAACATTTCTGAAGACAAGTCGGTTCCCTTCAGAGATACATGCATATAAAACAACCGCGACCTGTTTTGATTTTGAAACGTGCAGTGCTAATGTTTATTCAACGAAGTCAAACGCCACAAATAAATCAATGAGACACTGGTAATGTATATCGAAATATCAGAAATGTTTAAAAATCATATCACCGTTATTGAAAAAAATAATATCGCGATACATATTGATATTGAATTATTGTCCAGCCCTACTCTATCGTGTTGGAAAATAACAAACACCCTACACCAAACCCAACCGTAAACCTAACCGATAGTGTTAACAAAAGCAAAAGTGACATAAAAATGCATTCGCTGATGCAACCGTGCTATTTTAACTTCCTTATACGTTGGTTTGAGTTGTTTTGTCTGACCGTAGATTCATGGGATTCATACCGGAGCGCTTCACCTCAGAAGTGCAATGCAAACCTACTGCATTTTCAAAACCCATTCATATGAAGCTGTATATGTGACGCTAATCAGTTTTCAAATCTCGCAGCATGTGAAAATCATTTTGAAATTGTAATATAATATTGTGCAAGGAATTGTTTGAAAGTTAGGCTTTCTTAATCAAAACTCTGGACCTGTAAATCATACTTTGTGTGGAAAGGTATAAAAGTTGCTAAAGTTTTACTGCCTCTAGTGTTCATTTCAACTGGACACTGCAGCGGTTTGTACGTATAGATACCTGTACGTTTTTGGGTTTTGCAGAAAGGGAGATAGTCACGTATTTCCAATGAGCATGCATAGAAAAAGTCATACTTGTCTGGAACAATATGAGTAAATGACAGTATTTTCATTATTGAGCAAACCTGCATGTTTTTGTAAAGATGTCCTCACAAATTCAGATTACAAAATCAGTTGGCTTTCATGATTAATTGAATTTGGTAAACTTTTTTTCTTCACACATGTTCTATAAAACTGCAACGGCTGGCTAAATCCAGCACAGTGTTAAGCCCTTGTAAATCAGAGTTCAAATAGGGGTTGTGTAATGGATTCCTTTGTTTTGGATTAGAATTGAGAATTTCAGAATTTAGAATGAAGAAAGCAGCAGAGCATAGATTGTGAGCTAGCAAGGATTGTCATTGATTCTAGGCCAGCTAGTTCACAGTAGTTCACAATCTGCTTATCCGACACTTAAAGTTCAATTGTGTGGTTACATCTACAAATAGACTTTAACCTGCGTTATGTAGTGAAAATTTTAAATATATTAACTTGGATGAATGTTTTGAATGATTTTACTTAAGATAGTGTCATATCATTTTAGATGTGTAGCTTTAGGACCAAAGTCAAATCAGTGTTTTTAGAAGTTGATTTGACCGAAAAATTACTTAAGAGCCCCTCCCATGGGTGCCATGCTCTTGTAATTAAGTAGCATTTTGACACTGGGCATTTACCACTTGACTTTTGCCATTTGCAGTGTTGACTGGCTAAGTGTGCGGGTTGTTGGAAAATGATTAAATATTAGATTGATTCATTAAAGGGTTTTCAAAGTGTAGACTGAGACTCATCAGCATTTCCATCCTCATTTTCTTTGTAAAACAATGAATGCTTGCAGACTTAAATAAGCCTTTTAACTAAGCTATAGCATGCATTCTGCTAAACAGCAGGAGGCGCCTGTTGGAGTGCGTGTGGACGGAGGTGGTAACACCGGGTGATCCACATGAATCACAGGGGCCCACGTGACTCCCACCAGCGGTAGGAGGTCATTGATTCTAGGCCAGCTGTGTGCTGACCAAAAACATTATGCAACAGCTCAACGAATCAATTAACAGCATCTCTCAAGACTCTGGACTTGTTTACAACAAATGGGTGTTGAGGATGAATCACTCATGACTCTGATTTCAAGCCGAAAGAACTACATGAACTTGAAGATACCCTCTGAAAGTCATTTTAAACCCATTCACACTGAACAAGTTTTTGCATTTTTCTTTATTATGTAATCATGCTTTAAATCGAATTGCTCGACCGTTGCATGTGCGTCTTTTGCAGCATCTCGCGCATGATGTGGCATTCTGAAAACGCTACTCAGTTTTTAGTAGTGATGCACCAAAATTTCGGCAGCTGAAAACACGAAAACTTTCCCTGCAACAGCTAAACATGTCAGCTGTGTGGAAGGTAGAGCTGATTGGTAATATACATTTTTTTAAACTATCTTCATTTTGATGAACTGAGATATTTTATTCTGTGCTGTTTTCAGTAGATGCATGATCAAAACTAAAGGTGATTTGTAACTTACCATTGAATAATCACAAGAAGCTTTGTGCATTGTTACTTGTGATATGAAACAAAGGCTTTTGAATTCAAACAAATGTCAAAATTCACACAAAGGAGAAATTCAAACAAATGTTATTTTAATTGCTGAAATGGATCAGTTCAGCAGTGCTTTTGTCTCCATTATTTAAAGGGGTCCTATTATGCTCTTTTACAAAGTCTTGATTTTGTTTTGGGGGTGTACTAGAACATGCTCTCATGCTTGGTGGTTCGAAAAACACATTATTTTTCACATAATTTACATTAAAATACCTTTCTCCCCATCCTGGCACAAACAGCTCGATTAGTTCCGGCTTTGATGAAGCTCCGCCTTCCGAAAAACAAAATGGGTTGTGATTGGTTAGCTTTCCCAGTGCGTTGTGATTGGCGAACAACTTAGACGGTGTTTCAGTACTGCCTTGCTCCGTCTTTCAACAAAAGCTTTTGGGCAAATCTGGCACTGTACTCCCTGGTGTTGTGGAAGCTGTCCTCAGTAAAATGTGCAGCACACAATAGCAAATTGGGGTTATAATGCTCAGGAACAGAGTTAAAAAAAAAAAATTGCAACCACTGTTTCCTGACATAATCCGCTTTCAGAAGCCCAAACAAAGAGGTTTGGGCATGGAGGTGAAAAAAACAGCATTTCAGGCAGTCGCACACTGAACGAAAAGCGCAGCGTTGCATCGGACCATGTCTTTAAAATTAAAATACTTTATTTTCTATGAGTGTAGGCACACCGGCGGCGCTGTTCCGCGTCGTGTTATACTTGTAAGAATTGTTCTAGACATGCCGAAAATTTGAGGCTACAGCACAGCAGCTCTTCTTCTTCGTCTTCTCTGATGCACTAACTCTGCAGCAACACTTCTTCTTCATCGTCTCATCTGATGCACTCAACCAAGCGTTCTAAACACGACCTCGCCCCTCCCCACCTCCCAACCATTAGAATTTCTGTAGGCGGAAATTATTTTTAATGATTTTCTAATGGGCCGCTTTGTGATATCACGAAGCCCGGAAAACAAACGATGTAGTCCAAACGAGCCGTTCGTTGTAGTTCTTGAAAAGGGATTTTTTTAAAAACAAAATATCTCCCTTTGGAGTGGACTTTTGAGATTTGTAACTTTCTAGATCTTTTTTTATGCCCAAACATACACACTACACACCGACTAAAATTTTAAAAGTGAAAAAGCATAATAGGACCCCTTTAAGCCATGTGGTGAATGATATTATTTTCGGAATCAAGTTTTTGGTTTGAAATAAAACTTTACATTTTAATTTGGGATCACGTATTTAGATTTTTTTTCATTTCCACATTGCGGTGTCTCAGTGTGGAATAGGGCATTAAGGCTTTTTTCCTAAGTAACACATTTTTGAAGAATGTGTGTTAGGGGTTGAACGACTTCAGATTTTTTTAAAGTCGACATTTATGTGATGAAAGTCAAGTCGACGTCGACTAGTCACAGCCCACATGGCTAATTCTCCTATAACAGCTCATTTTTATCAGTTCTTTAGTCTTTGGGTCGTTATATTTCTCACAGATTTCTTCTCATTCTAAATCAGATACAGATAAAGTAGCACAGTAAAGCTTACATTCATATGAACACATTAGTAAGAGAGCGATTGTGTGTGAGTTCATTCTACCTGAAGAAATCATATTGAGAAATCATAGAACAGTGTTGACAGTACATTTCCGTGCTTCTGAATGAATTATGTAGCTATGTCTGTGTGTTACAGTGCAGCAGCACATTAGATTAGAACGGCGATTTAACTTACCTGTCAATAAGCTGTTTTTAAAACCTGTATTCTCCCGTTCAATTTCGAGCATCCAGATGGTATAATCACACACGTCTTGTGGAGTGCTTTCAGAGTATGCGTTTATTTGTCAAGTTAACTGTTTGGAAACAGAGCGTGAATGTGGACTTCAAATATTTCTTAGCTTGTTGCGCCCTCTATAGGACCAGCAACTAGTCGACGTCAAGCTTAAACTGTCACGCGATTCTTTCTCGAGTCGATTCTGAGCTTAGTTTTGAACAGCAGATGGCTCTGCATGCTTCAGAATTAGCCCTACTCTGCTTGTTTCCAAACCCTTATGCCGAGTTCACACTGCACGATTTTAGCCCGATTTTTCACTCGCCGACAGGTTTTGCAAAATCGCCGACAAATGCCTGAAATCGGAGGCAGATCGGTGCTCGTTCACGCGAGTGACAATCACGCAGTGTGAATTATCAAAGACGCGATCTGAGGGAATCGACAATGCGTTGCCGACGCCCGTGAAATATTTGGCATGCTAAATATCTGGAGCTGTCGGCGATTCACAATCAGGCTGTGTGAAATGAGTTCTGACTGAAAAACACATCGGCGATGACCTACAGCCAATGAGAGAACAAGATACAGGGCAATGGGAAGTTCGGGGAGGAGTTATATGAAACGTAGTTTGCGGACCAGTGTTGCCAAATCCGCGATCGCTGCCAGTTGTTTTTTATGTCAGCAGGTTGAAGCGACACCAATAACGTGATATTCGGGCCCTGGAATGTGAATTGTACCAGGAGAACCCAGCCAAAAAATTTGTATTTTACCCCCCGAACTCGAAAGCAATTGGGCTATTTTCAGGCTAGTTTTGAGTAGTAATTGAGCGGGTTTTGTAACGAAAACCTGGCAACCCTGCACCAGACAGAGCTGTCGGCGATTCTTCCTATTGTGAAGTCATGCAGTGTGAAACCCCCTGTCGCCGATCCATCGTGCAATGTGAACACAGCAGCAACTGACTGCTACCCCAGATAGTCACGCAGTGTGAAAACACGGCGATCGACGAGTTGAAAACTCGTGGCAGGGTGAAACTCGGCACTTATACACATCTTTTACCATAGGCCTGGGCGATAAAACGGGATGGATATTTATCGACGGTACACCTTCATCGATAACGATATAAAAAATGTTCGATATAGGCACGTACTATGAGTTGATGCAGACAGCTCACACAAACACGAACACATGCTGAATTGAGTGCTGTGCCTGCCTGTGATGAGGAGATTGTGAATAAAAACATTAATATTAGTCGAATTTAAAATAAACATTTGCATTTGAATGCAAAAATGGTACAATTGAATGTTAGATGTGCGTCAGGGAGCGTCGTCAGTGGTGCGCGAGATGCAGTGATGATGATGTAAGTGACGTTGCATTTTAATGTTTTGTTAGTGTTGCCCATGAGACGCACCGCTGCTGTGTTATTCGTTCAAAATATTAGAGAAATATAGAAGCTCAATGCGTAGAAGATTTTGATTAGGTTAAAACCGAAACCAAGCCATTCACACAGAACGCATATTGAACACATTTTTAGACAGACAAATGTGACTGCTGCACTCGCGTCTCATGCAAGATATGCAAAGAAAGTCATGCAAAGGTAAAACAGTTTTAACGTTTAGAAAAATGCGACGCGAATTTGTGAAGGTTTTTTTCATTTCACTGCGTCTCATTTGTTTTTAAATGCAATCTGTGTTATGCACGTTTTTATAGACAGTTATTTGAATTGACAGATTAATGCGCTGCATTATTTTGCTCATTGCGCCCTCCTGTCGCCTCGGGAAACAAGTCAAAAGTTTCCTTAAGACTTATTTAATCTGCATATAAAACATAAGAAAGGAGATATTTGTTTAAATTTTATTTTGTGTTTGACTGTTAAAAAATTATATATATGCCTATATATATTTGTTGTTTGTCTCAATAAATTGGGAAAATTAAAAATACAGTGGTTAAATAAAAAAAAAAAAATTCTATTGCTCTGTTTTAAAAAAGGTTATAAAAAATTTAAATAATTATCGATACCGAACGACATGAAACATATATTGTTGATATATTTTTTAGTTATATCGCCCAGCCCTACTTGAACCTAAAATAATCATTCATAAAATTTGAAAAGGTTGAAGCGAATTACAAGGGTGTTCACAGTGGGCTGTTTACATTAATCTCGCGTCATAAAAGCATTCTGAGCTGAGGTGAAATTACATGATTAAGCCGAACTCACAAGTGCTCTTATTCATGAGCATTTGAGTGTGCGGATAATAACTAGATTAGAGCGCCATCTGCTGTTAAAATCTAAGCTCAGAATCGATTCCAGAAAGAATCGCGATGCACAAATCAATTCTGCATCGATTTATCATCACAGCCCTAATACATAATATTGAAGGAATGCAAATGAAGCTCAAGTTCCAAAATGACAAAGTAATACCACAAAACTATCATACAAGTAGAACTAGTGCACCATGAATTCACATAACTTTATTAGACCAAAAGTTGGCGTTATTCACTGAAATTATTGACTTTCATCTTGGTTTTCTTTGGCATGTTCATGAGCTAAGTAGATAGGTCCCTAATTTGTGAACAAATCATTGTTTTGAGTCAAATCTTTTGGTGACTCAGTTGGTCTAGTTAGCAAATCAGATCCATTTTTGAGTTGTATTCACTGGCTCTTGTCGCCACCGATAGCCTTGTGGGCAGTGCACCGACATACAGCGCCGTTGTGCTATTGGTGTCCCGAGTTCGAACCCTGACTCGAGGACCTTTCCCGATCCTGCCCCCCTATCTCTCTCCCACTTCACTTCCTGTCAGCTCAGATCTGTCCTTTCATAATAAAGGCAAAAATAAATAATTCACTGGCTCGATTATCAATTGGTTAGTCGCACAAAGCTGTCATATGACTTCAGAAATCATGTGCACTACTTTAAGTGTTTTTGTTCTTGTTGCGGTTTAACAGCGTAAGTCTTCGTTCATTGTAATTGCATGGGAAAAAGCGACCAGGATATTCAAAATGTCATCTTTTGTGTTTCTCAGAGGAAAGTCAAGTCATACATGTTTAAAGCGACAGAGTCCAGTATCTCTTCATTTGTCATTTTATTACCCTGCAAAGAGAACTTTTGAGAACAGTCAACAATAAATGCATTTTAGAGTTGTTATCCAAAGGTTTTTTTTTTAAATTTGCAGTTTTATAGTGTTTCACCATGTTACTCACCATGAAAATGGCCAAGGCATGGCATTAAAACACCAACCAACTTAACCATGCGGAACATTTTTAAAAACTTGTTTGCACTTAAGATGGAAATATCACATTTTTAGATATAGCCTAAATACCCTAAGAGTTCAAAATATTTTTTGTACGTGTTCCTCTTCACGTCTATCAATTTTACTAATACCAGGTTCTTTTCTTAAGAAAGGAGTTTCCCCATTTGTGGGCAAGTATCAGTTGGAATAGACTGGAATTCAAGTGTGTGTGTGTGTGTGTGTTTTGCTAGTCACGATGCAACATGCAGATAGATTTGACTTCATACGCATAAACCATACTGTGTGGTTGTTGAGAATGGGGTAATAAGATTTGTCATGTCAAAACTTGCAAGAACTACATGATTCATTCATAGGCTCATCATCAAATGTGCAAACTAACTCTTTTAAAAAAAAAGAAAAAAAGTACATGATGCACAAGAAACACGTTACAGGTTGTTTCTTTAACTTTGAAAATTACACCTGCTTTGCAAGTGTAGTGACTATTTAAAATTGCATTTATGTATTTGTTCATATATAGCCAACAATACATTGTATGGGTCAAAATTATCAATTTTTCTTTTATGCCAAAAATCATTAGGATATTAAATAAAGATCATGTTCCATGAAGATATTTTGTAAATTTCCTACTGTAAATATATCAACTTAATTTTTGATTAGTAATATGCATTGCTAAGAACTCATTTGGACAATTTTAAAGATGATTTTCTCAATATTTAGATTTTTTTTGTACCCTCAGATTCCAGATTTTCAAATAGTTGTATCTCAGCCAAATAACGTCCTGTCCTAACAAACCACACATCAATGGAAGATTATTTATGACTCAATTAAAAAAAAAGCACCCTTATTGACCCTTATTGGTTTTGTGCTCCAGGGTCACATTTTTATTTTTCCATGGCACACTCTTGTTGATATTCACTTTATTGAAAGATAAGAATCTAAGTTCCAAGTTAAGAAACTGCCTTTTCTGCCAAGAGTTAGCTGGTGATATCAGTGAATTTAACTGATTTTGATAAAGTTATATATAATCATATATATTATCTATATATATAATATATATATATATATATATATTATATATATAATATATAGAATACACACACACACAGTGGGGAAAAAAAGTATTAGTCAGCCACCAATTGTGCAAGTTCTCCCACTTAAAAGATGAGAGAGGCCTGTAATTTTCATCAAAGGTATACCTCAACTATGAGAGACAAAATGAGAAAAAAAAATCCAGAAAATCACATTGTGGATTTTTAAAGAATCATTGGTAAAGTCCTAGGTAAAAGTATTTGGTCACCTAAAACAAGCAGATTTCGGGCTCTCACAGCCCTGTAACTTCTTCTTTAAGAGGCTCCTCTGTCCTTCACTTGTTACCTGTATTAATGGCATCTGTTTTAACTTGTTATCAGTATAAAAGACACTTGTCCACAACCTCAAACAGTCACACTTCAAACTCCACTATGGCCAAGACCAAAGAGATGTCAAAGGACATCAGAAACAAAATTGTAGACCTGCAGCAGGCTGTGAAGACTGAATCTGCAATAGGTTAGCAGCTGGTGTGAAGAAATCAACTGTGGGAGCAATTAAAAGAAAATGGAAGACATACAAGACCACTGATAATATCCCTCGATCTGGGGCTCCACGCAAGATCTCACACCGTGGGGTCAAAATGATCCCAGAACTGTGAGCAAAAATCCCAGAACCACAGGGGGGGACCTAGTGAATGACCTGCAGAGCGCTGGGACCAAAGTAACAAAGGCTACCTCAGTAACACACTGCGCCGCCAGGGACTCAAAACCTGCAGTGCCAGACGTGTCCCCCTGCTTAAGCCAGGACATGTCCAGGCCCATCTGAAGTTTGCTAGAGAGCAATTGGATGATCCAGAAGAGGATTGGGAGAATGTCATATGCTCAGATGAAACCAAAATAGAACTTTTTGGTTAAAAACTCAACTTGTCGTGTTTGGAAAAGAAAGAATGCTGAGTTGCATCCAAAAAACACCATACCTACTGTGAAGCATGGGGGGTGGAAACATCATGCTTTGGGGCTGTTTTTCTGCAAAGGGACCAGGACGACTGATCCGTGTAAACGAAGAATGAATGGGGCCATGTATCGTGAAATTTTGAGTGAAAACCTCCTTCCATCAGCAAGGGCATTGAAGATGAACCGTGACTGGGTCTTTCAGCATGACAATGACCCCAAACACACAACCAGGGCAACTAAGGAGCGGCTCCGTAAAAAGCATTTCAAGGTCCTGGAGTGGCCTAGCCAGTTCCAGATCTCAACCCCATAGAAAATCTTTGGAGGTAGTTGAAAATCTGTGTTGCCCAGCGATAGCCCCAAAACATTTACTGCTCTAGAGGAGATCTGCATGTAGGAATGGGCCAAAATACCAGCAACAATGTGTGAAAACCTTGTGAAGACTTACAGAAAAACGTTTGACCTCTGTCATTGCCAACAAAGGGTATATAACCAAGTATTGAGATGAAATTTTGTTAGACCAAATACTTATTTTCCACCATAATTTGCAAATAATTCTTTAAAAATCCTACAATGTGATTTCTGGATTTTTTTTTCTCATTTTTTCTCATAGTTGAGGTATACCTATGATAAAAATTACAGGCCTCATCTTTTTAAGTGGGAGAACTTGCTCAATTGGTGGCTGACTAAATACTTTTGTCCCCCACTGTGTATTGTTTATATATATTATATATATATGTTCCTGCGAATTCTGAATCCGTGGAAATGGTGCCCCAAAGAAATAGTTTAGGGAAAGGTAGGAAGGTTTCTAAAGGTCATATTTAGGTAAACAGTTTTTAATTCAGCTGTCAGTTGGTGTATATATAGACTAGCATGCACTATTCTGATGCAACTATTTGACAACAAGCAGGTGTTGACACCAGTTTACAGCAGATGCAGTGGACACCAGGGACAACTTGATCCATTTGGCTTTAATTGCAGCTTTCACACCTTTTTGACTCGGTCTAATTTAAGAGACATCTGAGAGGAGTGCAGAAGTGACTGCTTTTTCATGCTAATACATTCATGAAATTGTTTTACACATGAATGCATCTGATAATGGAAGATTCTTGTAGTCTAGGATAAGTTAAGATAGCACTTTTTCTTTTCAGATTTAGTTTTTTTTTTCACAGGTTGTGAAATCTAAGGACACTTGATGCAGTTTGGGAGACACCTATGATCTGCAGTGGTATGTGTCGGTTTGCATGTACACGTCTGTTTGACGTGCATGCGATCCAGTTCACGATCCCTGGTAAGGATGACAGAGAATAAGATCTAGAAAGCACATGCATCCTAAAAAAAAGTCTTAAGCTTGTTTTTGTGACCACCGAGTACCCAAAATTAAATTGGAGGCTGGTGACTTCTTAGCGGTCATCGTCCTTGAATGCACTACGTAACGCATTTTTTATTGAAAAACACTCAAGTAATGACCTTTTTTGTGTGTTGAATTCATTTTTGTATTCGTTTAGGGACTCACTCTAATATAAGGAGTTTAAAATTCAAGAATGCTTTTTGTTCACTTTTAACCAATTTATAATTGATTTCACGTTTGTGCATGTTAAGTATTTGCATAGTTGGTCAAAGCGGATCTGCCTTTCCATTGTAAAAAAAAAATATATATATGTATTTATTTGTTGATCCAAGAAGTCTCTTCTGCTAACCGAGACTGCATTTGTTTGTTCAGAAATATACTAAAACAGTAATACTGTGAGATATTATTACAATTTAAAATAACTGTTTTATTTAAAAAAAATTTAAATGTAACTTCCAGCATCATTAGTGTCACATGAGCCTTCAGAAATCACTCAAATAATGCATTCAAAGCAAACATTTTAGGAAACAGTCAGGAAGATTTAGAAAACGCATTAAAAAGTTTTTTGTATGATATAAACTTTAATAAGACAACTCCCAATCCCAGACGAGGAAACACGAGAGGCGGAGCCACGCATCAGTGACGCATGACGTCACTCGCCGGCCACGCCCCCTGAGAGCACAGATCCTTAAATACTGATGAGCGCCTTTACTACTAACACACTTGTGTGTCTGAGACTAAACGATTACCAACATGCGCTGCCAGATGAGTTATTGCCTGCCATACTCTCCTGGCTCCTCTCCTACACATTCTGGGAGGTTATTATCATGCAGAGCACGATGCAGGTAAACGTTATGAATTTTTAACAGGATTGAAACGCGATGCCTTTTATTATTTTCCCGAGATAAACTGCTTTGGGTGGCTTTTCTGAAAAGACACTTCATTTCTTAGTTTTATTAGTATTGTATCATTGTTGTGAAAAATAAATGTGGATTTACTATGTGATATTATTATGTTAGATTAGTGAATGTTGGGTTGTGTTGCGGAATAAGCCTAAGGACGTGTACGCAGCGTTTGAGTTCATTAATATGAACGCATCTGAAAACGTGCAGGTTGTACGTTATACTAAAACTCTTCTGCGTGCGAAGTATAATTGTTTATTATCAGTTTACGTTAAAGCCTCGATTGTTTTGATGGTAGAAATCTAAGCAGCCGTTCACGCAGCGTTATTTTCGCTTCTGGCCAAGGTTTTTGTTAATAATTGCTACTTTTATTTGATATTTAGTTTTGTCTATTGGTAGTTGTGTTGTAAATGTTTGTATTTTGCAATAGTTATACCTTCATAACTTAACTGTTTATGCACAAATTCTGGATCTATTTCTGTATGCGTAATGGAATATAATAATGGCAGGTTGTTTTGGATGTGGTGTATGTGCATGTCTGATTTCTCTCTCATCTCGCAGCATTCAACACGTGTATGATTTTATATGATACCTGCTGATAAGCACAAGTCATCTAAATTTACCATTCTGTGCAGGCATAGTTGGCAGCTAGTTAGTTGGAAGTGTGATTTAACAGATATGATGCAACAAGCCTGACAGGACTTGACAGACTATGCTTTAAAACAAAAAGAGTTTACATTGGGATCTCTTCTAAGGAATATTTCATTGTTTTCTTTCTGCAGTGCCTCTGGCGCCAGCGTTGTGGCCATGAAAAAAAAAAAAAAAAACCCCCCAAAAAAAAAAAAAAAAAAAAAAAATAGAGCAAGCTATGGTGATATTTAAAAAATATATTCTAAATACAGTAAATGCATTTATCAAGTGAAATATATATATATATATTATATATATATATATATAGTATATATATATATATATATATAATTTATATATATATATATAAATTATATATTTATATATGTGTCTACAAAATATAAGAGACAAACAACGTTTTGAATTTAGTAATATCAGATAATTTGACCTTTTATGACAAGACAAGGTAATTAAAGTTAATATGGTGCAATTAATAATTCATGATATTTGTAAACAATACTTTCTGCCTTTTGAAAAATGATTAGGATGTGTACAACCTTTCACTTTTTATCTATTTATTTTTATTGACTTGTTGAATTTTAACTTATTGAAACTTATTGAAAAGTTTTTCAAATCCATATGAAACCAGAATAAAGATCAAGAGTACTTTTATAATAACTTGCATTTATCACGAACAGACTCGATGTAATAAATCCCATTGTTTGGAGAAAAGTTCTTCCAAACTTTGTAAAAAAACAAACAAAAAAAAAACACTTTATCCCTAAACCATGTTATATTACACAAGTGCTGGTAAATTAAACCATATATAATTTTAGAGTTTTAAGCAAAAATATTCTTATTTCCATAAAAAAAAAATATTTTTCTTTCCATAAAAATTGCCACAGAAGCTGGCATGACACACACACTCTCTCTCTCTCTCTCTCTCTCTCTCTCTCTCTCTCTCTCTCTCTCTCTCTCTCTCTCTCTCTCTCTCTCTCGCTCGCAACTCAACCACCCGCTCTCTCTCTCTCGTCCACTCACACTCACACACACACACACCACACACACACACACACCCAAAACAATCTAAGAACTTGCATCTGAAACATTTCATTAACATCGCTGTGCTCTCCTCCTCAGGATCTTGTGAAAAGCCATTTAATGTACGCCGTGCGTGAGGAAGTGGAGGTCTTGAAGGAGCAGATCAAGGAGCTCTATGAGAGGAACTCGCTTCTGGAGAGGGAGAACGCAGTATTAAAATCTCTGGCCAACACTGATCAGCTGACCCAGCTCACCTCTCAGCACAACAACCTCGGCAGCACTTCACCCCAACAGACGGCGGTCAACGCCATCCTACAGGAAGGAAGCAAACTCGTGGCCTTGCCCCCGCAACCCAACGTGTCCACAGCGTGAAGACCATAAAAAACATTCAATCTGCAAAGGAGATTTTGGTTTGCCACTTGCGGAGAGCCATGCTTCGTTATACGTGCTGCTTGGCTTTCCCTGTCTAGACATCGATTTTGGAGAAGCAAATTTGGCTCCACGATGGGTGCGGTAGCTTTCCGTGGGAATGGGCTGCGGTCAGGGCCGGGCAACTGCGAAGAGTTCATAGAAAAGGATTTTACAGGAAGCTAAACGGCGATTGGGAGAGCCTACAGCAAGTCCTTTCGTCTGTTTAGTTTTACTGTTTGCCTATATTTATTAGAGGGCGCTATTTTCATAATGAAATGACAATGTAACAGAGATCTATTATATATATATATAATCTATATTATATATAAAGAACCGTTCTTTTTGGTTTCTGAAATGTAATACTTGTTTAACAAGGCAATAATGTCCCCATGGCACAGTTCCAACACTAAAAGTGATTCAACAGCATTGCTGATACGCAGTCCTGTATAGTTGAGTTGGTTCGGGGTTGAATGTACATGTGTATAGATTGTGAAGTATTAAAGTATAGCCAGGTGTACAGGTGAGCAGCCGTTATCAAGTATTTTTCTTTCGGATTTTATTAAGTGTACTCGCTATACTTTCCCTAAGTACTTAAATTCTGGCTTTTCCATTCATTTTGTATTTTCAATTCGGGATGGGGAAAGAAGCTGTGAATTAGTTTGTACAATGTATTTGTAACCAAAGAAGAAAAGCGGTGTACATTTGTTTTGTAGCGCTCATTTTCTTGTTTGTTCGCTCGCGCTTTTTTATTTTTTATTTTTTTCTACTTTGTCTCCTTTTGTTTCTGATTAGCATGTGCTGCATGATCTATCAAGACTATTTTCTTACCTCATGTTTTTATTCGTCATAATTTAAGCAGTCTGTGAACCATATGTGATTATGGACGGTGAAGGGTGATTTTTGGAGGGAAAAAACCCAGTAACGTTAACAAAACGAAAACTAAAAAAAAGTCATCTGTTTTCATTTGCATGGTGTTGTACGACTTGACATACATACAAATGTACACAAATGAATGCCGATTTATATTTCCAGGTGTAGTTTACACTGATAACCTTCAAAGAACGATAAAATAATCATCGTAATGAAATCAAAGCCGCAAAAGTGTTCACCGATGTCATTTATGTATAGGGTATGTCCTTTGTTTTCAGTGTCTTTTGTGCCTCTTGTACTATGAATGCAGCGATCTGGTTTATTTTTATTCTTATTTTTGCCCAGTTTGAGCCAAACAGAAATATTGTAGTCACTGTACATCAGTCTGAAATTTTTAGGTTTGCTTGTTTTTCTTTTTCGTTGAAGGAAATGTAGTATACAAGCAAAATGTATTGTACTTGATCACTGAGCCTTTGAGAATATCTTAAAAATACCCTTGTAATGTGCTGTTTTGAAAAGTTTAGTTTTCTGTCAGAAATAAATTACTGTTCCATTGAGAACTAAACTATTTTAAATTGCTGTTTTCTTGTGCATAACTCACACAACAAACATTAACTGACATGAATTGTTAACTTGTTATAAATGAGTTTCACACACACTTAGTTAATTAAATATGGACATGCCATAGACTTAAAGGTTAATTAAAATGTATACAGACGAAGGATGATAACTATAACGACAAACAGTATTAAAATCATTCTAAATTTAACAATCCACACCACAACTGTAAGGATAATGACAGAATGATATAATTAGAATCACATTGACGCCCAATCAGAATCCACCCGACTTTAAAGAGCGCGAGCATTTAAATGTGGAGTAAGCGATTTCAGAGAAACGAGCACGCCCAACCCAAAATGACCACGCCCCTATTTTGATAGCCCCACCCCCACAAACATTCTATGCAACACAAGCACCTCCCCCATCGTGTATGGACACACCTCCTTATTGGCGATTGGCTACAACAAGTGTGTTTTGGCGCTCGGTCCGATCCACTTTCAAAAGTGGGAAACTCGACTTTCAAAAATGCCTACTGCAGCTTTAAAATGGCAGACGACAAAACTGAAGTGCCTAATTAATAACCATAACATTATTATGTTTTGCTGTGAACATTAGTATAGTTATGATTCTTGGTGTGAACTGGCCTTAATTTCCATTTTTCCATTCCACTGCGCTATGTTTATTTTCTATGGAAATGTGCTAGATGAAGGTTGAGCGTTGCGCTCGCGTCCCTTTGCTGCATCTCGCGCACGACGCAGCGTTAAAATAAGTTCAACCTTAAAAGAACACATCTCGAGGCATTGCGTTTTCCCTCCACTCCACTGCCTCCATCTTACGTTTTTTTCTAAGCAAAACCACAGAGCGCGTTTGACGTCATTTACAGACACTGCGTTCTAAAAATTCTAAAAAAAAATGTAAAGTTAAAAAGTTTAAAGAAGCGCATGTCTAGGCCTTGCGTTTTTTTTGTATTCTACTGCCCTACCACTGCAACTCCAGTTTGTAAATGCAAACAAAATAATGTTTGCGTTGTACAGCTCCATTAATTTCAACGTAAACATGCGGTAGATGGACGTATGGACGCTTGTCCAGTAAGTTGGAGAATGAGGTCTCTGCAGAGCAAAAGTGGGCGTTTCTGAAGTTGTGGGTGTTTTCAAATTGCTGGGTGTTTCCGAAATAAATCATGCAATGAAAATGATCCCCCTTACCTGACCCCACCCCTAAACCTATCCATCACTATAACGTCAGCCTCAGGTAACCTGTTTCGAAAACGGCCCCCCCCCCTCCTTGTTTAGCCACGCCCACCGATCTGGTACCGTCCAGTACTTTCCTGCAGAGATCAGGGCAAGTTCAAGCTCAAACTGGTGTGCACCGTTTTGCTACGGTTTCTGGCTTGAACGACATATTTCCTGGAAACGGTGTGCAACGGGGGTTTGAGATGCGTTTTCTCTTGTTTGGTGGGTGTGTCAAACATGTCAGCCCACTCAGCAGCAGCATGTATATAAACCACATGGTATTAAAGAGACAGCTCGCACAATGTACAGTGGGGCAAATAAGTATTTGATACACTGCTGATTTTTCTAGTTTTCCCACTTACAAAGAATGGAGTGATCTGTAATTTTCATCGTAGGTACATCTCAACTGTGAGTGACAGAATCAAAAAAAAAAATCCAGAAAATCACATTGTAGGATTTTTAAATAATTTATTTCCTTTTTCATCCTGAAATGCGAGGCAAATGTTGGATCACAATAATTAGGAACCAGTTTCCACAAATCCCTTCACTCCATTGGGATGTTCTCTTTTACTCTGGACTGCAAGGGCAGTGACTGTAACATCAAGCGTATTTTGCAGTATTAAACACGTATTTATACAGATTTCATCAGGCTCTGAAAATTCTTCAGAAAGAACGCAGAATGGCCTTCTCAGCTGCCATAGCTGCAACTCTTGTGTCATCAGAACAGGGTTGTTCAACGCACCACCGTTTCCGTTTAAAAACGTTTTGCACCATTTTGCACCTGAACGCAGGCCTAAACTTGAAAGCATGAGGAACCTGCCGATCACGGCACCCAATCAGAAAGTAGCAGCAGTGGCCGCAACCAATCAGATGACAAGCTAGCGACAGCAGCGTGTAAATAAACAAATACCACGTTAGCAGCGACAGAACTCACACGAGTTGACATTTATGATCGGGAGGGAAGTTTGGCATTCAGTCTCCATAGGTTTGCTATTAACTGTAATATTAACATGCAACATATTTGAAATGAATTAGTAACATTTATAAGTAGCATCAGTACAGCTAGATTAGGTGTCTAACGTAAATTTACATCAACTGTGAACTGTGGGATATATTGATGCGAATAGTAACCAATAAATGACTAATAAGGGTTTTGTTTTACCCAAATATGACAATCATACCGGACAGAATGGTCAGTTTACGTGTAGCCTATTAGCAAAGTTTGCACTTTCTTCACCATGTAAATTCATATTTATGCTGTTGTAGCCTATATAGGCCTACAGCAGGCTACCTAATCTAAATGTATATTATTTTTTAGTATTTGAGACCCCCGCCCCCCACCCCCCCCCCCACCCCCCCCCCCCCCCCCCCCGGCAACCTGAGCTTCATGCGGTAACATCTTAATTAGGCTAATTGGTTTTAATTGAGGCAAAATTGCCACATGAGATGTTTCTAAGCAGCAGTAAAATAACAAGAAAATGACCGCATTCATGTTGCAAGGTGCTTCAGTTTCGAAAAATAAAATGTCAGCAGCTCTAATAAGACAACTCAAGTCGGCTGGATAGCAGTGTGAATGCTGCAAAGTTCATCAGAATGAAGCGAACTCAACTCAACTGTAGAGCAGCTCTACACAACATACTAGCGCCATTATTCAGCTCAAATCAGTTCAGTTCATCACTTGCATGAGTTACATAAAAGCACATTTTAACGGTTAGGAGTCATTTAAACAGATAATTGTAATTTTACTGTCATATAGGCTAAGTATTGTTGTTGAGGACAGCTTATGTCTTATTAGATTAGAAGTTTTCACACTGATATGGCAAAAGAACTGAGTGGAAAACAAAAATACATGACAAAATAGGCTGATGTCAAGGTTAACGTGTTCAATAGAGTTATTATTTAAATATCTAATTAAACACTTGATCTTTTAGTTTTAGTTTTTTTTTTGGATCACTGCTGCTATCTGCTGGTCATTTCCCTCAATTCGCTCTAAATGCCATCATATTACAAAATAAATATATAAACTTGAATTACTTTAATTGAATTTTAATTGAATTACTTTAATTTAGTTTGAACTTTAATTACTTACATTTCTTATTCTTTCTAAAAATGTATTTGTACAACAAAAAGTATCTATTCTATTCTATTCTCATCGCTTAGGACGGGTGTGTTTGTATTTAACTTCAGTTAAGCTTTGGTTGTTTCATGAATATTTTGCTTTAAATATGCTTCAATATTTAAATTGCATTTAAATGTAATCATAATTAAAATGAATGTAACGTAATAAATGAAACATAAAAATGAATGCAAAATAAATTGAATATGCCAAATAAATAAACACGAAATCCTTGCTCTAAATATAATTTACATTGAATTTATAATTAAAATAAATGAAATATAATACATGAAATATAAAAGTAAATGCAAAAATAAATTAAATATACCAAATAAATGAAAACTAAATTATTCATTAATACATTTACATCCAAAGCGGCTTACAAATGAGGACAATGGAAGCAATCAAAATCAACAAAAGGGCTAATACTTGCTTCGAATATAATTTACATTTAAATATCAAATTAAATATAATGAAATATAAATAAATAAATTACAAAGACGAATTGTTCATTCATATTTAGCTTTAAATACAATTTAAATGTAGTTAATAATTACAATAAATGAGAAATAGTTGGCCTAAATGAATTATAAAAATAAATGCTAAATAAATAAAACGTACCAATTAAATAAAAAACTAAATTTTTCACGAATGATTCTTTTCAAATACAATCCAAATTTAATGGATAATTAAAATAAACGCAACGAAATAAACAATATAAAAATAAATGCAACATAAATGAATATACTACCAAATTTTAAAAATAAAAACGAAATAAAAACTTCTCAAATTGTTCATAATTATTTTGTTTTAGAGACAGTTCAGAAGTAATTATTTTTTTCAAATAAACGTGATGTAATAAATAAAAAATAAAATAAATGCAAAATAAATTAAACATACCAAATAATCAAAACCAAATTGTTCATAAAAATTTGATCTTAAATGTAATTAATAATCCAAACTAATGAAATATAATGAATGAAATATTAATAATGCAAAATCAATATACAAAAACAACATGAATGAAATATATAAAATAACAACCGTAGCTGGCGGTTTTACTAACTATTACTTAAGTACCTAATATTTCATCTAATATATCAATATATTATGGGGACATTAATATGTACTGGATTGCTCTGATACGATACAATCCTACGTTCGACTTTTATTTTGAAAAACAATCCGCATCCGCTCCCTCAGGAATGCGCATCCGGTTTATCTCAGACTTCATGCTCGTCTGTGTTGTTATGAGGGACGCCCAGTGGAAACACCTTCAGCCTGACCAGAGCTTTCCTGCGCTTAAACCCGACCTCAGCTCCAAAGCAAGCCGTTACCTGCGCTGGAGATGGACACATCCACGGAGGCGCAAGCCGGAGAGCGCAGGTGAGGTGAATCAAAACAGGAGCGTCTACAGCAGACCGGAGTTTGACAGCTAGACTCACAGCTCCAGCAAATAGTTTATCATCTCATACTTGTGTATGTATGTATTTAAGAACGTTTATATGTATATACACTACCCAGCTTGTTTGCGAAGACGGTAATCGACTGCAGCTAAGTTAGCCGGCTAGTGCGTACTACTATGGTAAAGACTAAGCTAGTTAATATTAATAACGTCGTGGAACTTTGCCCTCAAAGCGTCTCATCTGATTGGCCGAACTGTATATGTTAATATGTAAGCAGGAGAATCAGCCAATGGGACGCTCACGGAAGCGTTCGGTGGCTTGATTAATATTAATGAGCTTCGCCTTCACTATAGTGGGATTCAGCATCGGATGTTCTAGCAGCTTTAGACATGCAGCAAATAACAGCAGTCTCGTGACACGCTCGCATTTAGCTGGTAAATGGCAGACGTAAGCGCGAAGGTTCATTTTAAGCTGTTATTTGTGTGTGTTGTTTGCTCCTGCGAGCTGACTAGCATAAAACATCACAACAGAAACTCTCGTTATTGTGACTCGTAACTCTGATCTGCTGAAACATTTAAAAGAAGCACACTTTAGCGTACTAGTGTAGTAGCATTAGTGTTTATTGAACTTCAAATATTATTATTTATTATGCTTTATAAATATACATTTAAGTGTAATCGTAATGTAATGTTTTGACCTCAATGCAATGGCTTGAGTAGCTCTGGAAAGTAACGGATTACATGTAATCTGATTATGTAATCGCATTACAAAAATAAGTATATTATGCTTTAAAATGTTAATAATCAGATTACAGTTACTATTTTATGAATTACATGATTGCATCTTATTCACACAATGGCAGTAAATTATTAATAATTTATTGATTCACCCCAGTTTTTTTTTATTTTTATAATGTACATGAGACTAATAATTACAGACGTTACTAAACACTAGAGGTTGACCGATAGTGGATTTTGCCGATACCGATAGCTAGGTTGGACCACACTGGCCGATACCGATTAATTAACCGATAGTTTTAAAATTGATACTGAACAAAAACTAAAGTAGTGCTTTATTAACAAAAACAGTACTGAACCAAAATAGTAATAGTAAATGTTGAAATTAACACACTCTAACAATGAACAATATTTGCACAGCTTTCATGAATCTTAATGCTACAAATGGACTCTTATTTTAAAGTGTTACCATTTCATTTCAACTGTCATGCTTAAAGATGTACATCTTTAAATTTATACACAAAGGCTATAGGATTAAAATTATATACATATGGATATTGTTTGTATACTCTCACACTTGAACTGCTTCTATTCTTGAACACTTGATGATTATTTAATCAAAATAAAAGCGCAGCGCTGAGTCTAGGAGAACTCACCGGTATCGCACACACTCCGGACACGTCGCGTTCAACTCGAGCACCGGTCTAAAACAGTTTACTTAATCACCAAACGGACACAAGTTTACTTCAAGAATGAACAATTTGGCATGTATGAGTTTGAAGTTTGGCATTTAAAAAACAGAGCAAACGGAAAGAGAAAGCGCAACCTATATTATAGCTCTATAAATGAAGCACACAGACTGTATTCGAGCCACAGAAAGACAAACGTTTTGCTGAAAATACACAGTTCATTATGTACATTAACAACGATTCGGGACCAATAAAATGTAATTTAAAGGAAAACTATGTGAATGGCGTTCTGTGGCGTGGAAGGATTTTCTGTCGGCTGCATTTAAATCCACATCTGAAGTCTCCCGCTCTGTTCAGCGTGCAGTATCACATTTTCTAAACAAATAGCACGTGCTGTCAGTGATTTCAACCTCTAGAGGCCGCTCTCGCACTGTGTAATGACAGCAGACCCTTCTCAGCCGTTCCAGCAATAGACGCAACCCGGAAAACTATCGGCATGGATATTTGTCGATAACCGATAGTTCCAACAATCAACTATCTGTGCCGATTAATCGGCAAAACCGATACATTGGTCGACCTCTACTAAACACTGCCAATGCATAGCCATTCATCATATCCAGAGACCTTCACTAATTATCAATATTGAAAGTCTGGACAAAAGTATTTCAAACCTAGACTAAGACTTTGGTCATGTAATGCAAAGTTTTCATCTTTAATAATGTTTGTTCATGTGATGTAGGGCTTCTTGGTGAACCAAACCCCTTTGACCTAAGATATCTCCTTAAAGTAATCTGGGATATCAGTAATTTAACAACATATTTGCATGTTCACGGTTCTCTGATGTTGGTGGTCACATTGACAAATTTGCACTCATTTTAGTTTGACTTTTTTTTAAATTATTTGTCGTTTTAATTTGACATTTTTATATTAGCTGTTCATCAACACCCTATTGTTTTTCCACAAATCCCAGTTTGGGAAACCCTTCTGTCATGTAACGTACGTTTAATGCATTTCATGATATTGATAACAAAAAACGAAATATATTTGCCTTCTTTCTTTATTTTATCAATGTGGTACGCAAAAAATCCCATTCAAGTCTATTTACTATATGAGTTTGGTCAAAAATAATTTAAAAGTAATCAAAGTACTCAGACTACTACATTGCCTAATATGTGTGATCCAGATTATGTCGCTAACTACAATTTTCATCATGTAATTTCTAATCAGTAACAGACTACAATTTATAAGTAATCTACCCACCACTGGACTTAAGCACATATTATTATGTAATTTCATAAATACGTCTATCGTCCTTGAATTATGGTTAAACTGTATCTACTGACAAGCATTTATGATAAACTAGAATGTACTTTAATGTAATTTCTATTGAAACTTGTGTCATGTATTTAAATATATTGGTATGATGACGTTAAAATTTGGTATATTTAAAGTAAATTACCATGGAATATATTTTAACAGTACAGTTAAAATATAATGAAGTACTTTACATCTGCTTTAGTATGTTAGTCAACACACTTGAGTAAGTATACTTTTATAAAGCACGATAAAAGTTATTAAAGACTTTATTATCATTTAAAATTATTTCAAAGCAAACCTTAAAGCTGCCGTCCGTAACTTTTTTTTGGTTAAAAATGATCCGAAAGCAATATTTGAGCAAATACATAACCATCCAGTGTTCAAAACTATCGCCTTACTTTAGCCCGATTCAGAACGGTTCGCTTATAATAATGTTTTCTAATTTGAGTGGTACGGGTAGGTTTTTGTGGGAAATTCGAGCATGTGACTGCGTCATTACGTCACGTCTGTAAACATAAAGAAGTTGTCCCGGCTACTAGGCTATCGCATGTGAGGATCCTGCAGGTGGCCGATCGTTTATAGCCTTTTCTCACAGCAGCTAGAATAATGAAATGTATTGATGGCGGATTGTAATCCAGAAAGGATTATGTGTTTATGAACCCGGCGGACCCCCCCGCACACATGTGAATGAAATGAAATTATATTCCAGTTTTAAATGTGCTTCTGATAACAGATAGCCTGGGATTACACAAGATCTGTATTTTAAAGAAAACCAGTTTGAAGGGAGCATAATTAGCTTTTTGGGTTAAAATAATTTCTTAATCTGAAATTCGAAGAGTATGACGATTAGAGATTAGACTGTGCAGAAACAGAAATCACACGCTAATACACATTATTCTCATAGTCACCAATGCGGATGTTAACATTAATAATTTGAGAATAAAGTATAACAATAATAATAATTTGAACGGATTGATGTGATATGAGCTAACCGATCTTAAGATGTAATCACCATTGGTAGCGAGATTTATTTTAATGCGGTTTTCCTCAGTTGGTCAGAACAAACGTGGCAGACTTGTTACTTACTTGTTCAGATGACAATATCTGGCGAAAATGTTTATTTGGTTCATCTATTCCAAAGCGTAGGCTAGAATCTGTGATTGTGAAGTACAGTAAATATCCACACCGGTGCGGTGACTGACTGCCACACATACTCTTCAGAACATTACATTCATCCTCGCTGGAGCCGTGCCGACTCACTCACAGCAAGGAAGCGTACTTCCTCAGACAGCTCAATTACAGGTTGTTCAACAGAGATGCGACAAAGAGCACCAACTTACTGACGGCGCTTTAAATACACTTAAGTGGCTCCCTTTACGTAATTAAAGGTGCAATAGGAGATCTTGGAAAATGCTAACTTTAGCCTGATAGCACTGAAAGCGAACATCCCACCCTCCCTGCAACCGCCATCCAAAGCCACGCCCCCTGAACGCATTTACACTCACAGACCAGGATACCAGAGACAACATTACTACAATAGCTACATCAGGTTCCCAATTCCAGCCCATGTTCTGAAGTGAAGTAAACTTCAACGGATTTCCCACGGTCAGGGAGTAGGGAGCAATGAACTGTGTAGGGATCATATCGATCGGAAAACAGTTCATGCACGTAGCTCACTTCTAATGAGCTGGCGCGAGGACTAGATTAACCGCTGGGCTACATCATGTGTCATTCACCGTTGAGAAAACTTTAAAAGTACTACAATACCAGGAAGGAAGATCAGGTTGTTAAGGTTTGTCTGCCATTCTCGCTCTGTCTGCACAGCGTGCGTGAACGCGCTGATGACGTATCCTGTCTGCGCGAACTGGGTGCGCAGAGGTATGATAATACATACGTTGACAGGCAGGTAGGAAAGCTTATTAAAATGCTCGGACTGAGCGTTTTGATTGGATGTACATTTTTTTGGTCCTACGCCTTCCACAGACAATACATTTAGACCACTTAACTTATACTGTTACCAATAACAGGTTTACCTTAATTATATTATATATTTATAGGTATAGATAAATATATTTAATATACAATATAACCTATTTTGCAGAAAAAAATCATATACATCAGTGTGTGTATTTATATAAACCTAATAACTATTCACAGTACACACACATATATTATGTAAACAACAACTTTTATTTTGGATGCGATTTAATTGGGATTATTGTTTTGACGCACCTAATTTTTAGGACTGTCAGTTTAACACGTTAACTTAATTGATTAGTTATGGAAAAATAACGCGATTAAAATATTTTAACGCAGTTAACGCACTGGCCCCTCCCCCAGACCTTTGCGTCATCTTATATTTCATGCAGCTGACTGTTGACAAATATGATGCAGGGCAACAACTCCATTATGCCCCACAATTCAAGATATTGAGGCAAAAAATGCCCCTGTATGAGTTTTTGTCTCATATTTATATCATATGATAAGCGATATCACACAAGCAATGAGAGCAATATCACTCGAGTGCTGTTTTTTGTCACGAAGAACACAAGTGCAAATTTTCCAACGAAAACCTATTACCTATAAAGCCACAGCAGAACTGTTGTGCGTCTCCGAGCAACGCAACAGTGTTTAGTTTCTAAATTAATCCTCGTTTTGAACAAATCGTGTGAGTCAATGATTCAGTAGTCCATTCAAGAGAGTCATTTACTTCATTCCTGAATGAATCAGACATTTGAACGAATCAACTCATAAAGACATTTACCGCCACCTACTGGTGGTAGTTTTTGCTTTCTTATTTAGAGTATCTTTTCATTAAAAAAATTAAAAATAAAAACATTAAAGGGATAGTTCAACAAAAATAAATAAATTCTGTCATCATTTACTCACCCTCATGTTGTTTCAAACCTGAATGACTCACTTTCGTTTGCACAACATAAAAGAGGGTATTTTGAATAGCCGACTGTTGGTAACTAAGCTGTTTTGGTCACTAGTGACTTTCTTTGCATGAACAAAAATTCTCAAATGATCTTCTTTTATGTTCCATAGTTTATGTTAGGCCATTGTAGCCTAAACATTTAACACAATAATAGCTTTAAATTATCTTTTTGGGGTATTTTCACAGCCAAATTCATTTGTGATTAATTATTATTAATTAATTTTAAGTTGAAAATTTTAATTCGATTTTAAAAAATTGAATCGACTGACAGCCCTAATATACAGTATATATTACACATACACACACACACACACACACTCACAAACATGTAATTGTAACCAATTTGTGAGGTACGAACTGGTTTAATTTCATTTTATTTATTTGAATAATTTTAAGCAATTTCATGCATGTACTAAAAGACAATTCAAACAGACTTTTCATCTTCCTCAAATTCTTCTGAGTACTATGGGAATTCTTCCCTAAATATATATATTTAAATAAACATATGAAACAAAGTCAATTCTTAAATGAAACATGAAGCTTTGTGAGCGCAAACTCTGAGCAATGCATCTTCCTCTATGTATAATTTAATCTAATTAAGCACACTTCTTTTTCACAAGGGAAAAGCCGGAAGCGCGCTCAGCACACTGTGTATCATAAATGTAATTGTAAAAGCAGTTGACATGTGTCTTCTTCAGATGGGAACACTGGAAGCTTCTGTCTAATCTGAAGACGACTGTTGAAGGGCTGCTGTCCACCAACAACCCTAACGTGTGGTCCCGCTATGGGGGTCTTCAGCGCCTGCACAAGGACATGAACAACATCCTGGGCCACGGCCTCAAGCACGAGCAGGTGTGAAGGAACATGAGCGTTTTTCTTCAAAGTACCTAGAATATCCTGTGGTGACGGCAAGATTATGTTTAAAACAGCAGCCTGAGTTACCAGGAACTGTTAGACGCAAGTAAGCTCTGTGGCTAATCAGACGAGGAAGAGTGTTTTTAAGTTTCGTTACTACTTTGTTTTACTTTCTGAACCTAACTGGAGATAAGAAATGATGGCCTCTGTGGCCTTTCCAACAAAGAAAATATTGTGTTAGTTTATAGATTAACGTCATGAAACCTACATCGGGATTATTATACACTGCTGGCCAAAAGTTTCTGGCCGGTAAGGTTTTCTTAAAACGTTTTTGACAAAAGTCTCTTCTGCTCAACTAGCCTGCATTTATTGGATCAGGAAAGCACTAAAACTGTAATATTGTGAAATATTGTTACAATTTAAGATAACTGTTTTCTATTTGAATATATATTCAAATGTCATTTATTCCTGTGATGCAAAGCTGAATTTTCAGCATCATTGCTTACTTCAGTGTCACATGGCGGTCACATTTTAAAATATGAAAAAAACAGAAAATAGTTGTAATAATTTTTCACAATTTTACTGTATTTTTACTGCATTTTTGACATAAATTCAGCCTGGGTGAGCAGAAGAGACCTTTTTCAAAACCCAGCAGTGTTTCTATGAAAATCTCTAGTTTTTATATATTTAAAGTCAGCATTAAATATAAATTCATATCTATTTTCTAAATGCACTTTATTAATTTTATTGTGAATTGAGCATGTCATTTTTTAATTGCCTTGTCATGACTCAATCTTCTGTTACCTCAATTTAATTGTTCCATTTAATTGTTTTTATGTAGTGTTTTATTAGTTATTTTTACAAATACAATACAATAAAATACCCTTTTTTATTTTTACTTGACCTATAGATATAACTTTGTCAGTCAGATGCCAATCAGATTACAAACAACTGCTGCTTCATTTTACTTTAAATGTAAATTTTGCTATAATAATTTTATTTAAAATGTTAGATTTCTAGTTTTAGACATTTTTGTTGTTGTTTAAATGTAACACTTTTGTTTTATTTAAAAATTTTAATTTATTTTAATTAAATTTTTTTCTCTTTTGTTGTTAATAACAATGTTGTCAAGCACAGAAGTGAGCAAACTCATTTTTAATGTGTGAATCATTGCGCTGTGGTACAGGATCAAAGTTGGTTATTTTGTTCTGCAGATTTACTATAAACAAAAAGACTACTGGCGGTTCGTGTGGTGTGTGCGGTATCTCTGTCCTCATCTCGCCCATCACGTAGAACAGGTATTTGACAATGCAGTGAGTATTTCCCACGTGAAGCTTGTTTTGACCTTGTCAGTGAGATCTTTGACTCCTTGTTCTCTCTCGTTGCAGTTCAGTCAGCTGGAGCCGGTGTTGAGCAGTGGTGTTCAGTGCTTCGGCGAGGGTTATAAAGCTGAGCGTTGGCTTCTACACAGCCTCCAAGGTCACATCTTATCTGCCCAGCTCAAACCGCTGCTGCAGCATAAGACAAACACACAGAAATATTACAATGGTAACTCAACATCCTCCAAACCTTTAGCATCTTCACTTACGTATGCATCTTTCCTGTGTGTGGTAATGTTGTTGGCTGTCCTCTTCTGTAGACGGGGCCTTCCTGTTGAGTGAACCACACGTGTCTGCCATGTTCCAGTGTCTGGAGGCCGTAGAGCAGAATAACCCTCGGCTGCTGGCTCTCATAGACACCGGCGGGGTGAGAAACTTGCCGTCCTGGTAGAGGAAGTCTGTAGTTGATTCATATTAGTAAGGTTTTTTTTTTCCACATTGTGATTCCAGAGGATGTGATTAAGCATAACAAAGAAGATAAATGTTTTTCCTGGTCTTTGTTGCATCCGAACAGTGATGGAAACTCGCCAGACCTAAAGGGATAGTTCACCCAAAAATGAAAATCCTGTCATCATTTAAAATAAAAAAAGAAAAAAGAAACAAGAAAAAAAAAACACAAAAAAAACGAGAAACAACGAAAAACACCCTAAAAAAAATAAAAAAAAAATTAGAAAAAAAATTAAAAACCTCAAAACTCAAAACCCCAATTGTCACCCCCCACGCACTATCAAGTTGTTCCCGACCTGTAATGTTTCTTTCTCATGCTGCACGTAAAAGAAGATATTTTGATGAATTGGGGTAACCAGACAGTTTATTGGGTGAACTGTCCCTTTAAGTCACAAATCTATATTAACTCGTTTGTAAACCATTGACTTTAGACTTTTTTTTGTATATATATATATATATATATTAGGACTGTCAATCGATTAACATTTTTTTAATCTGATAAATTACGCAATGTTGCGGTTAATCGCAATTAGGGATGGGTACCGAAACCCAGTATTTAACTGGTCCCGTGGCTAAATTATGAAAGACCGGAGTATCGATAAGCTCTGACGTTAACGGTTCTGCTATCGGTACTGGAGAAATTTATAACACACATACATTTATTATTGCTATATATACATTATCTTGCAAATTCTATCTCGCCAGAGTCACCAGCTGTTTTTCAAACATTTTGTCTATGATGCATTTTTGCTATTCGCAATTCAGAAGCGAGATCGCGCCCACGCGGAGGAGCTTCAGCACGCGCAACATGAAAGCTCTGTTTCATTATGATAGAAGAGAGAACTAAACATTCAAACATCTGCTTACACTTTAGGCCTGTGGCGGTTTTATTAAGCTAATTAAATTTTTTTTATTTCGATTTTGGCTTCTAAGGATTATACAAAAGAAGACATGAGGTAAAGCTATTAAAAACTAGCTGCGTTTCGTATTGCGCAACTTCTTTCCCTTCACAGCGGTGCGTATTCGTTCCTCCCTAAAACCCAAACTTAACGTCAGAATCAGCTTAATCTGTGATTGTTGTAAGATGCCGTCTTTACTGTTGCTAAATTGCGGGACATATTTGATAAAATGTTGAAAGCACAATCCACACAAGAAACGCTGTTCCTCAGGCCGAAATGTGTGCACGCGGCGCGCTCCAAAATGGACAAACAAATAACACTTTGAGCTTCGGGTGCATGTCCAATCGATCAGATATACACAAAATATGTCAAAATGGCCGGCTTGGAGAGTATTTACTTAAACACAGTTTATGTCTTAAGTGGAGGAGAACAGTTGGGAGAAAATCCGATGTGTGTCAATATATTGTCTTAAAGTGACAGGTTGGCGCTTGGGCCATCAAAATGCAAATATGCTCTTAATCTGAATAATGTTATAGCTTTAATAAGCATTAATATATCAATACATACAATGAAAACTATGTGTTAATTTACATTTGATTACTTTTAGATTTCTTTTGTAAGCTATTACTTACCTGAACAGTAATGTTAGTAGATCTTCATGGAAGAATTAAAGCACTGTTTATTTCATTTCATTTCATTTGTATATCTGTTTTATTGTATTTGTCAGTTTGTTTTACTTTGTTTCTTTGTTCATGTTCTTACTGTATCTTATCTTATGTATAAAACACTAAAAATGCCTGCACACTGTGCATTTACAAATTGATGTTTTATATTAATTTAATTAAATATTTATCTTACATTTCAGAATATAAAGCAATGTTAATTCAGCTCTTAATTTATCATATATATTCTATGAGATAATATATATATATATATATAAAGTACCGATAAGAATACCGTTAAAGTACCGAATCGATAAGCAATATCGGTAAGAGTAGTAATACCGTTAAAACCTTAACGATACCCATCCCTAGTAATGCGTTTGAGATGTGGTGTTTTCCTCATCATTTTGGCTGAGAAATCGCCCCTCAAAAGATAATTTCAGTATTATTATCTTAAATGCGGAAAAAAAAAAAAAAAAACAAAACAAAAAAAAACAACAAAAAGCATGAAATGGATATTACGAAAAAAAGCTATTAAAGCACTTCTGTTAATTGAATAAAGCTCAAGTAAAATGTAATATTAGTGAAAAACTGCAGGAAATTGTGAAATGTTGCCCTTGCAACTACTTAAATTACTAAAGTTATGATAAAGTTCAACACATTACGTCTAAAATTACTACTGAAATAAAACTGAACTGAAGTAGAGTTAAAAAAAACTAACAAAAATAACACAAGCTATTTTTATATTAATATAAAAATAAGCATTAAAAACTACACGCTAATTTCATATCTTAAACTCGCCCTATCAAAGTATATAAATAATACTAAAATAACACTGGATTTTAGCTGTGGAAGCACAATTTTAATACCATTACTGTCAAATTTTGTTTTGAAATATTATTTAAACTTACCATTGAAAAGCACGGATGGCCGCCGAGTGGATCGGCTGAGGGGTGTGCGAAATTGACGAAAAATTATATCCCAATATTTATTCCCATTATATCCCAATATTGCTGAGTGTGTTTTTGTGCTTGTACCTTGGCTGGTTTAGGCCTGTCATGGATAAATAAATATGACACTTAAACTGCCAGTAGGTGATGGCAATTAAGTCCCTGCCTTAATGAGTGATTCATTGATTGATTCATTCAAATGACTATTTCAAAACGGCTGATTCATTTAGAAACGAAGTAAGTGATTTATGAATAGATCATTGACTCATTTGATTTGTTCAAAAACATATTTATTCAGGAATGAAACACAGCATTGTTGTGCTGGATCCCATGTTCTTTCTTCCGCTTTGTTTTCTGGACTACTCTTTCACGTGGCCAAACTGAACCCCCCCCCCCAGCTAATTTTCTGTCTTAAAGGTTAACTTGTTGTTTGTTGAAGAGTTGCATAAAGTTAATATAACATTTGTGATCACACTAATGCGCTAATATTTAGGAAAATAGCACTGATGCTTGTATGATATTACTTAACTCTATCACTATATCTTACAAATTTACAAAAAAACAACAACCAAACAAGCGGGGATAGATTTTTCTTTCATTACTTTATGAATTTACTTACTTCATGAATTATAAGAGCGTTCTAACTGCATTCCACTAGGCTTCATCACGCAGTGAATGCTTTTGGACTGTCAAGATGTGTTTTTGTTAGTTTTTGCGAGTTGCTTGACATACGTGACGATGTCAGCTCGCATATCGTTAAAACAACAGTTACATTATTATCGCAGACGATAAATATCACAAACCCCTCGATCGGCTTGCCTTAAAAGGGCATGCAACCCGTTAGTGCTATGCTAAGCTGTTAGCTTGCTAACCGAAGCCTAACCAAACAACGTACGTAAAGAACAATGTTTAATGTGATCGTCTTTAACTTCTGTGATATTATGTTATATATCATTTAAAAGACTTTTTTGTCCAAACACTCCAAGCATTGACGCACCTGACATGTGCAGCAGTGGCCCTGCAGTGTAAAATAAAACTGCTTTGGCAATCTAAAAGAGGTTTTGAATATCCTTCACTGGTAGGAATTAATTTGTTTGGGTTTATGGAGGCCGAAGTCCATAGAAAGCTTTTGTAATAAGCTGAGAAGGGTTTAATAATGGGAGGTCCTCTGAAGTCTTTATACCAGAAAACAGTTCCCTTCATAAACCTGTCCTGTGAAATGTGTATTTGTAGGATAATGACAGTCAGTGTTTGTGTTTGTCCATGATCTCACACACTTGGTTGTTATCTCACTGAATGTCTGGCACAAATTCCTCTTTTCACAGAGCTTTCATTGATCTATCCAATAAACATCTTTCCTGTCAGATGAGACCATTGACGCAAGATCAATATATGCGATAAAGAAGTAGTTTTGAAAAAGAAATCCCCTTAGACTTAGGAATAAAAACATGTTCAATTGCATTTTATAATTATGAATTATTTGAAATGATTATGTAAATGTCGGTTAGTTAAATTGTTGACATGTTTAAAGCTAGCTAGCTGAGTAACATCCAGTTTTTTAAGGGGTCATGGTTTGGCTGGTTAGCATAGTCCTTTTAGCTTTTGCTGGTAGATACCGATACTACATCAGCATACTTCAATTTAACTTGGTTAAACTATCAAAATGCTTATAGCTAACTAAATAACATCCAGCTTTCCAAGGGCTCATGATTAGACTGGTTAGCGTAGCCCATTTAGCCTCTGCTGGTAGATACCATTGTTAACATAGTTTATAGCTAGCTAGTTAACTAATTAGCTAAATAACTTCCAGTTTTTCAAGGGGTCATGGTTTTAGCTGGTTAGCATAGCCCTTTTAACCTCTGCTGGTAGATACTATAACTGCACTATACCATCTCACTTCAATTTAAGTTAAACTGTCAACGTAGCCAGCTAGGTAACTACATCCAGTTTTTCAGAAGGTCATAGTTTGGCTGGTTAGCATAGCTTATTTAGCCCCTGCCAGAAGATATCATTACTACACCATCTTAATTCAATTTAAGTTAAACTGTCAACATGTGTCTAGCTACTAGCTAACGAATATATATATATATATATATATATATATATATATATATATATATATATATCTATATATATGTGTGTGTGTGTATATATGTATATGTGTATATATGTGTATATGTATATATATATATAATATCTATTTATATAGAGATAGGTATAAATAATTGTTATTATTATTACAATTATTATATTATTGTTGCTTTTGTTAAAATAGTCACAAGATGGTCACAAGATAAATATTCAGATTTTTCCCCCCAGTAGTCAAACAATTATGAACATTTTTGCATTTAGATTAGGGATGTAAAGGTATGAACATTTCTTATCACGATTATAGTGACCAAAATGATCACTGTTATCAGTATTATCACGGTATTGTTACGATGTGCTGGAAATGTTCAAAAAGTACTGACACATAATCGACCAAGTTTTATATTTAAAATCAACAAAGAACAAATAAATTACTTTTTGTTTGCATAAACACTAAAAGAATAACATTTCCAATGTTGTCCGGATTTTAAATGACAACATGACTGACAACAGTTTATCTAATAGCATGTTCATATATCTAATGCAAATGTTCAAATAAAGCTTTGAAAAGTTTCATAAATGGTAAACCTCACATTTCAGCTTTTAAATAAAGAAAAGGATCAAGTCAAAATGATAATTGCTTAAGAAATGTTTTTTGATCTACACACCTTTCACTTTTTAATACTAAATCAAATGGATGGATTCATTGTAATTCTTAATTAAAAAGCATAACCACAATAAAACAGTATGATACAATGACAAACTAGCTTACAAAACATTTATTAACAAAAACGAATAAGACGAGCATGGCAATACACCACTGCTGTTTTATACCAACAATAATTACAGATCGTTTAGCAAACACTGAGGAATCAAATAAAGGTAAACAGCAAAGATAACAAGCTTTTCAAAATGAAAACAAAAAGAAAAGTAAAACTAAAATTGACTTGTAGGTGCCGGTGTTTTCATGCCCCCCCCCCCCCACCACAAGAATACCACATGTTCGCCTTTGGTTTAAGAGTGGTCTTTACTTACTTTAGCATGAAAACCATCATCCTTGCCTCAATATTTGCCGTCATTTATTGCTGCACGAGCTTCGTGCCTCCTGATTCCCGTGTATAACCAGGCTCTACACTCGAACGCTGCACAGCTGAACGATCCCGCTGTTTCGTTTGCCGTTTGATGTTTCACCTCAACAGAATGCAGCGCTTATGAGTTACACAATGTCGTGCCAGTGCACCGCACAAAGCAACAAACTTTAGGTCGCACCCGGGCAGAAAAATTTGCAGCAAAATGGCGCGCCATTTGGTCTCACACTGGAAGCCCTGTTGGACAGTATTTATTTTATCCTCATTTGTTCAAATCGGCGGTAATCGATACGGTTATATGTGCTAATTAAAATATAACTGGAATAACTAACCGTTTTTGTTTTTTGGTTATTTTTTCACGATTTATCATCAACGGTAATCGTTACATTCCCTAGATTAGATACAGAATAACTTTGCCTGTTGAGTATTAAAAACAAATGAACAAACAAAAATCTGGATCTCCATGTCTGCCATGCAAATCAACTGTTCCTGCTCATCTCCAGACTGGATCCCTTCTCTTCACTTTCCCTAACTGCAGATTCAATTATTAGATCTGTCAGCATATATTAATATTTGTATGCTTAGATTTTTTTTGGGGGGGGGATCAAACTGTAACACTGTGTGTCTTTTCCATGTAGTTTTTGTCCTAACCACCCACGACCGTGACACAGGATTCTAATTTAGAAATGTTTTTTATTTTCTGCGACGTCACAGCAGGAACAACATACAAAATATGACACTGATAATCTCAGGTAATGATTATGTACTTTATTCAATGTTAAAAGTGTCTAATGTGAGTTTGAACTTTTATTTTGCGTGATCTTTATAGCCATAGTAAAAGCAACAATAGATATTTTAACTCAGATCTTGAAAAGAAATTAAAGCAAACTTGTACGTTAAAACTGTGAACTCGCTGCGAACTAACACGTGTATTCCATAACAAAGATATCAGTCACTCACTCAAAACTGTTCAGTGCAAATCATTTGAACTTTGTGTCAGTACATTATAAATAGAACGAGTCAGCAGTTTACTGTCAGGAATTTATCGTGTCGCGCCGCATCCAAGACAGCATCACTGATTATAATGGGTTCTATTGTATTTTGTCGCTTTCTGATGCTGCGTTTCAATTTTCATGACACATTATTTGAAATGAGCAAACATTTTTCTCTCACGGGCTGCCTATTGAGGAACCCTGGCTTATTTAGCCCCTGCTGGTAGATAACATAACTACACCATTTTCAATACAAGTTACTTAAAATGTCAACATGTTTATAGCTAGCTAGTTAAATAACATCCAATTTTTCAAAAGGTCATGATTTGGTTGGTTAGCATAGCCCTTTTAGCCTCTTTTGGTAGGTATTATAACTACACCATCTTACTTCATTGTTAGCCTTCACTGTAACCATGCATTTCTACATGCAGATATGTAAATTTCTTCCATCTCTTTTGTCTTTAAAGCTTTCGCATGTGAAAGAGTCCCCGTTTGGTTTGCTGAAGAGTCAGAGTTTATGTTTGTTTCCCGGGGCCTCGGGAAGTTGGAGGCTTGCGGACAATTCAGAGTCTCGTCGGCTCACCACGTCCCAGAGCTGCCTTACAGAGCTTCCCAACACACCACTCTCCAAGAGCAGCTCAGGTCAGCAGGTTTCAGAGAACAACAGGCCGCTTTGTGGCTCCATTACCACACTAAATGCTTGCCTTGTTTACACACAAAATGTCCCAGAAAACAGTATGTTATTTGGCGAGAAAACTAGGGATGGAAGGTGGGCAGTTAGCAATGCTTGCAGTGAAGAAATGTGACCGTTCCTTAGTATCACAGTGCATCTCTTTGTTTGTCTTCAAGATGTCAATTCATCCAGCAGTACTCAGGGAGCTCCATGGGTTTGCGGTAGAGGAAACCAGGACACAGGAATCCCCCAGATCTCCTTCACTGAGCCCACCTCACCCGCTCTGCCCGAGATCCGGAATTGTGTGGAAGCGGATGTGGATGACGGCCCGGAGTACCTGGCTATCGGTAATCTGGGGAAGCACAAACGGCGCGACTCGTCCAGCTCCACTCAGAGCAGTGAACACATGGGGACTCAGGGCGATGCCCACACTCCTTCGGCTCCGCCCCCTCCACGCCGCTGCTCCTTCTCAGAGGCTCAGAGAACCACAGGGCGGCACTCGAGGGGCCACATCCGGTCTCTGTCCGACACGGGCATCTTGCAGAAGCAGAAAGATGGTGCGTAGGTTTACGTACTTTTAAGTTGTAAAGAATATCTGCAGTGGACTTTTGCAAAGTTAAAAAAAAAAAAAAAAAAAAAGAAAAAAAAAAAAAAAAAAATATTGATTTGGAGGGAGTGGGGGCCTTGGAGTAAAAAAGGGTTGAGAGCCACTGCTTAAGACAAGTTTCACCATGCGGAGATGCAACCTAAACTTAGTATATAACCCCTAAATGTTTAAGAATCACTTAGGCTACCTCTGGGCGATTCATGATCAGGTAGATCTTGAACCGCACGCTCACGCCAGAAAACTCCTAATTGGCCAAAATGCTTTGTTTGACTTTTCGGAGATCATCTTCTCTTCCCTGTGTATTACCTCTCACCTACTTTCTGTACGATCTGAATTTCTGCGTAATGAATTTTAGAATTTAGAATTTCCTCTTTATCTTGAAAACTTGAAACTGTATTTTTAAAAACTGGATATTTGTAGTCTTCGCTGTTTGAAAATGCATGTCTGTAAAACTCTGCCATAAAAATATTCAGTTGTTTTAAATTTCAAATGTTTAATATTCAAGTTTAAAAAAATCTAATTCAGAACTATGTTAAATGCCATATACATAATATTCAGTTTTGTTAAATGACACTTGTCAATAATTCAAATTTACACAATACAAATTCAATTAGTTTTGTCATATTATAAGCTCCATACGCACCTCGGTTGGATTGTTTTGAAGGCTTTTTCATTTGTCATTTTTTTGCTATTGAACAATAAAAACGTCAATCATAATCCACCCGACTTAAAAGAGCTTAACGTGAAAACGTATTAAAATTTTAATATTTTATGTAAAAGAAATATTAAAGAAAATATTTTGGAATCTAAAAATGCTGTAAAATCAAAGTCACATGTCTAAGATATGTTCCAAATTTGAAGTTGACATTAAAAAATGTAGGTTCCTATGACATTTTGTTTAGGTGCTATAGCAAAAAGTTGACCATAAACTCCAATTTTTCTTATTTTTGATGCATTTTCCTGTCAGAAATGTATGCAATTCTTTCACAACATAAACACTAAAATATTTTTTGTTAAGATTAGAAAAAAGTTTTGATTATAAAATGTAGTAGTACATTTTGTAATATGACACTTGACACTGCCCACTAGGGGGAGGAGCCTGCTGAAAGGTTTAAAGGGCCTTTATCATGGTAATGCAAAGTTTCCACAAGATTAATTTTGAGTGTTCAAGCTGTCAAATTATATATAGCTTAAAATAGATCCTATTTACTTTCTTAATATTTAAAACAAATGGCAATATTAAATTAAAATGTAAAAATTTACAAAAATCTTTAGCAGTTTTACAAAAATATAACCTTTGTTCCACATTTGTTCATGAATCATTTAGTTTATAATTGATCAAATCAAGTCCTGCTCTACTTTTTTTATTTTTCTGTCATGTTTCACCTAAAAATACATCAGATTATGAAAGTCCAATTGGCAGTGTTCGCTCACTTTAAATGATCTATAATGTTAACACGCTTGATTTTAATAAAAAAATATGGCATTCCCATACACATCTGCAATTAAAAATTTAAAAACAGATCTCCACACCTTGCTTCTAGCTATTGTACCTCTTGTGCTCTTTGGTCTTGCTGTGGATCAGGGTGATATTTTCTCTGCTTCAACTATTCTTTCTCTTTTTCTTCTCTGTATGGAAAGGAGGGAATCACAGGAAAATCACCATTATTATCGAGGACCCCGTCGCAGGTTTGCAGTGCCGTGGTGCTGCATCTCGTCCTCCCCTCCATTTCTGTTACCCGTGCATGATTCGCTGTTGCCGCTTTTTATTTTGTTTCTCTTTTTTCTTCAGCTTTTGGCATCGTTTGTCAAGCTGTTGCACAACATTCCTATCCTGTGCCATTCCATTTGTTCTTATTTCTATTTAGTGAAATTTTACACAGTTGTGCCTGGAAAGTTTTTAATATTTCATTTTCCTTTCCTAGTCTTTTCTGTTTTTTGGCCATTGTGTTATCAGTTATAAACATTCAAACACTACATGTTGTGTAGATAGATCTACATGTAGAGTTTCCTTTGTGTAGATCTCAATTTTAATCGGTGTTTATCATGGATCAGATCCTGCACCAGGAAGACGTATTTGTTATCTTCCTTATCCTAATGTCATGTATTTGTGCATAATTCGTATCATATTTTTCTGTATTTCCCAGAGTCTGTTGCAGCTACACCAATTTCAAAGAGCTGTGGTCCTTTCTCACCCCAGAGCAGCGACAGCAGCACCAACAGTTCCCTTTATATGGAATCTAGTGAGTGATGCTTTCATTTTATTGAAAAATGCATTAAAAATGTAATTCATGCTTACAGTTACCTAAATACACTACTTCTCTGAAGAGCATGTTTTTATTGAAAAATTAGTTTGATATTTTTTGTGAGCATAAAGTAAAAATTTTAGGGTGGTACAAATGTTCTGATGTTGTGATGAAGGAATATAGTAAAACAGTCAAAAATGTATTAGCACTTTTGTTTTATTTATTTAATATTTTCTTTAAATAAAATACATTTAACACAACTGCTTTAGTGCTTGTTAATATTTGAAAACATTTTGGCCATCAAAGTCATGTGGTACAAACAACATGCTGAAACATTTGACCATTTTAATGACGGCAAGATTAGTTCATGTTGTAAAATGTCATGTGGTACAACTGTACTGATATTGTAATGAAGAATGAATGAAATTTAAAAAAAAATGAATTAAGTAAATGTTTCATTTTCATTCAAAAAACTTTTAAAAAAAAATCTTTTTTTTGTTTTACTGCTTATTTAAAAATGTTTGTCCAATTAATCAAAGTCATGTGGGGCAACAAAATTCATGTGGTACAACATGCTGAAATATGCAGGAAAAAACGGTTTCTTAAAATATCAAATAATTTGACCTTTATGTAATGGCAAGATTAGTTCAGGTTATAAAATGTCATGTGGTACAACTGTCCTGATATCATAATGAATAATGAAAAAAAAGTTGTAATTCTTTATAAAAATATTTTATCACCGCTCCTTCACTGCTTATTAATTTTTAAAAACTTCTGTCCATCTAATCAAAGTCATGTGGTTCGACCAAAAAAAGTCACACAGTACAACCAACATATTGAAATATGCAGAAAAAAACAAGTCTCTTAAAATATCAGATAATGACCTTTTTCTGATGACAAAATCGGTTCTGGTTGTAATATGTCATGTGGTGCGACTCCCCAAAAGCTGATATTTCTTAATTAGTAATTTTGGATAGGTGTAAAAACAACAACAACAACAACAACAAAAAACAAATGAACAGAAGTCATTAAGACTCATTACACTCACATATATTTGAGGCGTAAGGAAAAGTCGTACTTTTCACTCGATGGTTACACCACATGACATTTTTAAAGTAATTTAACTGAAACATTTCTTAAAAATGGTGTAAAAGTTTTCCAAAACCATACAAAACAAACATGAATACAAAGTGCACATTTATACATTTCTAACTAGATTTAGTTTTCTTCATCATGGACACTTGCATATCTCATCGAATTATATTAAAATAATCATAATCTTAAACGTGCCTTCATGCTTACAGACGGCACCCAGTACAACAGTGTCCCAGACGGATTGTTCCGCAGACCGTCCGAGGGTCAGAGTCTGATCAGCTACCTCTCCGAGCAGGACTTCGGCAGCTGTGCTGATCTAGAAAAGGCAAGCGCAAACTCCTCACTGTGCTCTGCGTCTCATATATATGGTGTTCATAACTCATTCATATCCCATCACTGCAGGAAAACGCCCACTTCAGCATCTCGGAGTCTCTGATCGCGGCCATCGAGCTGATGAAGTGTAACATGCGCAGGCCGGTGGAGGAGGCGGAGGAAGAGGGCGACAGCGACTCGGAAATCCAGCAGCTCAAACAGAAAATCCGTCTGCGCAGACTGCAGATACACCGCACGCGGATGAAGCCACTGGCCTCCACTAATAACCGTAAGACTGGGGCATTTGCAATCAAGAGGGAAATTAAATGTAAACGGGATGTGTGATTAATCACATACAAAATAAAAGTTTTTGTTTGCATAATATATGTGTGTGTTCTGTGTACATTTATTATGTATATATAAATACATACAGTATATATTTTGAAAATATTTACATGTCTATTTATATTCATATAATTTATATTAAAAATAAATATATTTAATATATAAACATAACATATTTTTCTGAAATATATACATGCATGAGTGTGTATTTATATATACATAATAAATATACACAGCATACACACATATTATGTAAACAAAAACATTTATTTTGGATGCGATTAATCATTTGACAGCACTAATATTTATTGCTTTTTTTCCACAGAAGCCTCATCCGTGGATAGTGGCGGCTCACGGAAGAGCTCCCAGGATTCCTTTCACCCCTCTGACTCCGGCTCGGATAGAGATGTGGAGGATATCGAGCTCAAAGGTAGGAGCTCCAGACAGGAAGTCTGACCTCATTCCTGCTTGTGATCGTATAATCATCCTCACGATTGCCCTCATTACCCATAATGCCATGTGATGAGAAATGTGTTGGCATCCCAATCACATGACTAATTTCTAACTAATTATGCTTATTTTTGATCCCTAATTTGTAACTTTGAATCAAATTTTTTTTTTTCTTGATTTGTTTGTATTTTAGCAGGAAAGAGCAGAATAGTCATTGCAGGTGTTGTTATTCTTAATACATTAGGCTTCAATATGCAAATCAATGTGAAATCAAAATGAACACTTTACGTTAACACACGTTTAGATACAAAAACCTTTCAAATGTGGGAGTAGATGGTGTTTTAGGAAGTGAGATGTTCACTCTAATTCTGGGCGGATAAAGTTTTGTTTATGTGGTTCTTCTAAACAAAATCTTGTTGCACTTGGAAATGTCATATTACTGTATTGAAAAGAACACTTTTAACCTTTATAATGTGACATTTCAAAGAATTATTGAAATATTTAGCCAGAAATGCTGGCTAAATATATATTTTTGCTAAATTTGAATAAAACACAAGAGTCAGATTGTGCAACCAAAAAAGTAATTTGGTACAACCAACATGCTGAAACACACATAAAGACAGTCCCTTAAAATGTTAAATAATTAGGCTTTTTTTATGATACCAAGATTAGTCCTGGTTGTAAAATGTCATGTGGTGCAACTGTCCTGATATAATGAATAAAGAATGAAAAAAAAAAAAGGTCATATGACATATTTCAAATAAATATTTGGCTAGAAATAATGTATTTTGATTCAATCACCTTTTAATAAAACATAATAAAACATTTTAATGCAAATATTAAAGTCTAAAATAGTCTCAATATTTATGTACCTGCTATAAAATATTTGTTCATATTTGTGCACAATATAGGAACATATTAATAAAGATCTACATTTTTGTTTTTACGTATTTTTACAACATAAAATGTAACACAGATTTTACAGAAATGATTTGGACTTAATAAATCTATCACTATTTTAGTGTATGAGGTATATATTTATAACATTTGTAATATAAACTACCCTTATAAAGTTTGGGGCCCGTAGGTTTTTTAAATATAAAAATGAATACTTATGCGAGGACACATTAAATTCTTTACAAGACAGTAAATACATTTATAATGTTACAGGCTTCTGAACTTTTTTTAATCATCAAAGAAGAAACCAGTTATTAAATATTAAATTAAATATCATTTTTGATTAATGTGCAGTTTCTGCATTGATGAATAGTGACCAGGACATTTATTAAGAAAGTAGATGTTGCCCGTTTAGATTTCCTGTTGTCTTTATAAACTGTTCGACACCAGAAACAGGCGTCTGGTTGAGGATACAGTCTCTGGTCTCTGTCTCTCAGATGGCAGTGATGGTCAATCCCTGCTGGCGGTGTCTCAGAGCGGCCTGTCCCTGTCACTCGCGTCCCTCTTCTCAGGTACCAGAGACAGATAAAGAGAAAGGGAAAGCCGTGTGTATGGTCTCACAGCCTTTGCTGCTTGATAGATATGATGGTGGGATCAGAGGAGTCAGGTGTTTAAGACTCTGTAGCAGTAGTTGGTGGCTGTTCCTGCTTTTTCTTCGGCTTTGCTTGTTCCTCTCTCACATGTGTCCATCCCATGTGTCAATATGCATGTCATATAAGCCTCTTGTTTGATGTTATGTTATATGTGCTAATAACCTGCAACCTTTAACACAGCTTTCCTGCATTATGATGGGTGTGTCTCAAAAATTATACAATATTATTATGTAAGAATGGCTTCAATCACGTGTCCTAATCTCTTAGGAGTTTAAAGTTTTCTTATCTTAATGCTTCAATTCATAACCAGTGCCATGAATCACAATCTCTTTCTCAATCTCTTTGTTTATCAACTTATGTAATATTAGGACACAGGGCATTTGCAAACTAAACTTTTCGCTAGTTTTACAGAACATTTGCAGAACACACTTAAAATTTTTAATAACGTGTTGCCTAGAAAATGTCACATTTAAGTATGTTTAAGTTGTTATAAATTCATTTTATACTCACAGATAATTATTCCATATAAAAATATATATGTAATATGTTTAAATATTTGTGTGATTTTTAAAATGTAACAAGTCTAATATTTATAAATGCATCTAAGTTAAGAAGTAAAGAATTAACTAAGTTATAGTACTATAACTACAAATAATTTATCTCTCTCTCTCCTCTCATCCTCTCTCTCTCTCCTCTCTCTATATCTACCAGTGGGTACGGAAGTATTCAGACCCCCTTAAATTTTTCTCTCTTTGTTATATTTCAGCCATTTTCTAAAATCATTTAAGTTATTTTGTTTTCCTCATTAATGTACACACAGCCACCCATATTGACAGAAAAACACAGAATTGTTGACATTTTTGCAGATTTTATTAAAAAAGAAAAACTGAAATATATAACATGGTCCTAAGTATTCAGAACCTTTGCTGTGACACTCATATATTTAACTCCGGTGCTGTCCCTTTCTTCTGATCATCCTTGAGATGGTTCTACACCTTCATTTGAGTCCAGCTGTGTTTGATATACTGATTGGACTTGATTAGGAAAGCCACACACCTGTCTATATAAGACCTTACAGCTCACAGTGTATGTCAGAGCAAATGAGAATTATGAGGCCAAAGGAACTGCCTGAAGAGCTCAGAGACAGTATTGTGGCAAGGCCCGATCTGGCCAAGGTTACAAAAAATTTCTGCTGCACTTAAAGTTCCTAAGAGCACAGTGTCCTCCATAATCCTTAAATTGAAGACGTTTGGGACGACCAGAACCCTTCCTAGAGCTGGCTGTCCGGCCAAACTGAGCTGTTGGGGGAGAAGAGCCTTGGTGAGAGAGGTAAAGAAGAACCCAAAGATCACTGTGGCTGAGCTCCAGAGATGCAGTCGGGAGATGGGAGAAAGTTGTAGAAAGTCAACCATCACTGCAGCCCTCCACCAGTCGGGCTTTATGGCAGAGTGGCCCGACGGAAGTCTCTCCTCAGTGCAAGACACATGAAAACCCGCATGGAGTTTGGTGAGAAATAAGATTCTCTGGTCGGTTGAGGCCAAGATAGAACTTTTTTGGCCTTAATTCTAAGCGGTATGTGTGGAGAAAACAAGGCACTGCTCATCACCTGTCCAATACAGTCCAACAGTGAAGCATGGTGGTGGCAGCATCATGCTGTGGGGGTGTTTTTCAGCTGCAGGGACAGGACGACTGGTTGCAATCGAAGGAAAGATGAATGCGGCCAAGTACAGGGATATCCTGGATGAAAACCTTCTCCAGAGTGCTCAGACCTCAGACTGGGCCGAAGGTTTACCTTCCAACAAGACATGACCCTAAGCACACAGCTAAAATAACGAAGGAGTGGCTTCACAACAACTCTGTGACTGTTCTTGAATGGCCCATTCAGAGCCCTGACTTAAACCCAATTGAGAATCTCTGGAGAGACATAAAAATGGCTGTCCACCAATGTTTACTATCCAACCTGACAGAACTGAAGAGGATCTGCGAGGAGGAATGGCAGAGGATCCCCAAATCCAGGTGTGAAAAACTTGTTGCATCTTTCCCAAAAAGACTCATGGCTGTATTAGATCAAAAGGGTGCTTCTACTAAATACTGAGCAAAGGGTCTGAATACTTAGGACCATGTGATTATTTCAGTTTTTCTTTTTTAATAAATCTTCATAAATGTCAACAATTCTGTGTTTTTTTTTCTGTCAATATGGGGTGCTTTGTTTACATTAATGAGGAAAAAAAAAGAACTTAAATGATTTTAGCAAATAGCTGCAATAACAAAGAGTGAAAAATTTAAGGGGGGTCTGAATACTTTTCCGTACCCACTGTATATATATATATATATCTATATATATATAATACACCACTGAATAACTATATTTCCCAATTTAGATATTAATTTTAAAATTATAATAGTATTAATTTTGAAATTTATTGTATTGTATTTTCATACAATTAACAAAATATGTCCACATATTTCATCAGGGTTTTCTCCACCCCAAAATGAAATTCTGCTGAAATTTAACTCCCCTCATGTCGTCCCAACGCCATAATTCCTTCGGAATCCATCGTCTGGACAAATTAAGATATTTTTGATGAATTATGAGGGCTCTCTGACCCTCCCATAGTCAGCAGTTGTGTATTTCTTATGTTTTAAATAGGGCTGTCAAGTTTTTAAAAAAATCTAATTAATTACATGTGTCAATTAATTAATCAAAATAATCTCAAATTAATAAGATTAATTAATTAACATGCACATCATGTGCCGATTAATTAAAGATAAAGTTGTTATTAAAGATAATAGTTATTTTGTTAATTAAAAAAAAAACACTGCATAGACATTACATTAGCTTTAGAAAGAAATAGAAGTATAGCTTTAGAAAGAAATATTTTAATTCAACATACAAAAATACAAATAAATAGGCTAGTGAAATATACAATTATTTTGAAAAAGAAACAATACTCTAAATATAAAACTAAAACCACCAGTAGGTGGTGACAAATCCCTGTCTTAATTCAGTTCAATTCAAGTATATTTGTATAGCGCTTTTCACGATACAAATCGTTGCAAAGCAACTTTACAGAAATTCTTGAAATTCAAAGCAACTTTACAGAAATAAGTGAATGATTCAGTCATTCATTCAATCGATTCGTTCAAACGGCTCATTCATTCAGAAACGAAGCAAGTGACTGCCTTTATGAATGGCTCACTGAATCATTGATTCATTCGATTAGTTTAAAAACGTGGATTCTGTGTGTTGATCAGAGATGCACAACAGTTCTCCTTATTTTTGTTGGCGAAATTACTGACAATGTGTCTAAAATGTAATTACTCACACCTTATCTTCATTTTTACTGTAGGTAAAAACTTTTATGTAACCTATTTTTGCCTTTCTAAAGATGATTCTGAAAGAAAACACGCAGTGTTATAGTAACACGTGCAACTTTCATGCGCATCTGACTAACATTACCACACACTTGTATTTTAGCGTTGCTGTTAATGTTGGGGTTATTTTAGCAAATAGTTTGCTCTGTAAATTCAGTTCATCAGCATTAAGTTGAAGAGGGTAAACTTTATCACTCGACTGAATCTGCACATGCATTTCAGGATAGGTGTTCTTGCTCTGTCCAAGCAATAAATGCATGTCTTTGAATGAGCGCTGTAGCGTATTCTTCAACCGCTCAGGTAATGTCAGTAAGACCCTTTTCAGGGGCTGTCAAAACTACATTTTTAAAATCAGTCAGAGCTATAGAAATACATATTAATATTTACAAGTAAATCTCCATATTATACATATTATGTGTTTCTATATGACCCCCCCTACATCTAGTTTTGACGTCCATCAGGGGGATCAAGCCGCCTTTAGGGGGGTCAGCGATTCAAATGCTCCGCTCTCCACCCAAATTTAAAAGCTGCTGTCGGTTAATGAAGATTTTGACGAGACTCGCGGCTCATTGTACGCTTGTCGTGTCAGAAAGGTACGACTTTCAGTTTTTTTTGGACGTGCCATTCCTTTGTTTACTTTTGTCACTGTCGTCTAGATGACTGTAAGGATACGGGCTTGACTCCCGTTGCCACGTTCATGACCAGATGGTAGTTGCCAAACCAAACTGTAGCTGCCGTGGAACGGGACATTTTCGGACTCACACTTGTAAATAAATGCGGTTATCAACCCCAAAAACTGACTGTGTGAACGTAGCCTTAATTTGTGTGAGATGAACGGAGGTCTTATGGGTTTGGAACGACGTGAGGGTTAGTAATTAATGACATAATTTTCATTTTGGGGTGGAGTAACCCTTTAATTATTCAGATTTCTCCAAATAGTTTAGGGACGCTAAGTGTTGCTCAGCCAAGCATGCAATAATGTAAAATTGCCAAATAATGTCTGATTTATTGGTATGTCACTGGTATATAGCTCTTCTTATACAGTAGATCTCATTGGAGAAAGTTTGAACTGTTTTATTCTCATTGTTGTCAGATGCAGACATCAAACGCAGTGCGTCCAGCAGCAGGTCCTTCCTCAGGTCTGACTCCTTGTAAGAACATCACAAATCTGTCTTTGTTTTGGCTGATCTTTTTGTGGTCATGAAGTCCAGTGGTTTTGAGTGGTATCCAGAACTGATTTGTGATCTGCTGTAATGTCTGTTCGCTCAGCTCTCCATCAATGCTACAGTCAAACTCCGCAGAGTCAGTGGCGATGGGTCTCCTCAGACAGTTTGAGGGCATGCAGCTGCCCGCCGCCTCAGAGCTCGACTGGCTGGTTCCAGAGCACGACGCCCCTCAAAAAGTACCATGACTTCTCTACATCCTTAGGCCTGAAATACACTGTATGCATATTTCTGCGATACTGACCGTATTGGAAAGTAACGGTTGATATATTTGTATAGTAGGGGTGTAATGGTACACAGATGTCACGGTTCGATATGATTTCGGTACAACATGAGAAAAAAAGAATCTACTATGCTAGGTTTCTTTTCATTTAAACAGACAGTAGTACAAATTTTTATTTTTTCCACCTAGACGTGCAAATATGAAATATTATATTAAATTGTTATATGTATAAAATCTGCTGTACGTATATACATAAGGAATAATTACTTGAAATATATTTGATTTAGTTAGTTAACAAATACACAAGGGAAAAAACAGTGTGACACGTAACGTAGCCTATATAAGCTGAGTTTGTTCATTTTTGTGACACGCTTAATTTGTTCACAGAAAGGAAACTCAAATGGCAGAAAGCGACATCCTATTTGTTTTCTTTATTTTACAAAAGCACAATGTTTTGTTTTCACTGTGAGTGTCCACATAAATAAAAGTAGACATTTTACAGTGATGCATTATTAATAAGACAGTAAGTGTTTAAGGTTGATTCTGCTGGTATAAGGAAACAGTTGAAGTAATCGCGCCGGCGCACACACACACAAAACATATCAGTTTCAGCATTGCTTACTTGACAGCGCAGTTGAAACTGTCAAAATAAAATAAAACGTTGGTATCAAAATATTGCATAGCTTGTCAGTGAACTATGGCTCTGTGTAGTAAATGCTGCTCCATCTGAAAAGCACATGCTGGATATTTACTACTAATCACAGAACCGGCTGTACTGACAAGATACGCATGACAATCACATTCGATTAATCGCACAGACCTACCTAGCCATCCAGGTGTATGTGACTTTCTTCTTTCAGACGAGTCCAATCGGAGTTGTATTAAAAAATATCCTGGCTCTTCCAAGTTTTATAATGACAGTGAATGGGTGTCGCGATTTTGAAGCCCAAAAAAAGTGCATCCATTCATCATAAAAAGTGCTCCAGACAGGGGGTTAATAAAGGCCTTCTGAAGTGAATCAGTGCTTTTGTGTTAGAAAAAAGATCCATATTTTTAAATTTTAATAAACCGTAATCCTAGGTTACGCTAACTGTCATTACGCCAAGCGGTTTCTGGTGCTTAGATTACGGTTTATAAAGTTTTAAATATGGATATTTTTCTTACACAAATGCATTAATTCGCTTCAGAAGGCCTGTATTAACCCCCTGGAGCCGTCTGGAGCACTTTTTTATGTTGAATAGATGCACTTTTTTGGGCTTCAAATTCTCGACACCCATTCACTGTCATTATAAAGCTTGGAAGAGCCAGGACATTTTTAAATATAACTCGGATTGTATTCGTATGAAAGAAGAAAGTCATAAACACTTAGAATGTGAGTAAATCATAGGAATTTTCATTTTTGGGTGAACTATTCCTTTAAAATCTTTAAAAGAGCGCATTGTAATTAATATCTCCAGATGCAAATAGATCAAGTGTAATAAAATAAACACTTAAATGTGTATCTTTCCTGTTTTCTTATGGACTCAAAACAGCTCAAAATCTCTAATTTTATAAGTGCAGGAAAAAGCCCATAGTGTCTTGCCTTACATTTTGATTGTAACTGAAAATGTCTATATTTCTGCTAATTTTAGCACGTGCTTTTTGTTGCTGTTATTTTGTTTTAAAGCTTCTTCCAATACCAGATTCTCTTCCCATTTCACCTGACGATGGCGAACACGCAGACATTTACAAGTTACGCATCCGAGTGCGAGGGAATTTGGAGTGGGCTCCTCCCAGACCACAGATCATCTTCAACATCCACCCTCCTCCAAAGTGAGACCATCTCCATCAGTGTTCAGCTTCATTCCCTTCATGACATGATTCTGTAACGTATGTATCTCTCCATTGATCTGTCAGGAGGAAAGTGGTGGTGGCCAAACAGAACTACCGCTGCGCCGGCTGCGGCATTCGCATCGATCCAGGTACAACAACACACATGCGTTGTACAAATACAGCTTGATTTCCTTGACTCTGTGGGTTTACGCTGGTGGTTTCTCTGTGTAATAGACTACATCAAGAGGCTGAGGTACTGTGAGTATCTGGGCCGCTACTTTTGCCAGTGCTGTCATGAGAACGCGCAGGCCGTTGTGCCAGGAAAGATCCTCAGGAAGTGGGACTTCAGTAAAAGCTACGTCAGCAACTTTTCCAGGGACTTGCTGGCCAAGATCGCAGGAGATCCGCTCTTCAACCTGAACGACATCAACAGTGGCCTGTACAAGAAAGTCAAGGCCCTGGAAACAGTGCGCGTATGTTATACACAGTCTCATGATCGTAATAGTGGCTTCTTTTTAAACACCAACATTTGCTCCTCTTTAAGAATTGATGCATCAATTTAGTTGAAGTTACTAAGTTAGTTTTGTTGTAATAGTGTGATAATAATATATAAATATTAATTTAATACAATGATATATAACATGGAATTTAAATAAGCATTATCTACACTAACATCGATAACTCATACAAACTAATACAACTAACAAAGTATAAAAATAAAATAAATATACTACATTTACATTAGTCATTTAGCAGATGCTTTTATCCAGCGACTTACAATTGGGGAATCCATAAAATCGCGATTCTTCTGAAAGAGGCAAACAGACACAGGAAGTGCTGGAATACCAAGTTTTAGGCATTGTTAAAATAAGTACAAGCTAGAAAGGGAATGAATAAATAAATAGAAAGACAAAGTTTTTTTTATTTATTTAAGATGAAGTCAAGTAGCGTTGAAAGATGAGTTTTCAGCTGTTGCTTGAAAATTGTCAGGGATTCAGCATTCCTGATAGGGGTGGGAAGATCGTTCCACCAGCCTGGAGTGGTGAACGAGAATGTTCTGGAACGTGATTTTGTGCCTCTGTGATGGTACCACGAGGCGTCGCTCATAGACTTCTCAGACTTCTGGAGGGGATGTAGATTCATAATAATGAGTGGAAGTAGGCGGGTGCTGAGTCTGTGGCTGTTCTGTATGCAAGCATCAATGACTTGAACTTGATGTGAGCCGCAACCTGTAGCCAGTGCAGGGAGATAAAGAGAGGTGTAACGTGTTTTTTTTTGGGCTCGTTGAAGACCAGTCGTACCGTTGCATTTTGAATCATTTGTAGAGGTTTGATTGTGTTTGATGGAAGTCCAGCCAGAAGAGCAGTGCAGTAGTCCAGCCTAGAAATGACAAGTGCCTGGACGAGAAGCTGTGTTGCATGCTCTGTTAGAAAGGGCCTGATTTTTCTGATGTTTTGCAATGCAAACCTGCAAGATCGAGCTTTTTTTTGCAATGTGGTCTTTGAAGGTCAGCTGCTCATCAAAGTTTACACCAAGATTTCTGACCGAAGTTTATGGGGTAATTGTAGAAGAACCTAGCTAGATGGAAAAATCATACTGTAGAGTTGTAGTGGCAGGGAAGACAAGAAGCTCAGTCTTTGCCAGGTTGAGCTGTAGGTGATCAGACCAGAGAATCCTGTTTCTCAGAGTTTGAGGGTCCTTTAGGTGCTTTTTTGTTCCAAATTCCAAGTGTGTTTTCATGTGTCTTCACTGGGGAAAAGATTGGGTCTGGCCACACCGGCATATAGCCTAGATCGAGTGTTGCAGTGATGTTTGTCCTTCAGTAGATTTCTCCCATCTGCATATATGATCATTGAGCTCAACTAGAGTGACCACCAGGTTCTTGGTCACCAGTCTAGACAAAGCCCTTCTCCATCAGTTGCTCAATTTGGCCAGGAGGCCACTCAAGGAAAGTCCCCGTTGTTCAAACTTCTTCCTTAAGGGTAACAAGACTACATGCTTCAATGCAGCAATTTTTTTCTGAACTCTTCCCCAGATGTGTGGCTTGACGCAAACCTGTTTCTGAGCTCTACAGGCAGTTCTTTTAACCTCAGGGCTTCGTTTTTTTGCTCTGATATGCATTATCAGCTATTAGACCTTTTATTAAAATGTGTTTGCCTTTCCAAATCATACCCATTCAAATAAATGTGCCACAGGTTAACTTCACTCGAAGTGAAGTATCACCTACAAGCAATATGAATGCTCCTGAGCAAAATTTCAACTGTGCCAGATAAGAGTATGAATACTTATGCAATGGAATCATTGTAGATGTTAAAAACCTGTTATTTGTTTTGTCATTATGGTGTATGGTGTGTAGATTGATGTGGGAAAAAAAGTTATATAAAGCAGTGTAACATAAGGCAGCAACATAACAAAATCAAATAAGGGTATGCATACTTTATGAATACTTATAGATTTAGAGGTACCTACAACGTATCGTACCGAAATTTTCGTTAGCAGGTCATTCCCTCCTCGTTACACTCGTTTTCCAACAAAATAACTTGAATGAACACCTCTCATGTAATCACTCAATCAGTGTTCCAATTGCGGAAAGACGTCAATAAAAAAATGTCACTTAGCATTGCATTTACCTCAGGCAAGTCATCAGTGTCTACAGCTCGTTATTTGCTAGAGAAATGTAGTCTAGAGAAGAGCATTTCGTGAAATTACATGACTGAATATTAGGGATGGGCGATATGGGCTTAAAATATATCACGATATTTCTGGTATTTATTGTGATAACGATATCAATGACGATAATTCAGGGAATCCTGTTCCTTTAGAGAAAAGTATTATCTTTCATATTTTTACCCAAAATAGGGTGTTGTGATCATTAATGAGTACACACGTAATGTAATGACTGTTTAATTCATACTGGAAGCCAGAGGGCGCCCTCGCGCAGAAACTCAACATGTGCATCACAGAAGGAATAGAACTCCGGAAATCCCTAATATGGACAAAGGTATCTGCTGCGTCCCAATTCACATTTTATCCGTCCTAAATAGTATTCGAAAATATAATTAGTATGTCCCAAATCATAGTATTTTCGAAAGAGTATGCCAAAGATGCCCGGATGGTCTACTACTTGAGTTAAAATTCGAAGTGCAGATCGATGCACACGGCTAATATTGCCTACAACACATTGCGCGGTGGACGAGGATTCGATTAGAACTACAAACATGCATAAAAAGTGTTTAAAAACTACAAACATGGCGGATATGCGAGATCGACTGACAGACGGGGAAAGGGGTTTGCGTGATAAATAGCAATGTCTAACCGGATTAAAAATATTTATTTAATGTTATGCGCGTTATATTTCATCTGTAGAAACATTGTGAACATGTTTAATGATATGTTTGGTCGTTGACTTTTAAATGCATCATTATGCAAGCACATGAGCCGTTCTCAGCATAAAAGACCCGCGACTGGCAGATCAACGTGCCTCTTAATTTCTCTCCAATACGGTAGGAAATTAAATTAAACAAAATATGGATAATGTTAACTTCGACAAGATGATTGACAGGGCAGTTTAAAAGGAGACAGAATGCACGTAACTAAGCAACAGAGCATCTTTTAAAGATGCAGTTGTGACGAAGTAGTATGTCCCAAAGCTTGCCTACTATTCTGCTACATACTCAAAAGTATGTATTTTTTGTTCACAAAAAGAGTACATACTTTTAGGGCATAGTATAAGTAGGCGAATTGGGGTGAAGCAATCCAGTTATCGCTGAATAAAACGCACAACGGAGATAGAGAAATTTTAACTAATGAAACTTGAAGACAATAAACATACGATTGCACAAAATATATGGTTTATCTGTGTTCAAGCAATCTTGGGTATTTTTTTTTTATAAGGAAAGTATATTTATAATGCACTGCTAATCGACATAGCCTTTATCACTGTATATAATACTATCATTCTGTAATATGAAACCATGTCTGGTCACAAAAAGAAGTATTTCAAACACTTGACTATGTTATTAAGTTAATTTGGAGAAAAAGCATGTCAATAAATTGTATCTTTGTTGGACAACAGGTTTGTAAACAGGCTCATAAACATGCAAAACTGTATCGCACGCATGCTACTGTAGTATATTTATTCAGACCGATTTTTTGTGCACTGTACAGCCCTAACCAAAGCAGTTACAGATTGTAGAAGGAGCTTCTCATTTAGCGATAAACTCCTCCTCATTTTCAAGTCCACAATAAATATTCCCCACAACTACTTTATCGTTATTATTGCGGGAAGCACTAATTCTTATCGTGGGGAGAATTTTTACCGGTAGACGCAAAAGATATCGCCCCTCCCCCCTACGTTATCTGTAGTGTTCCTTAATCTATTTAAGCGTTTGAATAAATGTGTTATGAAACAATTTATGACAGCCACTGTGTAAATTAATATATTTCAACAACAAAAATAATTTGTTTAATTTAGAAGTTAATTTAAAAACTGCGTCATGTGCAATTTAAATGTTTGAATACATTTTGTTTAAGTTGAGTGTTTATTATTATATTTTAAAATAAATAGTAATTCAATTTAAGTTTGGGCTCTGTTGTTAACAGTAACCTTATAGTAATGTAAATGATTTTTATTCATAACCTAGGTAGATTTTATCCTTGAATATTTTTATTGTAATGAATTCATTTAAATAGAGCAATTTGTTCAGTCAACCATTGTTTATAATAATAATTAAAAAAAGCATTTTTATGTATAGTTTTCCTCCGCTGTAACCGAAACTTACTAACTTAACCTGCGTCAATCCGAGGTACGTCCGAACTATACTTTGGTGTACCGTTAACAAACCCCAAATATATATATATATAATATATATATATAATATATATAATATAATGTATATATAAAAATATATATTATATATATATATATTTAATTTATTATGTTTATTTTGTAGGATGCGATTAACCATTAAAGTAACTTTTTGCTAGCAGAAGAAACACATTTATGTTATTTTTATCTTTGGGAAGTGTATTGTTTTCAAATTAAAAATGCTAATCTGTTTTTGGTTTATAGTGTAAATATTAATAAAGACTATATAATAATATATTAAAATGTGTAACAATAGTGTTTATGATCAATGCACTAAATATACACTAACATTTAAAAGTTTGAGGTCAGTAAGATATTTTATTAACTAATATTTTATTCAGCGAGGATGCATTAAGTTGATCAAAGTGACAGTAAGACATTTATAATGTTACAAATATATCTATTTCAAACTTCTATCAACTTTCTATCAATCAAAGAAACATTTAAGCTGCTGAAAATTCAGCTTTGCCATGACGGGAATAAATAATATTTTAAAATGTACAAAAAAAAAGTGGTTGAATTGTAATAATATTTCACAATATTACCGTTTTTACTGTATTTTCTTTACTTTTGATCAAATCATTTTTGAAAGAATGCTTGAGTATTCTTACCCCAGATTTTTGTACTTCTAATATAATGTTTCTAATTGTGATTCGTATTGCTTCATTAAGAAGGAATTTCCTGTATTACAGGCATTGAGGGAGCAGTTGAACCACATGAAGAATCTCTTAAGAACGTGCCGTTTGGCTCAAGAGTGAGTGTTTTTCCTGCACTTTTTCTTCGAGACCGCACTGAAGAGCACTGCGTCTCAAGTCTCTGTTCTGTTGACAGGGTTCTGGATCAGTTCGACACTCTTCCTGGACATCTGACCGAAGACTTTCACCTGTTCTCTCTCAACGACCTCACGGCTGTCCGCAGCGGCGGTCTGGGGCCAAAGCTGCGAGATCTGCTGCGCCTCGGCTCCAGCCACGTCACGGACTGCATGGTGAGGAGTTACATAACATTGCGTTTGTTTAGGTCAGTGGTCTCAAACTCAATTCCTGGAGGGCCCCAGCTCTGCACAGTTTAGCTCCAAATCACACCTGCTTGGAAGATTCTAGTGATCCTGAAGACCTTGATTAACTTGTTCAGGTGTGTTTGATTAGGGTTGGAGCAAAACTGTGCAGAGCTGTGGGCCTCCAGGAATTGAGTTTGAGAACACTGGTTTAGGGGATATTTCATGGTCTAGATTTGCGGTTGATCTAGATCTATCAGGTGTATTTGTTCTTCTCTTGTTGTTCTCCCACAGCTCTGCCAGGCCAAGGGCTTCATTTGTGAGTTCTGTGGAAATGACAAGGACATTATCTTCCCCTACGAGCTCAGCAAGTGCCTGCGCTGTGAAGGTGAGCCTCTTATTGATTGGTTGATTGATTGATTAATGCATTTATTTATGCATTTTTTTTTTAATGTATGTATTTATTTCTAAATGCATTTATTATGCATTTATACATTTATTTATAAATTGAAAAGTATTTCGAATTTAGTTTATTTCTGCATTTATTTGTTTATTTATTTCTGCATTCATACATTTATTTCTACATTAGAAATAAATTATGTTATGGCCTGTATCCATTTATTTAAATGTTATAAATTTAACATATTTTCTGTTTATTTTAAATATATTATTAGACAATATTTGTTTATGCATTCCTGGGTTTATTCTTTTATTTATTGATTTATTTATACATTTATGTAATTTTTTATGATTTTTTGCATTAATAACATTATTGTTTAAATAATATATATAGATGAGAAGTAAAGAGATGCATTTATTTATACATTTATGTATGAATTCCTGCGTTTCGTCTTTTATTTTGCTTTGATTTATTTCTGCTTTTAATTCTTACAGTTATTGTTTTTTTCTATATTCTTACGCATTTATTTCAACATTAATTTCTTCATTTAGGTTAATTTATGCTTTATACATTTATTTAAGTTTGTTATGAATTTAATACATGGATTTATTTATAATACTGAAAGGTATTTATTTATAAATTTGTTTCTGTGTGCAATTATGTACACATTTATTTATGCATGTTTTTATACAATTATTTGTTTGTGTTTATGGATTTATTTATGCATTTATTTATGATTTTCTTCCTTAATATATAATAATACGTAATGCTTATTTTTTTGTTATTTATACAATTATTTCTGCATTTATTTATATGCATAAATGAATAAAATGCATAAATAAATGTATGCATACATTTATATTTGTTTATATGCATTTATACATTTCTGTTTTTTTATTTTTATTTGTTCTGCTTTTTATTTATTTCTGCTATTATTTATACATGCATTTATTTATTTATACATTTATTTATATATGCACTTATTTATACATCAATGCATTTATTTATACATTTATTAAGCTAAACTACAATGTTTCTTTAGGTCTTTTTCCCATGTTATGGTGGTTGGTTGTAATGGTCTGTTTTTTTGTTGTGCAGATTGCCATGCATGCTATCATAAGACCTGCTTTAAGGGAGGGAAGCAGTGCCCCCGCTGTCTGAGACTCGCCGAGAGGAGAGAGCGGATGGCTCGCAAGAACATGGAGGAGCAGGAGGACAGAGAGGAGGACGAGGCCAGCGGGACCTAACACACAATGCCAGTAAGATTTCACCAGAGCACAGCGCAGCAGTGAATGTAGTGACTGATATTCAGCCAAACGTTTCTTGATTCCCGTCCAAAATAAGCTGCTCTAAAAGTCCTGCTGACTGCAGCACAATGGATCATTAATGCTAAAGAGTTTTGTGCAAACAAGACGTTTCTGCTTTTTAAGGACTGCCGCCTTCAGACACAAAATCGTATTGTTTTTTTACTATGTGCCGTGTTTTGTTTGTTTGTTGCCTCTATCCTTAAAAATCCAATTTATTTTTAATCAACAGGCTGTTGAGTCCTGTCGTAAGCTTTTATGTGTAGGGATTTATGTGTAATGTTATTGTCTATCTGCTTTTTGTTGGTTATATTTAAGCGTATAACCTGTTGTATGCCTCTTTGTTTTGCACAATCTGTTTCTCCAGAGGTTTCTAGAAGTGCCAGGTCCAAGCTTACTGTGTTAAAGATCAAAGCTACTGAAACAAAAGGCCTCATTCGTGAAATGTGAGCCAATTTAATTTAATAATTTGTAAATAAATAATATTAATTTAATGTAACAATGTACCTTAAGTAAACTACGAATTTCAAGTAAAACAAATTTTTATGCAAATGTCTGTTAACGATTGAAGCGTAAATCGGCATATTGAACTGAATGAAACCATTTATGTAAGAATTATTTTTTGCACTATTTTGTATTTAGAAATTCTATTTGCTTTTTCGAAATTTGCTCTGGTTATTCCAAAAACAATTTATTCATAATTGCGTAAATACGCATATGCGTAGTATGCATAAATTATTTTGGTTTTGTGAACATTTTAACCAGAAATATAAATAAAACCATTCTTGTGGAAGTTACTACAAAGTTCAAGTTTCACAAATGAGGCCCAATACTGGTCTTTAATTGTAAATTTGAAGGCCTTTTTGCTTTAACATTTTGCACCTACCAAAAAATGGCACTTTGTATGTTTTCTGTCCCTTGTTAGACAAAAAATGTCTTGTTGGTTCTTTAATTTGCACTAGTTTGATGTTTGTTTGAATGAGAATTGTATTAATGTTTGAGCCAGAACATCATTCCAACATCTCACATTCAGTCCAAAATCTTGCACAGTGGCCCATACTCATCCAATGAAGCTACTCATCGAAAAAGAAAGTTGTACCAAAGTGTTAATTGATTAAAAGAGTTTATTACATTGGAAAGTTGTATTACATCATACATACTGGACCTAAGTTAGTTTGAGTAGTATTTAAAAGAAAATATATTCAATTTGTTTGCTGCTGTGAGTATATCTAAAGCAATAACGACCATGTGCTACTCTGCCACAAGCATTAAATGACTTAAATGCACTGACCTTAATTATATGAGATTGAACGAATGAACAAACTTGCTATTGTGTGGTTGATTATGGGATCTAATATTAAGTTTGTAATGTTTCATTTGATCCTGCTGACGATGTGTCCACTTGAGCTTATTGTTGTAAAATTACTGAGTTACCTTTTTTTATTCAGGGGCTTTTGATGCACTATTTGAGATGATGTACATATATAATTTCTTATGTAAATATATGTAACTGACAATTAAAGATGTTTAGACTACTTTTGCCTTTGTTTTGGAGTCATTATTGTGTTGTTGTTACACAAAACTTTTGATGGACTGTTAATCGGTTTTACCGATATTTGTGCATTTTTCCATAATCAGATATCGGTTTTGTAATGTCAGATCCACCGATAAATGGTTCAGTTATGCTTATCGGTTATTGCCACATAAACCTGCAAATAATCGGTATCGGTTACAATAGGGTGACCATACATACTATTTTTTTTTTTTTGGACATATCCTGGCAGGGATTTCTAAATTTCCTAAAATGTCTTCGTTTTGGTTTTATTTGGCTTTGTTTTCAACGTCCAAGTAAGGAGTGAAAAAGTACATAATTTACAATGTGCATGTAAAAGGCGGAAATCTGCAGAGAACAGTCAAAGCAAGTCTTTGGGTCCTGACCAGGACAGGAAAAGAGGACATATGTTCACCCTATTATAACCGATATCGATTATTTGCATGTTTATATGTCGATAACCAATATTTGTAAATTAACCATTTAATGGTGGCTCTGACATTCCAAAACCAATATTTAATTATGTAAAAATGTAAAAATCAATATCGGTCAATTTCTACTCACTACATTTCTGCTGTAGTGAATATGAGAAAACAACCAAAAGTATATGTAAACATTATTTTCTACTAGCCTGTACTCTTTCTACTGGTTCATCCAAATGCACCACATGCATATGATTACAAGCGCGTATCCCGTGATTATCAACAGGTAAATGCGGAAGAGAAGGAAGTCCAGGATGTAGCCCACATGACACCACTGGTTCTGTAGATGGTCTTCTTTTCGTAGAATGGACAAATAAGTGTTCATCTCTCTAAGATCCTGACTGATCTGTCTTAGTTCAGGCACATCCAGTGTCATGGATCCAGACGCTAGGGGACAAAAAGCAAACATTTAGCATAAATAGAGATGTCCCCTCCTGCTCCTGGAGGACCAACATCCTGCTGAGTTTAGCTTCAACAAGCTCCAATACACTTGCCAGGAAGTTTCAAGTGAATCTGAAGACCTTGATTAGGTGAATCAGGCGTGTTAAATTAGGGTTGGCGCTAAACTAGTGACAGGACACCGGCATCCAGGAATCAGGTTTGGAGCTTTGATTTGAAATAACATCAGGTATTGTTAACATCAGGATATACTTGGTCCACCATAGGGGAGCGTTTGATCGGGACAGTGATTGTGAGGGTGGGGTACGGCGTAGAAATAGAGAGGCCAGACTGAGAGATCGGACCCATGGATGGTTTCTTGTTTCCCTTCTCGCCTGGCTAAAGGGGTCTTAGGAAACTGTAGCAAATAAAGTCGAGCAATGAAGGCAGCACAGTCAACCTGAACCCAATGGGCACCTCCATCGTATTTCATTGGAATTGGTGGGGGATTGACGCGTGAAGAGGAACTGTCTCCAGCAAGATTAGCGGTAATGAGGTGCAGGACCACAGGAGAAATAGATATAATAGGAGGGAAAACCAAATGGTAGAGATAAAGTAAATGAGTGTTTAAAAAATTGTAACAATACTACATAATCAAATTCTTATTCTCTCTGAAATATTGATCCATATGGCAATCATGACATGTACATTGTCCATTGACAACCTACCGGTTTGTACGTTAGTCTCTCAATCACTCTATACTATGTGACATTTGTCTGCATCTGGGTTTTGGTTAAGGTGGCATTGGAGGACTGCAGTATAATGGCGAGGTAACATTTGCAAACATTTCATGAGAAAAAAAAGGTCAGGCCTATTTCAGTAGTGTAGAGATGTAAACACCGTCGAGCAATTCAAACCAAGCAGCTTTTTTTGACCAACCATGGAAAATTCGCATTACCAACTTGAACCGGTTGCGAAATCTGTGTGGGGAAGTCTTTTGCTCGCAAATGTGTGGTTTCCTACTGAAATGATATCCCGATATTTACATTTTTCCACAATCAGATATCCTGCAGGTTTGCAGAAAAATGTGCAAATATCGGTAAAATATTGGTACAACAATTATCGGTTGATCTATCAAAGCTTTTGTTAAGCCATCTATCAAAGGTTTTCTCTTCTTAAACCCAAAGTAGACTTCCATTTAGATACAAATGCTTTAGGCCAGAAGTTCACACATTGCTTCACACTGGTGTGTTGTGGCTAATTGACCTATTAAAGGCGTTCCATTAGCAGTGCTGGGAAGCAGGTCGTTCATAATGAGAAGAAAGACTGTATATCCCAGGATAAGGGTCATTTTGAAAGAGGATCGATCCACGCTGTGCGGCGGCAAGTAGAAGGACATGATGTCAATGATCATGAGGAAGGAGCTGGGGATGATCAGGTTCACCACATACAGTATCGGCCGTCGCTTTATCACCACCTGCAGGATGGAAACAGTAAGACTCAAACTGACATATTTAGTTTGAAGTGCTGCATGTTTTTTGGAATATGTATTTTGGAATATCACACATTTACATTTACGGAGCTCTGCACGTGACATGCGGTAGTAAAAATATCTTGTTATTCATGGCTAATAAATAAAGAATTCATTTCTAAGACTAATTTGTTTCCTCTTTTTAATTTGGTTAAATTGCGGGCATACTTTAAGGAAACAAATTAGTGAAATGTGGCCACAAATGAATAATTATCTCACAATTCTGAGAATAATTAATTATGAGATGAAAGAGTTGACAATACCCTGTTGTCCTTTTTTATTCCGTAAACATTTTGGAAACAAAAAAGGGAAAAGTTGCAAGAGTGAATCATTTCCACAAGAAAAAAAGTCAGAAATATGAGGCAAACTTGCAGTTCTGAGAAAAAAGTACAAATTACGAGTTTAAACTTGCAATTCTGAGACTTCCAAGAAAAAGTAAAAATGATGAGATGTAAACTCAGAATTCAGAGAAAAAAAAGTTTAGAATTGCGAGATGTAAATTCAGAATTCTGAGAAAAAAGTCAGAATTGCGGTACGTAAACTCAGAATTCTACGAAATTCAAAATTCAGAGAAAAAAAGTCCAAATTGTGAGATGTATATTTAGAATTAAAAAAAAAAAAAGTTTAGAATTGAGATGTAAATTCGGAATTCCAAGAAAAAAGTTTTGAATTGTGACATGTAAACTCAGAATTCAGAGAAAAAAAAATTCAGAATTGTGAGCTTAACGGCCTGGGGTAAGCGATTTTCCCAAAAACGATAACCGATTTGAGCCGCAATACCAACACTGGTAGCCAATCAGCAACGTAAGGGTCTACTCATGATGTGGAGGAGAGAGCTTTCAGTGCACATGACGGACATTAGCCGAGCCGAGTGACGTTGGATAGAGTTGGCGGATAAAAAACAAAAGAGGAAAAACGTCTGCGGAACAAAAGAAGGCAATAAAGGCAAGAAGTAGGACCCGTGTAAAAATCGGATCAGCTTTCCAGCGCTGGAGAGAAGAAAAAACTCACGGAGAGCGGAAGGCCTGCGATCGGACGCCGAGGTTGTTTTGTTTCTTCTTGATAGGTGAGTAACACAGTGTCTGTGCCGCAACAGCTAAAGTCTGTCTAGTGCACTGGACGTGACAAAGCGACCGTTGAAAATAATTTTAAATTTGTGTCAATACGTCATGAATATAACGCAGCAGCAGTTTTCTGTCAGGATTTGTCGTGTCGCGCCGCATCCAATTTAGACAGCATTACTTATTATATTATATATCTATGGTTGGAGACCAGCGGTCCATGCTTAAATGAGTTCCATAGTATGTTGCCATGCGAGCCACTCGTGTACGGGGGAGAGGACACGGTTTGTAACATTGGTTTGTTTTGTTTCACAGAACTAATCGTTGCCTGGGTTGCGTGTATGTGTGGGGCAGAGCTATCAAAATTGGGGCTAGACCGTTTTGGGGTAGGGGCGTGTTTGTTTAGGTGATTTCAGATGTCAACGTTGGATACCAGAAATCACTTACCCCACCTTTAACCTCACAACTGTAAGAGAAAAAAAATTTGAATTGCGAGACGTAAATTCTGAATTCTGAGAAAAATGTCAGAATTGCAAGAAACTCAGATTCTACGAATTTCAAATCTCAGAGAAAAGTCCAAATGGAGAGGTAACTAGAATCGAGAAAAAAGTCAGAATTATGAGTTAAACTCACAACTGTGAGAGAAAAAAACAAATTGATTCAAAAATAAATAAATGATAATTTTTTTACTATGTAGTTTTGGCTGAAATAAGCTTCTGTAGTACACATTGTTACAATGTTATAATGACATATGTTTTAATTTGTCAAATGTAGTAGGTCATATGGGTATAAATGTGCACATACAACTAGATACTAGAGAAACAGAGTAGTATGCTATTCTAAACATAGCCTATTATATGCCCTACTTTTGTCTCTTTCTTACCCAGAAAGTGATGATGTCCCATTCATCTATTCCAAACTTCAAAATGTTAGTGTCGCCCAAGATATCCACCAGCTCCCACTCTCCACTGGCCTGCAGATAACGCTTCGAGTTTATGGTCATCTCCTTAGAGGACAGGACAGGACTGACACGGACGTCCTTTACTAAAGGGGTTACAGGTTTTACAGGTGTTAGAATTGTTACACTTAAAGAAAAACATTCATAAAATGGAAAATTATGTCAGACCCTTGTGACTGTGTGTCAAGCTCAGTAAGTCTTATTTTTAAAAATAAAGTTTTATTATATTTAAAAGGTATATATTGTAGGGCTGTCAGTCGATTAAAATGTTTAATTAATTACAAGGCGTGTCGATTAATTCATCTAATAAATCGCAAATTACATTTGGCTGTGAAAATACCCCAAAAGATCATTTAAAGCTATTATTGTGTTAAATGAGAAAAGCATCAAATAGACAAAAAAAAGAAAATTGTAGCTTTAGAAAGAAATATTTTGATTCAACATAAAATTTATTACACATAACATTTAGGCTACAGCGGCCTTAAATAAATGGAACATAAGAAGCTAATTTGAGAAACATCTCAGTTTTTTCTCTGTTTATGCAATGATAGGAAGGCACTGAAAAAAATAATATAACATACGTATATTATAATTAAGGAAGGAAAAAGTCATAAATAAATCGAAAATAAATAAACTCCATAAAACAAACAAATAATTGATAAAAACAGACATAAATAAATGTGTAAACAAACAAAAAAGCTTTGGTTACAACGTTCTTCAAAATATTTTCTTTTATGTTCCACAAAAGAAAGCAAGTCATTCAGGTTTGAGTATATGACATAATTTAAGTTTTTTGGGTGAATTATCCCTTTAAAGTTCCCCCCCCCTTTTTTAATTTTAATTTTTAATTTTAAGTGAAATAATACAATAACACTCTAAATAAAAGCTGCCAGCAGGTGGTGGTAATTGTCTTTATGAGTCATTCATTCATTCGATTCAAACAGCTGATTCATTAAGTAATCAGGAAAAGGGAATGGGCTTTGAATCATAGATTCACCGATTCGTTCAAAACGCAGAAGTCATTCTAAACGAAAAAAACACTTATGAGTGTTGGAGAAGCACAACAGGGGTGTATTCCAGAAAGCAGGTTATGTGACATACCTGGGTATGTTTTAGGATAAGCGAGCGGATAACCTCAGCTTTCTGTTCCAAAATCGGAGGTTACTTTCAGGGTATGTAAGTAACAAAAAAAACAACCATAGTGACTTGCTCTCTGAAGATAACCTGCTCCAGATAGCAGGTTATGTTCCCAGGGTTATGTCACTTCAGCGCACGGGGATCTATGAGACACGCCTTCAGTGGGACTGACTAGAGAGGAGCACAACATAATAATTTAAACTAAGTACTATACTAAGATAGACTACGGTAATATTCTATATATATAGGTGTTGTGGTAGGATAATGTTATATGAGAGCGCTAATATTACGTAATAAATAAGGTATTGGATATTATTGCATTCAAGTATGGTTTCATTATCTATTTTATTGGCATATATACAACAGTTTGTATAAATTATCGTAAAACACTATGACAATGGTAAATGTTAATTTTATAATTATATAATTATATTTATTACATTTATAAAATTTTTTAAAAATAATTCACACATGGAGCGACATGTCGAATCTAAATCATAATACATATTGATAGACTTAATATATAATTAGCATAAACAATACTAATTCATATTACAAGGATAAAGATTAAAAAGGAAAAAAAGTAAAGGAATGCACAACCATCAATAGGTGGAGAGCATGCACTAGCATGTAACGACCACTGAACAAATAAGAAAAAAGAAACACAGATGGCACGCTTTTCGTAGCGTCCGTTCAATAGCGATCGCGATTCGTCACTCTGTTGAGATGTTCTTGAGTCTTAACAGGAACATATCGGAGGTTGAATTGGAAATTAACTCCGCCGGAGAGTTTGGAACCACATAACTGCGTAAGCAAGGTTTCGTGCGTTAAGTCAACAGAAAGATACCGGGTTTAGCGTGACTGTACGTTAACCGGCTTTCTCAGGACTTAACAAGGCTCAGTTCTGCTGTGGCTTAGGTTTAATATGTTTTGGCAAAATCTGAGGCCAAAACACAGACCAATAGGTGTTTAAAATTTATACAATATTAACTTTCTCTCACTGTTATAAAATCACATTGCACTTCGGACAAACAGCACGAGGTGTGACTGTTTCAGCTCGGTGATGATCGTTATCTATGATATATGCCTAAATAAGATCCAACAGCATTTTTGCCCCATATCTTGAATTTTAGGAATAAAACTGATTATGGAGTTGTCTGCCCATGTCACACTGAGAACCCCTTGTAAGCATGACGTACATGTCTGGGGCCTGGGCAGTGCATTAACTGCGTAAAATATTTAAGCGCGTTATTTTTTCATAACTAATTAATTAAGTTAATGTGTTAAACTGACAGCCCTAATATATTTTTAAAACTATTAAGGTATGTACATTCACACGAATTCAAGATGCAAGGAAAATGTTTTTATGATGTTTTAATGGATGGTTACACCACTTGACATTATTCAAGGCATTGAATTGAAACTTTTCAAAATTGGCGTTCGGTTACTACAGTATGTTGACTTTAAATTACTGCATGCGAAAGTCTTAAGTGGGCCTTCACAAACCGCAGACACACATTAAGGGAAATGCTTTCATGACAAATATGTGCTGAGATGGCAGGAAATGAGGAGAGCAGTGAAAGAGGAGACGTTACTGGTGTGCATGTAGGAGCCGAAGGTGAAAGAGCAGTTCTGTATGTCGAAAGGGAAACTGAATATCTGTAGGTTACAGGCGCTAACCAGCCTCAACATCCTGTCATAGCGGATGTGGCCCGTGTGGTTCACATACACATAAGGACAGGCCTGAGATACATCGTCATCCACGCTAAACAGGAGAAAAGAGAGAGTTAAAATTATTATATGTATGTTTTTTTTTAGATGACTTGTAGACTGTATTATTTTAAGCCTTCTGCTAAATCAAAAATAGTCCAATTTATAGAATTGGCCTAGAAACAAGACGAACACTGCAACAATATTACATAGCTATTTAATTTGATTTTAAATCTTATTGCTAAAGTTTTGTTTATAGTTAATTAGGTAACCATAATGATAGCTATATAGAGTGCTGCAGAAATTATGTATTTTTTGTATATTATTCCCAAAGATATGGGATAATATTTCACTGGTGAGAATGTGTTGGTTTGTGTTTTTATATGCATTAAGTCAATATTATAGGATGTTATCTTTTTAATGTTTAATGTAGCTAATGCCTTCATCTTGTTGTATTGTGTTAGATTAACAAAATCTTCTGCTGAACTCTATTACAGACAGAGCTGGGTAGATTACTTACAAAATTGTGTCATTACTAAATCCAAAACAGAATTGTTGAAAGTTAGCTTACATTAATACCAATTTATGGCGTACTTCAGCCTATTTCCTGGGGCTTAGATACTTTTAGCCTAACGTATCAACGATGCACTTCAGGCTACTTTAAATGCTATTTCAGCCCACCTTGATACTTTTAGATACTTGAATAAAATTCATCAACATTGATTTCCATAGGAAATCTGTAATATGACATAAAAATACCCAAAGATTTCGAACCTATATCTAGCACAGTGAGTAACAGGGTTTGCCCGCCAATGCTTGCGAGTTTTGGGATACAGTTTAATGAGGAGCGAGCGCAGACGTAAAACAGAGGGGACGAATAAACAACTATATGGCCAAGCGAAGACCGCCAGATACAAGTAGAGAAAAGGGAATCCTAGCAATTTCAAAAGGAACGAACGTATCACCAAAGGAACCATTATCGTTATAGTGTTAACATGCACATCGTGACAGGTGGATCGCCATTATCCTAGCAGGGCGGAAATGTTGTAGACATGCACAATCGTCGTTTAATCTTAGTTGAAAAGAAGTTTGGCCTGAAGGAAAGCGACGGACAGACCAAAGTGACACAGATGTTACATGTTGAGAAAACACATTAAAAACTGAATGATATTGAAACGCGTGGTCAAACGCAACTATGGAGTATGTTATCATTAAGTAATCAATAATTACACAATTATTCTTATGTACTTAATTTTGGAATCTGATGACATAATACAGATAAATGTAATCGTTGCTGACTTAGCATGATGCAGATATTAAAATATACATACATTCGTATAAAGTTTTGGGGGTAACTCATTACAAGTAACGCGGAGTTACGTAATCAGATTACTTTTTCAAATAACTATTAAAGTAATTAGTTACTTTTACATTTACAAGAAAATATCTTGAGTTACTTTTTAAAATGTAATGCCAGATGACTGACAGCTCCCTGTCCCCATATTGGGCAGAACATCGGGAGTACACGAGGCGCTGTGTGAACATGAATGTTACTGTAGTTCTAGATAAATGTGAATGTGCTAATTCATCCCATCACAACAAAAACAGATTAGTATTCATCAAAATGAATGAAACAGGAAATGCAAACTCAGAAATGACGCAAAACCTGCAATAATTAAATGTTAAAGAACACAAATATTCTTTATGTATTTATTCCCATTCTATTTGCTTCTGACCTTCTATGATCCAGTTCAACCATACTAATAATCAAAAATGACTTTAGAGAAACTAACATTTGTGCTTTGTTTTTTTATTGCTGAATAGTGTTTCTTCTCTTGCGTTCTACTGTACAGACGTGAATTTACTTTTGCTTCAGCCTGAGGTTTATTCATTACACTTTTTGGTGTGAAAGGGCTTTTATATTTGCTATAAATAGAACTTCTTATATTAAAAACAATCAAGCCCTGCTTATATTCAAAAAGTAACGCAAAAGTAATATAACGCATTTCTTTCCATAAAAAGTAACTAAGTAACGTAATTAGTAACTTTTTTATGGAGTTACGCAATATTGTAATGAGTTACTTTTAAAAGTAACTTCCCCAACACTGTTCCTTATAAGTACATTTGCAGCTGGCTTTGACGTTCCAGTGAGTTAGCTATGCCAATGAGGCATCTGTGTTTGTACATCTATGACGGCAACACTCTATTAGCGTCCAAACTATACGAACGATAACGTTGTTTATTGCGAGCTGCAGTTTTGCCATCTAACGCTTTAAACTCGGGTGGATTCTGATTGGCTGTCAGTGTTTTTATGGTTCATCCGCTGGAAAAAAAAGTTCCAGTTGGTGAACCATACCATTAATTTTCCCCCAAAAATGACCCAAAGAGAGCACTCACAACTCATAAACGATAATGTCAGGAGTCCAGAGATCTTTGACAGGAAGTGAGATCTTCGTAATGCCGTCACAGGCTTCTGGATCCCAGATGAGGAACTCATGGAACCAGTACTATAACAAAACATGTTTGGAGAACAGGATTGTGACATATTCAGGTGATTATTCAAACATCTCTTAGTGTTTATATGCACCAAACCTACCAGCCTGAGCCAGAGGAATGTGGTAAGAATTTGTGCTTTTTCATTCTGTAAAACAGAACAAGCATCAAATGTTCAGACACAAGTACAATTTACACAACCAGAGACATACAGCTGGTCCTGCACTGACTCACCACTCCCAAGATAGCGTAGAGAGTGAAGGAGATGTTGGTTATGGTGGGGCTGCTGAGGTTGACAGAAGGTCTGAAGGACTTCTTGTCAATGACTTCCTGTAGAGAGTCATATGTGGGTCCACTTTGTCCTTCTTCACAGCGAAGCATTTTTGCCAGACATGACACTTAACATGACCATAAACCAGGAAAACCAGCTTAGCGACTTCATTTGATGTCCATTTACTAGCATTATTTTGTTGCAGTCAGCAAATAAATTCTGCGCTACACAGTACTTTTGTATATAGTCACCCCAAAAATGATTTGGACACATAAAATTTACAGAGATTTCACAAAAAAAAAAAATTCTATGGTGTCTTTAATAAAATTATAAAAATGTAGAAGTGTTTAATATTATAAACAAAAAGTATTCCAACATTTTGTTTAAATATAAGTGTATATTGTTTGATCATATTTCTAGCATGTTTAACTTTGACAGTGAATTAAAAGCATTCTCTTTAAATTGCACATCATCTAATCTTATAAGTGTACATAAAGCACAAATACATGTATACCATATATATTACAGAAACAATACATAACTCTAAAGCCGATCCTGTAACATTGGATCAGTTTGACCATTTTAGAAATTAGCAACACGTAATGAAATCACCTTTCAATTGCTGCTGTAATTAAAAACCTTTAATGTGATGAAAGTGAAATTCAATCACATTAATTATGATTTGTCAAACAACTATGATGCAGATAAATGTGTTAATGTTATGCCAATGGTTGGCACAAAAAAACTAAAAACACCCGGTTACAAAAAGACAATTGATTTGGTATAAAGGGTCATTCTGAATCATTGAAGATACTGCATAGTTGTTTTTAACAAAGACAAAATTGTAACTGACCAAAATGTGAAGTCTGTGATCTACATATGTTTAATTCATTACCTTTAAGTAGCACGAAAAATGCCAAAAGTAAACGCCAAAGATCTCCCATAATGCTCCGTGTGGATGAGATGTCCTTTTGTTTAAAACTGCTCACCATTTACTTCCACAGGTAAAATGTGATGACTTTACCGGCACCATCATGTGCGCTGTTGTTTAACACCTTCGGTAACCACTGACCTATGTTGTTTTAATAGCTTTGGATCCGTTTGGTTGAACTCATTAGTGATGTACGTACCCATTTTCCATTAGATGATAAAAAACATGTTCAGTTCCACACATTTAATTAGAGGAAAGAACACCGTTCACGCTTGCGCTATTATGGCTTCTCAAGACATTATTAAATCTATTTTAACATTAAATCATCTTGAATATATTTCCAGTTGTTTTATATACTATGGGTAGTTTTACATTTTCGTGATACCATCTAGAAATCCAGAGACTGGCCTTGTTTGTATGTTACTTAACATATTGCGTTTTTTTTAAAGGGCATTTTCTTGGGGCTTCTTTTATAGTCATGCATCAAATTAATAACTTTCATTAACTATAATTATTAATTTAGAAATTCATTACCTATGCTTATTTCAATACATATTAACATTAAACCATAACTCATCAATAAATCATTAAAAAAAAAAAAAAACACACCAAACACACACAAAACCAGGAGCAAAGTTTGATATTTAAGTAATATTTAATAATATTTGAAAATGACAGTGAAAACTCATTTGCTATTTATGCTACCAAAGCATGTCTTGGTGATACAGATACAACAGAATGTCAGATACTACAATTTACTAAGTTTTGAATATAATATAATATATATATATATAATATCTAAATGTGCCATAGCTTTGCCATCTACTCTATTGGGACTACTTAAAGGTGTGACTCCCCAAAAAAAAAAAATTATATATATCATAATGTACTCATCCCTCAATTTGTTTCAAAACTACATTTGCCAGTAAGTTTTTTTGCCATAAAGTTAATGGCTACTGTCAACTGTTTGGTTACCAACATTCTTCAAATATCTTCTGTGTTTGAAACAACTTGAGGGCGAGTAAATGACAGAAATCTCATTTTTGGTGAACTACCCCTTTAAAGCCCCTATAAAGAGTACAAAGCGAGAGTATTTAGTTTAACATCCCTTGCATTACATCAGAGTTTTGCAGTCATCAGTTTACAGAGCAGGCAAGAATAAATTACGACCTTTTGTCTAGACTGTAGGAGTACAGCCACAGAACCATAATTGTGCTTAAACTCACAACGATAAAGATGCTATACATTATAAAGAGCACACGGTCAATGACCTGACCAAACATGAACCAGTCATCGGTTCTGCTGTCATGACTGAAGTGCTCTTCAACTTGGTGACGGATGGCCAGTACATCCGTACTCATCTTCTTCATTTCATCAAGGCATTGTTCCCAGACTCTCACTGAACTTGCACCAACAAGTTCTTTCTTTGGAATATCAGTCATGGCGTTATCAGTTATGGTGTTTTTGTAGAAAGTGCTCTCAGATGTGTTTGCTGTGGCAAGAAACAACACCACCATTGGAAAACATATTTTACACCAATGATATGAATTCTGACATCAGGTGCGCACCAATAATGTGAACATGTACTGGAAGACAAAAATATATTGGCTTCCAAAAAGAGAGTCTTACCTTCAAAGTTTTTATCGCATGATTTCTTCATACAAGCAAGTCGAGCGAGATATTTCAGGACCAGAATCCTGAGCCACTTGGGTAAGGGAGGCAAGTCATGGGAACCGCACACGATATTGGTGATGAGGATGGTCTCAAGGAGACTTGCTACCATCAAGGCCAAACAGAGTGAGAAAAACACATCTAGATCGAGAGAGAGAAAGATAAGATTGGAGGTAAAGAAGGATCACCTACCCTGCTGAAAAGATCAGGTTAGAGTCCTTGGCTTCTTTTCCAAAAAGTATTGTAAACC